>CM049796.1:2923956-3006456 GCA_027422405.1 Ptychobarbus kaznakovi | reverse complement strand
TAAAGTGATGATATGACAAAAGAACTTGATTATTTTGTTCTCAATAGAAGACAAAGAGTATTCAGCGCTCCCCGGCGGGAGTCAAATCGCATTCGGCTCATTAGGGTCTCCACTTTTCTCCTCTATTGGAGGCATATTGTTTGGAGCTGCAGTTAATCAAAAGGCACCTGCAGGCCGCACTCGACTACAAACACGCTTGCAGAATCCGGCACGGCATGAAGTGCGAGATTGTCGTGACTGTTCGGAAGGATAAAATCTCTTACATAAACTGGCCTTTTGATGGTCGAAACCTTTAAGCACTTCAAGGAGTCTTGTTCCAAAATGATTCACGATTCTTTTGGTACAAAATTACAATTATCAGTGTGTGTGTGTGTGAATGGATTCATGAGGTAGGCATGTTCAAGGGCTGGTTTTGGCATGGACGAGGGTTTTGTAGGGCGAGATCACCCAGGTCTTTGGCACGGTCACTCTTACAGTTGGCCGACTGCTCACATTCTTTTCTGAGTTGGCTCAACACATTTCCGAAAGGGTTTTGCATTGGCACCATTAGTAAAGCACACACACACACACACACACACACACACACACACACACACACACACACACACACACACACACACACACACACACACACACACACACACACACACACACACACACACACACACACACACACCGTCACATACACTATCGTTCAAAAGTTTGAGGTTAGTACGATTTTTTTTTAAGAAATTGATACTTTTATTCAGCAAAAATGTATTAAATTGATCAAAAGTGACCGTAAAAAAAATGTTCTCATCAAAGAAAAAAAAATAAATTTAAGCAAAACTAAGCAGCAGAAACACTTTCAACATTGATAATAATAAGAAACGGTGTTATGTTAGTATTGAGTTTTTATTAATATTTTGAAATCATTTTTACAAATATTTTTAATATAATTAAAACTTTCAATTTTCATTATAATTTTAGTAGTTTTTATTAATTTGATGTGTTTTAGTAATTTAGTTATAGTTGTTATAAAATGTCATTTTTATTACTTTGCTTTAGTACATCAAGTTAAACTAAATGAAAATGTTACATTGGCAGCTAGCTGAAATAAAATAACTAAATTTATGGTTGTAGTTTTAATGAACTATAATGACCCTGATGAGAAATGTTTGAGCAGCAAATCAGAATGATTTCTGAAGGATCATGTGACACTGAAGACTGGAGTAATCCAGCTGTGATCACAGGAATAAATGACATGTTATAATATATTAAACTAGGAGACACTTTGTAAAAATTGTAGTAATATTTCACAGTATTGTTGTTTTTACTGAATTTTTGAGCAAATAAATGAAGCTTTGGTGAGCAGAAGACACCAAATCTTGAACGGTAGTATATATTTCCAGTAAAGTCATGCCTGAGGCTGTTTTATTGTCCTCTATTGTAAATCAGATCACTTTATTCAACACACACGCTGAAGTTTCGTATTTAACTGATAGTATGTTGAAGTCTTTCCTACTATACTCAGTCAGTAGCTCCTGGTACCATGTGAAGCGAGATTTCTCTCAATCTCTCATCCCTCCTTTTATCATTCCTTATGTCTTGTTTTTGTACTCCTCCTGCTTTTGTTTTATTAGCACTTGTCCTACATGCCTCTCTCTCTCTCGCCTCTTCTGGTATTAAGAGCGTCTGGCCTGAAGATGTTTATCTGTGTGTGAATATCTCCAGCTTTTAAGTCACTCATAGTAATACTCTTTTACTTAGAAACCAGGCCTCTCGTGTCGTCCCTGAAGATGAATCCCGTATTCGCCTCTCAGTAGAGATCAATAAAGTTTCTCAGAGCTTGTCGAAGACCTCTCGGGCACCTCTGCTCCGGATTGGATTACGCTAATATGTTCAAAAGCACTTTATATTTTCCCAGCGCCACTGTCGGTGTGCGCCGATAAAGCTCGTGGAGGGGAAGACTTTGTTTACCGCGGATTACAAGGATTACGGCGCTCTCGCCGGCTGTCCCGGTATCACTACCGCAGCAGATTAAACATCCCATCCATTACTCACTCAGAAGGGCTCGGAGAGCGGTTATCTATTACCCAGGGCAGGTGTACAGGTGCTTATTCTCTGTCTCGGGCTAGGCCCGACCCGCGAGCGCTAATTCTCTCAAACGCACGCTCTTTTAATCATTTAGCCGTGAATAATTTGGAGATGATGAAAGTTGCTGAAAGACAAGAACCTGGTGAAGTTTTGAGCTTTCTGGGGCATCCGTGATGAAAGAGAGCGAGGAGCTCATCCTTGGAATGGGTTTTATTTTTAGGCGGCTTTGTTTCGTATCGTCTTGTGCGCTGTCAGGGTCTGAAGCGTTTGTTTGAAATGTATAGCTCCTGTATAGATGCTCAGTTAATGATCAGCTTCATGATTTGAGGTTATTTTGCACAACTGAAGTTGTCAGAAGTCAGTCAAGTGTGTTTATACCAGGTATTAGCACTTGTGTTCCACTTGGATCTGCGTCAGATGGTACACTATTGATCAAAAGCTTGGGGTCAGTAATATTTGGGTTGTTTTTGAGTTAAATTAATAGTTTTAATCCGCAAGGATGCGTTGAATTGATCAAAATGGTAATGTTACAACATATTTTTAATTTCAAATAAATGCTGTTCTTTTCAACTTTTCTATTCACAGAATCAATATCGCAATAGCGCAGATGAATCGCATTTGATTATGAACGCAATATCGCGTATCTTGTCAGTGAACTACGGCTCTGTGTATTAACTACCGCTCCATTTGAAAACAGGTGATGGAGATTTACCACCAATCACGGAGCCGGCTTTACTGACGAGATGCATATGATAATCGCATGCGATTGATTGCACAGCCCTACTTCTGAGTATTCATAATATTCATATTTACAACTTTAATTTTGATTTACATACAAATTAAAGTTTTTTGTTTAAAGATACTCTACAGAATGTTTTGTTTGAAACTGTTCCTCTGCAAATATCTCATTGCCAACAATTCATCAATGCACGTTATTCTAATGAAAAATTGAAGGGTTATGAACAGCGTTTTTACATTGATTTTATGGCTAGTGAATGTTGGCATAAACAAACCTTGCTAAATTACCTATTTTTAATCTCTAAATATCGAACGCTCTGACGATATTGTTAAAGGTGGCAGGAATATCTATAGATAGTTGATATCTTCCCATAGAGATGGAGCATTTTTTCCTCTCTTGGTTTAATAAACGATACTCCAGTCCGATATGATTTAGCGGCAGATTCACTGAAGTGGGCTTAACCCTTAACGGAGGCGATACTCCTGTGCTAACCTCATTTAGAAGCTCTTAACCTCTGGGGAGCTGCAAAACCTTATCTCCATTTGATTCCTGCGTTATTTATTAGATCTCTGCGGGGAGGCTATCGTTCTCTCGCCATTATATCCATCACCGGAGCCGCTCGTGTCCCGCGGCATCCAAACACAGCTTAGTGAATTCTCCATGACAAACATGCTATCGTCTGCCGCACCTGTTTGGTTGGTATGTGGCCACTGATTTTTGATTTTGACTGAGCGCTTCCCGTGTCGGTGGGGCATTCGCGAGGTAACGGGAGCGCCGTGCTGATTTTGATGAGGAAGGTGTTTTGAAGAGCCTCCCGCAACGAGAAAGGAAGCGCGCAGGGAGACAGGTGGATGATTAACCGTCAGCGGGCCGACGCACCTGCTGGGTTTCTGATTTGCCAGCGTATTTACAGCCTTCCACGATGGGCAGAAACGCTCTGAATCAGACGTCCAGGCCTGCTGCGGGTCTCGCGGCTCACCTGCGTGTGAATGCTTAGCTGCGTTTTGAGGAGCCAGCGGGGGGATTTATTAGGCAACCTTGAATAGATTCCCTCTGGTTCTCATCTTTCAGCCGCTGACACCAAGATGAACTTCCTGTTCTGCTTGTTCCCTCTGGTTTTTCACCTCCCAGATTGGCTCGTTTCGCCCGCAACACACACATACTGTTATTACAACTTGCAACAGAATACAAGGCTTTAAATGCACTGCACTTTACTAACTGTTGCTAACACAGATCATCTTTGTAGAATGTCCCATAAGAATGAACTGATTTCTGTGAGCATAAAGTGGAAAATATTAGAGTAACATTTATATTAAATCAAGAGAGGAAAACGGTTTCATCTCTATCGGGCGATATTAAGTATATCTATGAATTCATGTCTGCTTTAACAGTATTAGAAATAGCAGTTTGTGACCCATTTCTAAGTGAAAAATGAGAATAAATGTGAGGAGACCAAGAAACGTTGGCGTAACAAACCAGAATACAGCCTGTGATTGGAAAAATTCCTGCTCACTTTAAAAACATCAGAAAATTTATATATTTAGAAATAGCAGTTTGTGAATTACATAATGACAGCTTTTTAAAAATGATTTTTGTGTATGTACTTGGACAGTTAGCCAGTTGACAACTATCATAAAACAGTGTGAAGTGCCATTCATAACCCATTTTACTCCCATAATGTGACCCATTTCTAAGTGTAAAAGGATATTTGAGAAGAATAAATGTAGGACGATCAAGAAACTTAGGCGTTATGAAACCATGTGATTGGAAAAAAAGGTTGTGGAAATATAAGAGGGCTTGGGGATGACTTTTACAAAATAATTTCTGGTCATTTTTAGGGCACAAGGTTTATTATGTCTCAGCAAAATATACCAGTTAGCCAAATCTAAACTCATAAAATCAGTGTGAAATGCCGTTCATAACCCATTTACTTTTATAACGTGACCCATTTCAAAGTGAAAAAGGATATTTGATGAGAATAAATGTAGGGTGATAAAGAAATGTTGGCGTTACGAACCAGAATAGAGTGTGTGATCAGAAAAAAGAAGCTGAAGCTTGATGATGTCATCAGAAAAGCAAAGTCGTTTCAGAGGCTGTACAGTATGAAAGATTACAAAAGCTATTTTTATGTGAAATAATGTGCCCTGATGAATTGTTCAGAATATTCAAAAAGATTGTCCCATAGAAATCAAGTAAAAGTCTGTCCGTGAACATGTAGAAATATTGTTATTAAAGATAAAAATAAATAGTCTTTATAGACGTAAAGGGATAGTCCACCCAAAAATGCATGTTTAATCCACCGCATGATGTCCTCAAGATTAATTTAAAGATTTGGAAATGAATAACTTGGCTCACTATGATCTATTAAAAGTACCCAAAATATCATGGTAGTATTATAGTATTCTTGAAAGTACCTCAAAATACTATGGTACGTGATTTTTCATTATCATTTGATATCACACTACTTTTTTAAAGATTATATGTGCCCCGGCAGCAACGCTTTACCATGTTTTTGTAAAATGATGCTTCAAACTATACAAACACATTGAACTCCTATAAAAAGCTTGTCTGATGTTTTTAAAGCGAGGGTCATTTTTATCAGTTGTTTTGATGTCTTGAAGTTCCTGGACTGTGTCTGATTGTGTTTCTACCAGATGCTACAGATTCTAATATGACTGAGAATGCTGTTGATGAAATCAATTTAAGCTGCACCCTGGAGTTCATTAGATAGATGAAGTGTGTAGTTTGCAGTTCTTATCAAGACTGAACCATTAGAATGCATGCAAAAATACTCCAATATACTATTTCTGCAGTTGCATTTCTGCTTACTGTACAGTTTTCCTGTATGCATGGAGAACCAGGACGACCTACTTCATCTGCCCAAATCTGCAGTACACAACCAAAGCACAGAGTGTATCCCGAGGCAATGTACTCCTCTTGACCTTCCATTACCAGTGTGACGAACGAACCAGAACTGTGATTTAGCATCACTGTGACTCGTTATTAAGTCAGGCGGCCAAAAGTGAAGTCATTTTTACACTAAATTGGATTAAATGCAAAAATAACCTTACTTCTGAGATGAACTTGCATAGTAAGGTCATGCAGCATGCTACTGTTTGAGACGTTTCTGCTAAGTGCATAAAAAAATACAAGGAGCAATATGCAGAACATACTAAGTTAATAGTATGCTGGTATTCCATTTACATTCGCCATGGATGTTTCATCATGTAATGACTCTGCTGATTGCTATTGATTAGCATGTGTGTGTGCTTGAACGCATGTGAAAGAGGCCAAAACTGCTGTTAGTCAGACCCTCGAGCAGACGCAGAGCTGCGTGAATAAGCATGCAGGACCATTCCACAACACATTTCCCCGTGTGATGAGGTGGAAAAACTGCTCAAATGCAGCAGCCCGGGAGAATCCCTCATTCAGACCTGCTGTAGTGCAGCTCATCCGCACTACAAAGACAAACACAGCCGCTTGATCGCGCCTCTGACCCACTATTCTCCTGGCTCAATGTGTTGCTTTATATTGCAGCTGATTGCATTTGATGCAAAATAGGGCGACCGCATAAAGGTGGGCGAATGACCAAAATTTGAGGAATTTTCTATCACAAATATAGTGTTTATGTTTACTTTGTGTATTTTTGCATCGACAATGAAAATAGTTCCAAAGAAAGTCGAGCGCAATGCCTGTTGCCTATCTCTGGGAAACATACAGCAGTGCTGTTCCTGAACAAATCAGTGTTTTGAAACAAATCAGTTGAGTAAATGCTTCAAAAACTCACTAATAATGGCAGTCACTTTGTTGTTACTGAATGAGTTATTGTATTTGAACAAATCGGTTGAGTAAATGATTCAATGACTAGCTTATAATGGCTGTCACTTGTGTTTTTCTGAATTAATGATTGTGTTTGAACAAACTGAGTAAATTATTTAGTGACTCGCTTTATAATGGCTGTCACTCGCTTTGTTCAATAATGAGTCATTGTGTTTAAACAAATCAGTTGAGTAAATGATTCAATGTCTCATTCATAATGGCAATCACAATTTTTATACAGATTATATAGTTATATATTTACTATTGAATTTTAAAAATGAAGTTTATATTGATTATATTTTAATAGCCATGTGGTAATATCTCAATATCATTTGAAATCTTTCAGTAGCAAATATTTTCTTATAATTGTGACATTTTCCTTCATATTTTTATGTGAATATTGTTTTGTACCTTTTTCTCACATTTATGCCTACCTTTTCTATTTAGTCTAATTTGAAAATGGGCTTCCATACATATCTACAGTCATGCCACCCAGCTTTACGTGTCCTTTAGCATTTATTCATTTTCAGATAATGAGCATTATCTCTTGCAGTGCATGCATTTCACAGGCGCTAATGAGTTTTTCTGATCTCTCTGGGTCGAGTCCATGGCGCACCAACTCTTGTTTCGCCATCGGCATGTGGTAACACATGACAACCGCCAAGCAATAACTCCTCAAATCCCACTAAATCCATCAGAGTTTGTCAGAGATGGGGAGATTTCGAGCGGTGTGACCCGGTGAAAGCGCTTCTTTCAGGAGAGCGGAGAGCCGCTTCTGTCGGCCGCCTTTGTACGCGGCCCGCTGACTTTCTTGACAGGTACATTGAACGGTAAACGCTACAGCGCTGCATTTCACACGCAGATTGATCGGCTGTGCCTCGCCGGACACATTAAGCTGCAGGAGTTTGGCACGCTGGTCTGCTGTTTGAGCCGCCCGTCCGTAACAAAACGCTGATGTTTGTTTCCAGTTCGTGCCATGTGGGCCGTTCAGACTTCAGTATATGGAGATGCATTGAACATTTAGGATATGTTTGCAATGGCTTTGATGGAGACGTACAATGAAGTAACATTAAGTTTACTAATCATTGGATTAGTTTTTGGATCCTTTCTTGTCTCGCGACTCACAGATGTTTTAATAGCATCTCTGATTTCAACTTTATTAGCAGAAATGGCATTAGAGTTAAATGTGATTTATTTTACATTTAGTAGATGTGAGTCAGTTCAAACTGTCCACTTTAATCAGTCGTTTAAAAACTGATTCATCAGATAATTTGCCTCTGGAGGCATTTTCATTTATAAATATTTGAGTAATATGTGGTAATTCCTGTGTTCCTGTGGCTCAGTGGTTAGAGCATTGCGTTAGCAGCGCAAAGGTTGTGGGTTTGATTCCCAGGGAATAAATGTATAGCCTGAATGCACTGTAAGTCGCTTTGGATAAAAGCGTCTGATAAATGTATAAATTATAAGTAAAAAGTATTATATATCATTTTAACTAAAAAAAATGTCATTCACCAATAAAACAGTATTTCTTTTTTTCATATTTTTTAAATACACTTTTATAAAATTAAATAATATTTTATTTACTTGCATTAACCTTTTTGAGCGTACTCAATTTAAGCCATTTCCCAACCAGTACATTATTATATATTGATTTTAATTTAAAAAAGACAAAAAAAATATAAAAATTTAATTTTTAGCTATATTTTCCAGCCCTAATTGGGACAGGGAAAGGTTTTCTGATTCTCTGTTGTGTCTATAGTCATCTGATAGCAGTTATGCACAGTAACAGTGACCCAAGTACACCTCAATGTCATGAAGTAAGCTGCGGTCAGTCTTTATTTTGGCGGGATGTTGTATATGCGAGTCAGACACACAAGGCCTGTGATATGAAAGGCTCACATCGTAGTAAATGCTGTAGAAATGACATTTGCCAACTGTTTTTGTTCACCCTTGCATTCCGAGCAGCAGCAGCAGAAGCGGCGGTGTACTGTATTCATCACCTGCCAAACAGAGAGAGAAGAGCGGGAGGCAGAAAGGTCTCCTGAAGGGTGTATGAGGAGGATGGGAAGCCGTTTGCTCTCAGCCGCTTCACCTTGAGATGCGCTGGTTTATCCGTTGGCTAGCGGAGCAGGAAGTGTCAGTGTGATATGAGGGGAAGTAATGAGCGAGTGGGATGTTTATTTCATGCATGTTTATCCTGAGTCTGATGAGCATAAGTTAATTTGAACTTTTAAAATAGTTTACATTAATTTAAATAAAATGAGCTAAAATATAAATATTAGATGAAAAATTTAAAATGAGACATGTTGCCTGTGAATTGATTCTGTGTTTATATTTTATGCATACTAGAAATATTTTCTTTAAGCAGTTCATTTATTTTTAATGTAAATGGTCATTTATTATATTAATCACAAGTTTTTTATTTTATATGATGATAAAGGCAACATGCTTGCAGTGCCAACAAAAAGGTTTAATGTGTATTTTGTAGTTGCAGCTTTCCAGTTGTTTGTGTAGTTATTGTGTTTTCCAGAATAATCAATAAAACAAAATCAGATTCATCAGGAATCATTTCGATTATAAATCAGAATTGGACTGAATCATGAAGTGCCAAATGACTCCCACCTGTATTTAATGCTGTATTTTATGCATCTAGATTTGATTAGGTCATGAAATGTTATGTTGAAAACATATTTTTAATAACATGCTCTGATGAATAATTCATGATAAGACCAGGATCATTTATTGAGAAGGCGAAATGCATGGATTTTGATTTCATGTCTGTAATTCATAGTGCTTCAGCTGTCTAAAATGAGTTTGTATTATGAAACTGATTCACACATTGAGAGACTGAAAGCTCTTTGTGGTTCTCCAGCAGTGTGAGCGTGTAAGCAGCCATACTGAGCTCGAGCACCCCGAGACGTCTCACCCACCCACCGCGTCCCTCACAGATCAAACCTGCTCTCTGCTTCTGGGACGTGTGAAAAGATGAAATAATGGAGGGCCACAGGGCAGCGCTCGCCGTGGCTTCACAACACCCGCTAATGTAATTGGTTTCAATTCTCAGCACTGCTGCCGCACCCTTCATACCCACAATGCCCCTCCACACTTGTCACTTCCTGCGGCGTGAGGACGAGCACATGAGAATACAGCCGTTTAGATTTCAAACACCTTTGTCACAAACGTGTGAATCACTCTATTTCTGTTTGGAAAGACTGCCATAGGATTACTCGCTCTGTTCTGAAAAAATAAAAGACATTTATATTATTATTATTTGAATTATTATATCAGCTTACAGATAAATTTATTTAATTACATATTGTATAAAACTTTTTAAATAACTATTTATAGAATTTGATTAATTATAATACATTTGTTATAATTAATGTTATTTATGAGTAATAAAGTGGTTTATATATATTGCATATAATTGTGTGTGTATGTGAATATATATATATATATATATGTATGTATATGTGTGTATGTATGTATGTATGTATGTATAAATATATATAATTAAAATATAAAATATATATAATGTATATAGTTTTATTATATTTATATTATTATTTTGCTACTTAATATTATTATTTTGCTACTTAAATGTAGGGCTGCAATTATCGGATTATTTTGATAATCGATTACTTGGCCGATAATTTTTTTCGATTAATCTGATAAAAAAATCCAACATTTTTGGACTTTTTAATTTCTTTTACAAAAAACACTTCCACATTCTGCCCAATGTCCTCCAAACAAACGTGTCAACTGAATGCTATGAAAACAGTGCTTAACAATGTATTAGACCACCTTTCATAATAAAGAGAAAACACAAATATTTTGGGAATCTGTCAAAAAAAAGAAAAATCCCCCAAAAAATGTGTCATTTATTGGGCAAATAACAAACTAAGTAGGCTAGTATTGATTCACAATAACAAGAATGTCCTCTTATGCCTTTCATAACAGCTTGCATTCTTGCTGGAATTATGTGCTCTTTTACTGTAATTGGGTATCTGACAAAAAACACTATAAAGTGCTTGACTATTTTTTCTGCCTTTTTTCATAGATAACAGCAATAATTATATTATAGCACTAGAAATAGCATTCTACTGTTACTAAAGAGCTTACGGATATTGGAGGACTAACCAATACAGAAAGCTAAACATGATTTTGGTAATCACCAATGCTGTTAGTTTAGAGCAGCAGTGGCACAAAAAGTACATCATTTTTACAAAACTGTACATAAATGTGTTTTAATAAATCTGTATAGTGAATATAGTTTAAGTCTCTACATTAAAAATTAAAATAATAATAAATATAATAAGGACGAATAAAAACACAAACTCCGGTAAGAGGAATGTTCTGCAGGAACACGCGTTGACTTTGATCACAGTCACGTGTCATTTTTTATCCTGTAAAAGGCGGCTATGAAGCGTCTGATATTTATATTCAGAATTACACGCTGTTATCCCTTTACAGTTCCTACTCTCATTTAAATACGTGCTCTACATGTTGACTTTTAAGCCTTAATTTAACGTTCAACATCAGATATTTTAGCGCTGAGTAGCTGCTAACTCCTCTCCACGGTGTTGTTCCGTCTGTCTGACGCGCGTGCACGGCGCTCATTCAGTAAAGATTTACTATCAGGACAGACCTATATGCAAAAATGGAAATTGTCGTCATTTGATGTTTTCCGTTGTGAGCCGCAGTCGTTTGTTTGCACGTCTTTGGTCTCGAGTTTGAAATATTACAAATGAGCTTGTTCTCCAATCAGAGAGTTTGTGTGTTTTTGTGCTGTATTATCACATAAACAGTTTAATGAATCATTTGACTTGAGGAAAATGTTGTTGCTCAAAGGTTGCTCTTTTGTAGCTCAGTTGTGTTTTAATTTTCTCTTCGATGTTAATGCTTGGTATATACAAATTTATATTAGCACAGTTTGAGACGTGACTGGGGTTTATTCTGAATCGTGAGTTTTTTTCTTCTTCATATAAGTGAATATGAGATGCATGATGCTTAGTCTCAATTTGCACTCCATTCATTCTCATTGCTGTCAGGGAGCAACTGTTGGGATGCTTTTAAATCTGTTTTCTTGAGCAGCAAATCAGCATATCAGAATGATTTCTGAAGGATCATGTGACACTGAAGACTGGAGTAAAATACAGCTTTGATCACAGCAATAAATTACATTTGAAAATATATTGAAATAGAAAACAGTTCTTTTAAATTGAAATAATATTTCATAATTTTTCTATTCGTACTGCATTTTTGATCAAAGAAATGAGCAGAAGAGACTTCTACATTGAAATATCTCACCAACCCAAGACTTGTAAATGTTAGTGTAACCGTTTAGGAGCTCTTTCTTCTGATGTCCTTGCAGATTTAGTGCTAGAGGAAACGTCCTCATCACTAGTGTAGAGGGGGAAGGGTGTGGGAGAGTTTTAATTGGAGAGCTGCAGACGGCCGGCCAGCAGACATTAGAGCTGGAAGCCCCCTGCAGTCCACATACGAGCACGTTCCACACACACACACACACACACACACACACACACACACACACACACACACACACACACACACACACACACACACACACACACACACACACACACACACACACACACACACACACACACACACACACACACACACACACACACACACACACACACACACACACACACACACACACACACACACACACACACACATATACGCTTAGCAATGCGAATAAATCCTGTCTCAGAGGAGCTGTGAAAAATGACGGGATGGGAAAAAGCGAGCTGGAGAGGGAGGCGAGGAGACTGCCAGAGAAATGTTTGTAGGCTGCCGGTTCCAAATATACACGTGGGCATCCGAGAAACAGCGTCCCTGTAGGAAAGACTGCGATAGGATCTGTTCTGAAATACTTCTGGAATCTATCCTATGATACCTATGTACAGGTGCTGGTCATATAATTAGAATATCATCAAAAAGTTGATTTATTTCACTAATTCCATTCAAAAAGTGAAACTTGTATAATGTATACATTCATTCCACACAGACTGATATATTTCAAGTGTTTACTTCTTTTAATTTTGATGATTATAAGTGACAACTAATGAAAACCCCAAATTCAGTATCTCAGAAAATTAGAACAAGTTTCAAGTTTGAATGGAATTTGTGAAATAAATCAACTTTTTGATGATATTCTAATTATATGACCAGCACCTGTATACAGCTGGGCAGTAACTGATTACATGTATTCTGGATTAATAAACAGATTCCCAAAAAGCAAGTACTTGTAATTAGATTATATTACATTTCAAAATACTCTTAATCAGACTACAGTTACTTTTTTATTGATTACATGATTACATTCACACAATAGCAATAAATAATTCATAATGTATTGAGTTTCCCTAATTCTTCTTTTTCATTGTTTAAATGTTCCTTTCTGAAACAGCCTGCTGCTTAAATACATTCAGTGGACTTTAACACAATGTAAGTGCTTTATTGTGATTGTTTCTACTTTAAAATGATTTATATTCATTTTACTTTTTTATTTCATTAATTGTTAGCTTTATCTATAAACTTACAAACCACCTGCACTTATGAAACCTTGACGTAATGTGACGTTTAAAGCATTTTATGTTGTTAATAACAATAAATGGAATATATAGTATTTCTCTTTGTATTTTTATATCAGTATAGTACAATATTATCCTATTTAAATCAATGTGATAAATGAGTTTGATCAAAAGTAATCTAAAATAAATCATAAAGTATTCTGATTATATTATCAAAAAATTATAATGTAATGGATTACGTGACTAACTACACTTTTTGTCATGTAATTTGGGATATATATATATATATATGTAATACACTGACAAATATGTTGTTGAATTCTGTCCAGTGCCGCCCATCAGATCTTTCTTCCCCCTCCAGCAGGTAGTGAGGTCAAATGTCAGGTTAACATCACAGCCGGGTGGAAAATAATAGCGCGAGACTGCTGCGCTTAGCATTTCCCAGCCTGCCGCTCTCCTCCGGCTTCATTTTCAAACATCGATGGCCTTGAACAACTGAACTCTGAACTAGATTTCCCTGCCTGAGATGCCCTTTCACGGGAGCGTTTCTGATAATTTGGGCCGCACGGAGACCAATGGAGCCTGACGGAGTTTAGTTCAGCTCGCTCTCTCTCTCTCTCTCTCTCTCTCTCTCTCTCTCTCTCTCTCTCTCTCTCTCTCTCTCTCTCTCTCCCTCTCTCTCTCTCTCTCTCTCTCTCTCTCTCTCTCTCTCTCTCTCTCTCTCTCTCTCTCTCTCTCTCTCTCTCTCTCTCTCTCTCTCTCTCTCTCTCTCTCTCTCTCTCTCTCTCTCTCTCTCTCTCTCTCTCTCTCTCTCTCTCTCTCTCTCTCTCTCTCTCTCTCTCTCTCTCTCTCTCTCTCTCTCTCTCTCTCCTCTCTCTCTCTCTCTCTCTCTCTCTCTCTCTCTCTCTCTCTCTCTCTCTCTCTCTCTCTCTCTCTCTCTCTCTCGGGCTTTATGACATGTTCACTGGCTCGTCCGCACCATATGCTTCTCCCGCGGGTTCGGTGTGCCCGTATGCGCCGTGTCTTGGGCTAGTTTGTTAGAGTTTGTGAACAGACTGTTTTGTTTGTTGAGACCAGGTGTTTCTGATTTAGCCAAATTAGTTGGTGGCAAACGCCAGAGACAGACACTCAAGTACATGTTCTTTGGGAACATTTGGACGTGTGTTGTGTTTTTATTCATTTGTCGAAACAAGGGATTCAGCTCTATCTATCTATCTATCTATCTATCTATCTATCTATCTATCTATCTATCTATCTATCTATCTATCTATCTATCTATCTATCTATCTATCTATCTATCTATCTATCTATCTATCTATCTATCTATCTATCTATCTATCTTGTTCCATCCATCCATCTATCTTGTTCCATCCATCCATCCTGTTCCATCCATCTCCATCTGTCCATCCATCCATCCTGTTCCATCCATCCATCCATCCATCCATCCATCCATCCATCCATCCATCCATCCTGTCCATCCATCCATCCATCATGTTCCATCCATCCATCCTGTTCCATCCTTCCATCCATCCATCCTGTTCCATCCTTCCATCCATCCGCTTTGTCAAATTCTACAACTTCTACAACAGAAAGTAGTTGTTTTCTGTTCTTTCTTGCTGAAAACGACTAAGGGAATCATTAACAGAAGCATTAAGGAGTCATTTAGTGAAATCAGAAACTGAACTAGAATCGATAAATGAATCCGTCTCTGGTTCACCCCTGAGACGTTCACTTGAGTAGATGCGAGTGTTTTCTTGTGGTTTGGCTTGAAATGATCTCGGCTCATTATGGAGAGTCTCTCATTGATGTGAGATCAGCTGTTCTCCCGCCGTTCTTCCCCCGGCTCTCAGAAAACAAGCTCTCGGCAGCGGCCGTCTCAGACAGCTGTCTGACTCTCAAGTAAACAATCGGGAGAGAGCGCGGATGGCGCGTAACCCTCGTCTGCCCAGAGAACACTTCCCTCCCGCCAGACGAATCCCGACGTGGTTTCACATCACCTCCCTCATTACAAAGAGAGCGTTTTCCCTAACAGATGCCTGTTTGAGATGCGGCTTCCATTCGAACGAATCGTGTAGCTGATGTAGCTCATTGCTTATTGATACGCTCGGTTCATTCCTGTAAATAGGTGCATGTCTCCAGCGTGCTTCTGTTTGGGAAATTAGTGGCAGAATGATCTCATTTGAAGGCTCGGGCACCTCTCATTACCCTGATCCCGTGTCCCGGGGGTATCGAGCCGGGGCGGATTGGCTTCTTCTGCAAACCTGATTAGAATAGTGTTTCAGTTAATCAAGGATGAGCTCGCTTTTTTCCCTCCTCCTCTTTTAAAAATGACTTTTGTGTAATGTAATTACGCCATGTCGTTTTTCCAGCTCTATGAAATTAAATTTTGATCGTCCCGTTGGGGAATGGGTTAAAAGTGGTGTCGTCTGCGGCGCCGTAATGAACCAAGATGTGGCCACTCAAACAGACCTCTGCTCTTTTACTAGCAGTTAAACTATAAAACACAGGATTTGGTGGAAAGTAAAATTACAAACAAATTTTTTTTTTTTTTTTTTTTTTTGGGGGGGGGGGGCATTCCCAGGGCCCAATTATTTGTGAGTAAAATGTATTGTTGCAAATTAATTCATTTGATTTACATTTTAAAAGTTGAATAAATGCTTAGTTTTATTAGTTCTTATCATCAGACACTGTTTTTGATGATAAATTTGTATTAAATCATAAAACTAAATCCAGAAATAACAATAAAATCAAATGGAAAACACAATAAATGGATTGATTTATTGTCTTATTTTGCAAATTAATTGTTATATATTTGTTTGGTTACATTTAAAACATTGAATAATGAATTAAACTTTTAGGACTTTTTGATGAAAAACCGTAAAATGCACAATCCATGAAAAAATAAAATGGATTTAAGGATTTAACAAACATGTGTCAAGAATGTGTCTCCTTCCCCATTAATAGCTTGAAATTAATGTTCCGATAAATATCAATACCAAATGATATGGAAAAAAAACATTGTGATAACATTTTTGCCAATATTGTCTGCATTTACCCCACAGCTCAATATGCGATCCGCTAGGCCGCTGCTCCGACATCTTTTCCTGTTTTTAATTCAACCTCTCGACTATTTTACAACACGTCCACGGCTGAACTATGTTGACATTTGAAACGGTTTGGAAAGATTACGTGAACGGCTCGTAAATGTCAGGATAATACTGTGATTTCCCTTAAGAATCCCAGTACCTGCATTTCAGCCCGATTTCCAAAACCCTGAACCCTCCGAACGGACGTATAAGAGGATGTTTCTGTGGATTTGTCATAATATCCCAGAGTTCCCTGCAGAGCTGGCGAGGTCCTGCCTCTCTAGACTGGAACGTGTGTGATTTTGTGTTGTATTTCTGGGTTAAATATCATGAGCGTCTTTAAAGGAAAAGGTCACCGTATCTCCCCAGAAAACATTCAGTTCCAGAGGAAATGAAGATGAAAGAAGTGCAATGCAATTCTAACACGTTTATATTGCTTTGAACTGATTGATATCTCCATCCGCATCCCCAGAGATGACCCTGAAGGGTGGAGAGTGCTGCTTTCTTATCTGAACTGTGACTCCAAATTGATGTGTGCTTTCATCTTATATTAGACGTCTGGTCCAGAGATTTTCAAAAATGACAAAGTCACTTAAATCGAATCACAACCTCGTGAAAATCTCTCCGCTGATGAGGGGACACATCATACTTGCACTTTTGAGTTTGATCTACTATGTAGATGGACAGTAATTATCACAATGCAAAACTTGTAGTACACCCATGTGTACTTTGGTGTCTAGTGTAACTATATTTGCACTTCTAGTATACTGTACACTATTGTACAAAAGTTTGGGTAGGTAAGGGTTTTTTGTTGTTTTGTTTAACTGTTTAAGTTTTTTTTTGTTTTTTTGGAATAAATGCTCACCAAGGCTGCATTTATTTATCAAAAATGCATTAAAAATTGCTAAATATTATTACATTTTAAATAAGTGTTTACTGTCTGAATGTAATTCGTGATCAAAGCTGAATTTTCAGCATCATCAGTCCTGTGTTCAGTGTCACATGATCCTTCAGAAATCATATTTTAATCATAGTTTTTTTGGAAACCATGATACATTTTACTTTTCAGGATTCCTTATTGAATAGAAAGTTCAAAAGGACAGCATTTATTTTTTGGTTTACTTTTGTAACATTATAAATGTATTTTCTGTTTGTTTGATCAATTTAATGCATCCTTGCTGATTAAAGTATTAATACAAAATTATACATATTATATAAAATATGATATTATAATAATATATTGCTGACCCCAGACTTTTGAAAGATTTTTTGTATGTTTTTCAAGCACTTGTTCTTTGTATTGCTTTGATTTGGAGTTTGTGATGTTGTGATTCATCTCCAGAGGGTTTGGTTCGAGGCTCTGAACTCTTTGTTGATATCCCTGTGGAGAAAATGAATGGGAGGCAGAGATCCAGACCCAAGGCTTCGCTCTGTTGACGTCAGAAACATGATCTCATTAAAATGAGGTCTATTATAATTTACATATCAGTTCCTTTTCAGTAATCAGCGGCTTTATAATCAAAGGTTAGCCAATCATAACAGATTTATTTACACACAGAAGCCATTAACTGCTAGTTTAACTCTAAAAGTCACCACACCCTAGCAACCCCCTAGATACCACCTAGAACATCATAGTAGCAACCATATGCACTCAGATCCCCCTAGCATCCATATAGCAACAGGTTAAAGGACTCTGAACACCCTAGCAACTGCATTAAAACACATTAAAAACAACTCAAAAAGTCTTAGTAACACCCTGGAAACAACTACATAGAAACACACTGAGCAGTCACAACTCCCTAATGACCAGCTAGCACCATCCTAGAAACCACTTAGAACATCATTGTATCAATTATATTATATGCACCTAACAACCACCTAGAAATGCCTAAAACATAATTGTATCAGTCTTTTACACTCAGAACATCCTAACAACCACATAGCAACACCCTGGAAACAACGCAAACATCATTGTATCAATCATATTCACCCAGAACGCCCTAACAACCATCCAGCAATGCTCTATGTAACGGATGTATGCCAGTAAGGGCTGTGTGTAAACCTCACTCCCCTGACCTCAAAAAGAGGCGCTCTAGTGACTGACGCTAGAGGCTGTAGTAGTCTTAGTAGCCTCCTTGGTAGAGCGCCCGCCTCCCGCGCCGGAATCCCGGGTTCGAGACCCGCTCGGAACAAGAACGAGTTGTGGTGGTGTGGACCCGGGGGTTACATTGGTGCCGTGACCCGGATGGGAGTGAGGTTTAGGGGGGTGAGTGTAACGGATGTATGCCAGTAAGGGCTGTGTGTAAACCTCACTCCCCTGACCTCAAAAAGAGGCGCTCTAGCGACTGACGCTAGAGGCTGTAGCCTTTAGCCTCCTTGGTAGAGCGCCCGCCTCCCGCGCCGGAATCCCGGGTTCGAGACCCGCTCGGTGTGATGGTGCGGACCCAAAAACCACTTTGAAGATCGTAGTAGCAACCATATGCACTCAGATCATCCTAGCAACCGCTTAGCAATGAGCTATGACACGTGAGGCTTCACCTGGCAGGAAAATTCAGATGCTGATTTAAATGCAGCCGACAGAAAATCCTGCCGCACCATTCAAATAGTTTTCCATTCAATTGCATTATATTTGTCCCAGATCGTTGTTAATGTACATAATGACTTTAACCTTGGCTGTGAAATTGTGTATTGTGCATTTTTCAGTGAAACGTTTGTCTTTCTGTGGCTCTAATAAAGAGAGCTATAATATAGATCATGCTTTCGTTTCCATTTGCTCTGTTTTATAACACCGAACTTCACTCATCTATGCCACATTGTTCACTCTTGAAGTAAACCTTTGCCTGTTTGTTGATTAAATAAACCGTTTTAGACCGCCGCTTCAACTGAACGTGACTCGTCCGGTGTGTGTGATACCTGATACCTGAGTTCTCCTAGACGCAGCGCTGCACTTTTGCCCAGTGTGTGACTGCCATATTGTGGGAATAGTATACATACAATATACATATACATGCAATTTCAATGCTATGGTTTTTGTGTCGATGGACATCTTTAAGCATCACTGTTGAAATGGTAACCCTTCACAATAAGAGTCCACTTGTAACATTAAGATTATTGAAAGCATTGTCAGAGTGATTTCATTTCAGCATTTACTATTACTAAAACATTTTTATATTTTAAAGTATTTTTAGTTAATAAACTATGACCTAACTTTAATAATCAGTATAATAATTTATAGTAATATTTGTATTCATTTATGAAAGCATGGTTCAGTATTGTTTAAAAAAAAATATTAAAGCACTATTTTAGTTTTTGTTGATTTTTGTTGATCGGTTGATTAATCAGTATTGGCCAGTGTGGTCCAACCTAGCTATCAGTATCGGTAAAATCTAGTTCCATGGCCAAACCAACAGCATTTTGGTAGCAACGGTTAGGCAATCAGAAAATAAATAAACAAATAAACAGATTTATTTGCATATTGAAGTCATAAACTCAAAAAAAGGTGGAAAATAGTGACGAAAAACCAAATGATGTCTGTTTTATAAGTGGACTTCAAAATAAAATGCTGGAATAGTGTCGATTATGACCTCTTTAATGCACAGGCAGTGCCTTTGTCCTGTTTAAGATGGGCTCATCCCAGGCTGCAGTTGTGTCGATTACCCAGCATCCTTTGAGCTAAGTCTGCTCCGATAGCACTGTAGGTGTCCCAGTTTCTCCCTCCACGAATGTAGAGCAGAGCCCTGCTTTTGCAGAGCATGATTTAATGGGAAATGGGCTCCCATCGCTGTAGTTTTCGTATTTTTCAGACGCTCTCTTAAGACCAGATCTGAGCGTAATTAAGTACGTCACTGCAGAGGAAGTTCACTATTATAGCTATCTTACATGCTGCAGTTTTGACTTGATCGAAATGGCAGCTGTGTTATGAAACATTTTCCATGAGGTTCACTTTTCTTAACAGTCGGTCTCGTTTCTCCAGACACCGTTCGGGACGGGTCTTGTCATTTCAATTTGGTTCAGCCTCAGTCTGTGATATGGAGCGGAGCCTGCTTAGAGCCTGAAGATACGTTTCGGCTTGCTAATTTCATGGAAATCACTTTGTAGATTTTTCTGGTGTGATAGCATTTGCAACGAGTAATATAAGCAGGGCTGCACGTTAACATTTTTTTGCACATAGCACTGGTTCTACAGAAGTTGAAAGTTTTGTAGCACAGGCCAAACAGCTGTAGCAAAAGTTAGGGGGGGGGGGGGGGCGCGATATGGCAAAAATATCTTATTCTTATTTTTTCAGGAATATCACAATTCACGATTTTATCACGATTCTTTGTCATGTTGGTTTTTCTATTTTGCAAGTTGCCTGTGCATTACAGCCAAACTAATTCCCTATTGTGAAAAAAGCCTTTCAAGGTAACAAAATATAAAATAAAAAAGAATGGCAGACATTTAGGCCAAAGTGGGCGAAGAAAGAATATCTTTGTCATTATTTTATATTTGTTATTAGAAAATAAGAAAAAATATCTACAGTGCATTACAAATACACATACTATACAAATAAACCAAACAGTGCTTTATTTTTCAGGTGCAGTATTTAGCAGTAACATTCAAGAAATTGAATGAACAAATATTAAATAAAACTCTATATACACTGTTTACATCAATTATACATTTTTTAAAGCAACTGTATTAAAGTTCATTAGTCATGAGTAGTGAGTGATTTTTCTCTGTGATTTGTTGTTTCATTAACATTAAAAGAATAGTTCACCCAAAAATGAAAATTCTGTCAGTTCTGTCATAGTGTTTTATTTTTATACCACCATTTACTCAGTCTCAAGTCGTTTCAAACCTGAATTAGTTTCTTTCTTCTGTTGAGCATAAGTTATTTTGAAGAATGTGGGAAACCAAGCAGTCCCCAGTGACTTCCGTAGTATTTTTTCAGTGTGGACCAGCAACTGTTTGGTTACCCACATTCCTCAAAATATCTTCTTTTGTGTTCAGCAAAAAAAAAAAAATAATACAGGTTTGAGACAACATGCGAGTGAATAAATAATGACATAAATTGAATTTTTGATTGAACTATTCCTTTAATGAGAAAAGCAAAAGAGGTCTCTAACACAAGCTTGCTCTTTTCTTTTTCTATTCTATCTATTTTCATTTTATTTATTATATAATAAAAAAAAAACCTTGCTACGTGTACTGTGTTAGGCTAACTGAGACTTGTCATAGCACTTGCGTATCATTGCTCTTTTGTTGGTTTTGATTGCTTCCATTGTCCTCATTTGTAAGTAGCGTCTGCTAAATAACTAAACATTAATGTAATGTAATTAAGACAAGCAGCAGTTTATGATTAGTTCTGTTGCTTTAAGAGCTGCACACATCAGTTTCTCTATCTACTGTTTACTTTCATTTTAGACATAACCTTGACTGTGTTTACATGTAAACCTTATGTGTTTTTGACAATATTAGACGTGAAATGAATCGGACAGAAATCAGTAATCAGGCGCTGTTTGACAGGCTCGTAGTGCGCACACTTCATGTGTATCAGAAAAAGGGCACATCAGAACAGCACGGGAAATAATTAATGTTTAACCGGCAAGGCGTTAATGCAGATCCAAATAATGCACGTTTGTGATTGCGAATAAGTGCAGTGTCCCGTGAGAGTAACTCTGCTGCTGAGTTAACACTGACGTGAGTGTATGTGGCGTTATACAGTATTGATTCGGCAGCGCGCAGAACTGCAGCTGATAGAATGTGCGATGCATCACGATACTACGATATTTCTTCAAAAGCAGATCGTGAAGACATTTTATCTTGATGACAAAAATCTTGCTTATTATCGCACACCTAACTAACTACAATCTCACACACAAAGATGCACAACGAAATCACTTCACACTATTAAGCAGCTGTATTATGAACATGCAGAACTGTATTGCACACGTGCTACAGTGGGACATTTATTAATCGCACGGACCAATTTTTAGCAGCATGTGCAACATATATGTTACACTGTACAGCCCTGATAAGTCTTATCCTGTCTCACGATTGTTTCATTTTATTCTGTTCTCAGTTCTACTGTTACGAGTTCTAAACATGACTTGTACTGTTTGCTCATAATTTGTGTTAGTAATTTGAACAAGCCTCTAATACGAAGTATTAAAGTTCAGTTCTATTTATGTTACAGGACTTGGGGTTGTAAGCACCCACCTATCAAACTGTATAGCAACTTGCTGAAAAACCACTAATGACCACCTTGCTATGAACACCCTAGCAACACCCTAGGAACTACCTAGAATATCATACAAGCAGCCATATGCACTCAAAACACCATAGCAACCACACATTAATGAGCTAAAGCACTCTGAAGACCTTAACAACACATAATAAACCCAGAATGCCCTGGAAACAGCCCAAGGTCTTTAGCAACCACATAGAAACACACTGCCTAGTGGCCACCAAAAACATAGAACATCACTGTATCAGTTATATGCAGCCAGAACACCCTAACAAACACCTTGCAACACCCTACAAACCACTCTGAATATCATAGTAGCAAACATATGCACTCAGACCACCCTAGCACACATAGCAATGAGCAAAAGAACTCTTAGCACCCTAGAAACTGCATTGCAACACGTAAAAAATAACTTGAAATGCCTTAGCAACACCCTGAAAACAACTTATGGCCATTTACCAACCACATAGAAACATGCTGAAAAGTTTGCATTGTGCACTGCAAAGCAACACTTTTGAACAGGCGAACAGTCCTCACATTTTCTTTTGAATATGTAAAAATATTCTTTTTTTTCTTATGAAAGCATCTGCAGGCGAGTAATGTAAGCCCCATCCTGTCCCATCTTTTCTTTTTATTCTCTGTTTCACTCTGTCTCTCATTGTCTGGTTGTGCTCTAGGGAGATCTCAGCAGAGGTTCTGCTCTTTCATGTTGTCCGAGCTCAGATCTTTAAAAGGCCAGCGTCCCCAGACAGGGAGCGGTTAAGTGTGAGCTCTGCGGGGTCCCGTGGCCCCTTAAGCACAGGTGCACGAGTGCCGGGCCCCGGCCAGCCGCTAGCTTCAAACACTGCTGGACTCTGCTGAATCCCCAAACAGTTCTGGCCGTTCCAACAGTGTGTGTTTTCACTGCTTTCCCACACGCGCTCTGCTCTTTCTCAGCACTGAAATGTAGGAGGGACGGGTGCTTACAGCACTGCTGTGAATTACCACACAAATGAGTTTTTATTCAAAATTTGCACGTAGAGTAATACATTTGCAATAGAAATAAACAAGGATAAACAACTTTTATTAAGCTAAAGTATGTTTTTGTTGTCTAAATTAAACTACTGAATGAACTTCTATTTCATCAACATTATTACTCTTTGAAAGTCTGATTTCTTTATTTCAGTATTAATTTTCAGTATTGTTATAGGATAAATGCTAATGCTAGCTGAGCATTTGTGGTTAAAAAGTGTATAAATATGTACTAGAGATGCACCGATACTGAATTTCTCTGCCGATACCGATAGCCGATTATTCGTAATGACATCGGCCGATATGATGCTGATACCAATAGTTTTGTGAGAGTTAAAATTTGACGTGGTGGCATTTGTGCCAGTGCATGGTCTGCGCTGCTCCAAAACGTCTGCTCTGCTCCATGCATAAAGTGCATCAGGAGTAAGATTTCTGATCACGTGAAGAGACTGAGTGAGGCGCTTTCAATGCGAGCTCTTTGGGAGCAGAGCCTGGTTTATACTTGCCGCATCAGCACGTGCGGCAAAAATTATGCGGATACTGAGGAAACGATGGCGGACGGGACGAAGGATTTGCTTTTCAAACGAAAGTAAAATAAAAGACTGCTTCTTAAACCAGAGAAGGTGAACATGTTGGTTTTGTCTTTGCTGTTTATCTTACACAACACGTCGAACCCTGAAGCAGATGGGCTCCAGCAGCAGAAGACCACACCGGGTGCCGCTCCTGTCAGATAAGAACAGGAAACGGAGGATTACAATTCACACAGGCTCAACAAAATTGGACAATAGAAGATTGGAAAAAACGTTGCCTGGTCTGATGAGTCTCGATTTCTGCTGCGACATTCAGATGGTAGGGTCAGAATTTGGCGTAAAGAACATGAAAGCATGGATCCATCCTGCCTTGTCTCAACGGTTCAGTTGGCTGGTGGTGGTGTAATGGTGTGGGGGATATTTTCTTGGCACACTTTGGGCATCGTTTACCAATTGAGCATCGTTTAAACACCACAGCCTACCTGAGTATTGTTGCTGACCATGTCCATCCCTTTATGACTACAGTGTACCCATCTTCTGATGCTACTTCCAGCAGGATAATGCAGCATGTCACAAAGCTCCCCTCAAATCATCTCAGACTGGTTTCTTGAACATGACAATGAGTTCACTTTACTCAAATGGCCTCCACAGTCACCAGATCTCAATCCAATAGAGCACCTTTGGGATGTGGTGGAACGGGAGATTCACATCATGGATGTGCAGCCGACAAATCTGCAGCAACTGCGTGATGCTATCATGTCAATATGGACCAAAATCTCTGAGGAATGTTTCCAACACCTTGTTGAATCTATGAATTAAAGCAGTTCTGAAGGCAAAAGGGGGTTCAACTAATAAAGTGGCCAGTGAGTGTATGTGCATATATATATATATATTCAAGATTATTTGTATAGTGCTTTTCACGATACATACATATACAGTATATAAATATAGTATTTAATTTATTTTAGTACTTTTTAAGCTATTTTATTTCAGCTAATGTTTGTTATATTTCAAGTATAAATGCTTTTTTTATGGTTTTATTTTGTTTCCGTTTTAAATGTAATAATAACCCTGACATAAAAACACAAGAAGAGGTTATTTCTGTATAAACTTTGCATCAATACATTCTTACTGCTATTCAATATAAGTTTGCGATTAATACTAACTTCTGAAGGATATTTGAACTGCTTGTGATTCATGAAGGAGGCTCATTGTTACAAACAGACCAATGTTTTTTTTTACTTCCTTAATAAATGTCTTACTATAACCACTTTTTATATTGTCTAACAATAAATTGAGAAAACGTTCTGTGCTAATCGATTATGCTATGATAATTACACAATCAAATGCACTTAAATGTTTTGAACCTAAAATATTCCTGTAATTTAAAGATATAGTACACACACAATGGAAATTCCCTCATCAGTTACTCGCCCGCAAGTTGATCCAAACCTGTATGAGTTTCTTTCAGCATTTGAACACAAATAAAATATTTTGAAGGATGTTTATAGTAACCAAACAGTTGCCGGTAGCCATTGACTTCCATAGTATGGAAAGAATACTGTCGAAGTCAATGGCTACCGTCAGCTGTTTGGCTAACATCATTCTTCAAAATATCTTTTGTCTTCAGTAGAAGACAGAAACTCACACAGGTTTGGAACAACTTGATGACATAATTTAGATTTTTTTTGGGGTGAACCGTCTCTTTAAAGCCACACGAGCGTCAGACCTCACATGAAGTGTAGTTGAGTTTGTCGTCCACTGCTTTGACTCTGAAGAACATCTGTCAACATGAGCGTGTCTGTGTCAACACTCCTATCAGTGCGCTGTTTAGCCTAGAGTCTGCAGCTACAGTAAATAGGATCTGTGGAGGACTCTTCTCGGCAGATCGCGCGACTCGATACGTCCGTCAATACGGCAGGTAAACATATCAGTTATGTTACCATGGCAGTCAGACTTCACGTCTCCCTCCGTGATTCAATACATGGTTGAATTTCAAACCGAGCCATTAAATACGGGCCGCATTAAAGGACTGCCGACCACATCGGCTGTGCCGCCTTTCATGCAGGGAATGCTGGGAAAGAGGTGGGCATATAATTAAGGGTGTGTGGACATTTTAGGAGACAGAGGAGCGATATTTACTCGTTCTGTTTGTGGGTAAGGGTGGAGTTAGGCTTGCGGCGCGGGGCTAGCGGGAGCCAGGCTGCGGGTGCGAGAGGAAAGCTGTGGTGACTTACAGAAGAAAGCCAATCCTCTGGAGAAACACGAGTTAGATGAAGCATGGGAAGGCCTGCAGCGCCATACTCCAGCAAAACAAGTCAGATAAGACAGTGTACATGGTTCCCCTTACTGTATGATTACCAGATTCATATGCTATAGTATTTACATATTTTATTTCTTACTTCTCTTAGTATTTTTTCTTGTTTTCCATTGCAAATATCTTAAATCAAGATACATTTACTTGTGAAGCAAAATTACTTTATGCATTTGTATTACATAATAAAACTGTAAATGGGGTACAAAATCTTGGTTTCCCTTTAGGTTAAGAATATTTTTATTATCCTATTGCCACAATAGTTTTTTTTCTTGTTTTACACATACAAATTATCAAAATTAAGTGAGTTTATGCTTAAAACAGCAACAAAACTTGGATTCCCTTTAAATTAAGTTTATTTTTCTTATGCTATTGACAGATTTTTTTTCTTGTTTTGCACATAAAAAAATTATCAGCCTTAAGTGAGTTAAGTGAGTAAGACAACTATAAAAATATTGATTATTGCGGTAATGCGGTTAGAAAAAATATTCATGGTTTCCAATTAAAGTAAGTTTCATTTTCTTTCCCCATTGGCAGATATTATTTTCTTGTTTTAAGCATAAACCATAAAACAAGGGGTTCTCTCGATGCGGTAAAAAGATTTAAATTAAATTCAGCATTTTTCCCCTATTGGCCATTATTTTCTTGTTTTAAGCATGAACCCACTCAATTTTGATATATTTTCAGAAGTCTGTTTAGTATTTGTACTGGAAAAAATACTAAGAAAATCATTTTTGCAGTGTGTAGTTTTTCTAACTAGTTTCAAATGGCCAACAAGCTAGCACTTACTGTACCATATGTTTCATTGCTTTCTCATTATTTTGTCTACACTACATTACAGATAGTTAACTTTCATACACCGGTTCCAGGAATTATTCACATCATCACTCATTCAGGTTTTTTATTCAAATATTTAGTTAAAGAATATTGTTTGATACTTATGTTTTTAGTTCACACATGCATCAATAAATGTGGGTGATGAGTAGTTATATTAGTGTATGTTTGATACTATCATGCTTGCGAACTAATATAATAATTTAGCTCTTTTTTGGGTTTAGCTACTTTTGTAAAAGGGTTAGCTTGAATTTCAACATAGCTTCCTCAACACTGTTTCAAAGACTACTAAAGTATTACCAACAGTAATGAAACCACCATGGTTCTACCACAACACCATCCTTCCTTTCCTTTTCACAGTGCTAGTGTGCTAGTTTGATAGCGGCTAAGTCGTTTGTTAAGGGATTTGACTGCTGAATGTTTAATTACAGTGAATACACTAGATTGGTCGTGACTTGTTGGAATTGAACATTTATAGCAGTGAAAGTGACCTTCTCGATGGGGTTTCAAGAGCGTGTCATTCTCTAGTATCATTACGTCTGTGGGGATCACAGTCTGTGCCCTGCATATCGATGCCAGACCAAATGTGCTTCATTATCACCTAGAATAATCAAATTTGGCTTGGGAAGCGTCAGAGGCTGTGCGTGGAGGAATAGGACGCAATGGTAGTTTTTCAACAGCCTGTTTTTCCCAATCATTTGCTCCATAGAGATTTGATAAAATCCTTTAAATGCAGAGTTCAGTACCTTGACCCGAGATGAATCACAACATCATAAACTTTCATTTGAAGCAATAACAAATTTAAGGCAAGACATCGATTAATATATATCATCATAACACAGTTGTATATGTCTTGTATTACAGGCTTTCTATGTTTAAATATACAAATGATATTTTTTTTTATTAATATGTACTAATTTGCATTAACATGTTTTAGGAATAAAATGTTAAATGTTTATCAGGTGACTTATGTATTAACAAATCCTCCTGTAAAATAAATAAATTCAGAATATGTATATTTAATAATAATAATAAAAAAATAATATATATATATATATATATAGACAAAGGACAATATAATGTAGTACTTCAAAGAGAAATGTGTGGCTTACAGAAGCGCATGCCATCATGTACCAACTATTATCATTAAAAACAGATTCACTGTTGAGTAAATTAATTTGATTTTTTTTGTAAAAAATTGAGCTAACATACAAATAATTCCAGCGGCATCATGGGAAATCGGTCTGCGCTCGTCACGTGCCTCTCAAAACACGGCCGGTGAAACTGACTGCTTCTGCAGATGTGGTGAAAACAATGACGCTCGTAGAGCCGGCGTTCTCGTGTTTCTGCAGGTACTGCTGCTCAAACGCTGCTTCTGAAGAGAGAACGTCAGGCCGTAGGGCTGATGAGAAAAGCAGAATGAGAGAACGAGAAGTCAGACTATTTTTAGGGGGCTGATCGTACCTGTGCCAAGTCTCTGGAGAAGAGAGTCCTGCCTTTCGGCCCAGGGTGTTCTCAGGCCCCGCTAACCCCGCGGTCGCTGCTGGTGAATGAGGGCCGCCCGCTGGAGGCTGGAGGAAGGTTTCCCCCAACCGGTGGCCTCCTTTCTTGCGGCTCTCTGGAGGGAAGGGAGGTAATTATGCAGAGGGAATGAAACGGGGATATGGAGCTTTTTTTTACAGAATACACTCCTCCGGCATCTTATTCTGCCCTGGAGAAGAATGAGAGAAAAAGAGAATATGAAAGAATGCAAAAAAGCTAATTTTGCCATGTTAAAGGAATATTTCACCCAAAAATAACTCTTTCATCACATTATTCTAAAACTGTATAACAGTTTCTTTCATTAAACACAAAAGGAGAAACGACTGTTTTTTATTCTACTAGTTTGTGTGTGTTTGTGTATCACTTCTCTTCGTTCATGATGTTAACTTAATAACTTAGTCTTTATGAACGACTCAGTGAATCATTCATTCAACTGATTTGATTCATTCAAGAATTATACGAGTCATTGAATCATTCACTCAAATGTAACCTTCTATTCTATTCTATTGATTATTTAGCAATATAAAAGCTTCATACAAGTAGTCCATGTGACTTGTGTGCTACTATTCTGTTCTATTCTATATTCTATTCTGTTCTATTCTTTTCTGTTCTGTTATTTATCACTATAAAAGTAGTCCAAATGACTTTCTGTTCTATTCTATTGTATTCTATTTTATTATATTCTGTGTTGTTTAGCACTATAAAACATCATAAAGTAGTCTATATTACCTATGGTCTGTTCTATTCTATTCTATTTAACACTATAAAAGCATCATACTGTAAAAGTATTCTATGATTTATGTTCTATTCTATTCTGTTCTTTTGTATTGTATTCTGTTCTCTTATTTATCACTATAAAAGTAGTCCAATTCTATTCTGTGTTCTTTTCACTTACATTGTCTAATTTATTCTCTAGTCATTCTTTACTATAAAAGCAAGTCAAAGTCAAGAACTTTCTTATTCTATTCTATTCTATTCTATTCTATTCTAGTAGTCTAGTATTTGTGTCAGGGAAAAAAATCAAAAGTTAGCTCACTTGTTTCTGAAAATCTTCCATACATTGTATACATGCATAATATTTCTCCTGTTGTGTTGCACAGAAGAAAACGACACAGATTTGGAACGACATGAGAGTAAATATAAACCGAGTGTGAATTTATGGATGAATTATTCCTTTTAAGAGTCGTTGATGTAAATACTGAAGGGGTGAATGAAGCTGATGGGACAGAAAGTGACACAGAAAGAGAAACTGAAGTGAATAGGATTGGGAGAATGGGGTCAAGGTCGGGGAGACAGGAAGAATGGTGCGCGAGAGAGCAGTGGAGCAGGAAGTGCAGCCGCTGGAGATTGGAGGGAAAGGGGGGTCTGGCATCATTCCTTGTTGTGTTTTCATTCTGCTGCCTTTAACAAGTCTCGTTTGGGGATCAGTGCAGGATTAGACGCTACAGGGGGGCATTTGATTGGTCTTGCCATGGATAAATGCTGCTCTCAGTGGGAGACGGGGGCAATAGCATGATGAAAACCCACTCTGAGTGCTGATAGACTAGCAAATAACATTCTTTTGTTCAGCTAAACGCTCCACAACTCCAGAGAGACAATATGTTAACACTTTACTGAAATGATGCACTTGACGCTCACTGATAACCCAGCTTTGCATTGACTGTATTCATGCAACACAGCTGTAAGCCTCACAATACTAGCGCTTTTGCTATTTCATCAAAAATAAAAAAGATTTTTCCAGTAGACAACAAAAACGAGCCGTAGTAGCACTTAAACTCAAAGCAAAACACTGCAATCGGTCAGAGTTTGCAAAGAAAAATGGAAACGGAGCACAAAGTTATTTTCTTATGCAGTATTTCTGATGTAAAAATATCTAAACATTCTTAAAACAACATGCAATTAAAATAATATATAATTCTTCAGAGATAAAGATTTTTTTAGGCCTAAACTTCCCTAACTTTAATGATGTTAAAGTTTAAAACAAGCTTTAAATGAGTGATGCAAACAAAAAATATTTAAAAAAGTTATATTATATTATATTATGCACTATAAAAGCAACATAAAAAAATATGACTTGTGTGCTATATTATATATATTTTTTGGATATTTTTATAATATCTTATATTATTATGTTATATTACTTTATTTAGCACAATAAAAGCATCATAAACGTAATCCAATGAATTTGCATGCTATATTACATAGTATTTTATTTAATAGATATTTTATATCATGCTGTTTATGTCATTTGCTTATGACTTTCTGTATTTCCGACATTGAAAATATGTAAACATTCTTAAAAAACATGCATTTACTTAAGAGGCAAAACTGTTTATTTTTCTTAGCAGATGGCTGATGTTTTTTTTCATAACAGCTTCCCTAAATTTAATGAGCTTAAAACAAGAAGAAATACTTGCAAACTGGGTAGAAAAAATAAACGTTATTCAAGATATATCCTTTAAAAATAAGTCTTCCTACCTCAACTGCTCAGAATTTGAAAGATGTTTGGATGTTTTTACTGGAAAACAAGGCAAAATATTGATATGAAATGCTGTTTTGCGGCGAGGACGCCTCAGAAACGATCAGAGAAACAGGAATGCTGTTTACTCAGGCTGTGTGCTTCTCTGCAGGCTGGTCATGTGGCGATGAGAGCCGCAGAAACAGTGGGGCGTTTGTCACGCCGTCCAGATGAAACGCGCCGGTAATGACACCTGATGAGGGAATCAAACTGCTCCACCAGCTCAGTCCAGATTCACGTCTACCCTCCTTTTTTATATTATTATTAATGCACTCCGCAAATTACCATCGGCCCTCCAATTTGGGTTTAATTTAGATGTTGGATTACGTGTGATCTCTCCTGCAAATTCCGATGTCACGGTCATTGTCTGCCTATTAGAATTCAATTTGAGGAGTGGCGATGGTTTGAAACGTGATTATGTGGAGGAGAATTAAAGCGAACACGGCGGATCAGAGGTGGGAATATTGCAGGAGAGGCTTTATTCCACACAGAGAGAGTCGAATGGTGCCTGAAACCTGTATTGAAGACAGACCTTGAAAATAACCGCACACGAGGAGGGATTCAGTCTTGTTTAATAAAAGATCCTTCATGTTATGTCGTGGCAGAGAGGACTAGAGAATACTAGATCCAATCAAAACCCCAGTGAGCTGGCAAGCAGCTATAGTAAAGAACTCTATGTATTTATTTATTATTCATTTTTTATTAAAATCGTTATATTTTTTTCATATATTTCTTTTTTCAATTATTTTTTAATTATTCTGTTTTGATTAATATTTGATACATTTAGGATTGAATATTTTTGTTTCTGAATATTTTAGCTTTTGATTACTTTTGAAGTCATCCAGCGCTCATTTAAAATGATAAAATAGATCATTAAGACATATATTATATTATATTGCACTGTAAATGCATCATAAAAGTAGTCCAAAGGACTTGCGTGCTATATTATATATGCTAATTATATTTCATGGTTAAGCATATTTAACATGTTTATTACAAATAATGTATTCATCATTGCTGATGTAAAAATATATTTAATACAACATGCGTTTAATCAGAGGGAAGACTGTTTAGTTTTCTTTTTTACTCTTTATTTTTCTAAGCAATTTTTTCAATGCATTTTCAAGAGGTCTTTCATCTATATTGTAAAGGCTTATTTTTCCCATTTAATATAGCATATTTATTTAGTTAGTTAGTTATCTGTTTCCAGTACTGATTAAAATATATTTATATGTTTTCCTCATCTCTACTTCAGCCATTTAATATAATATTGGAGATGCACTGTATTAAAATGGTGAAAGCTGACATCTTTTTTAATCTCTAAAAATATAATAAAGGGTGAAAGCACTGGGGTGCTGATGAATGATATTGTGATTTTGCTTTATATTATAACCAAACTCCATATTTTAGAATGCACACTTAATTTTTTGACTACGGATTTGAACAGTGTTTCCATCAATAGTGTTAGTCAATAGCACCTATTATTATGCTTGAAAATGCTGTCTAGGGAGGCAGCTCACTAGAGTTTGGAAGAGAACTCGTGTGTGTATTTGTGTATGGCAGCTAACAGGAGCCCATCTCTTAGAGAAAGCAATTCTCCACTGAGCTGGACTCCTGGCCTTTACAGCGCTGTTGCTCACCAGTGTGTGTGTGTGTTGGTGCTTGTTTATGAGTGTGTGTGAAGGGTAAAGGACCTCCTGGAGTTGCTCGGGCCCTCTCATGTCAGCTGAAATTAGCTGCAGCAGCCTGTGTCAGTCCAAATAATAAGCTCCAGTGTCTGGAGGCGTCTTACAGCAGACCTCTTCACACACCACAGCGGCCGCTCTCCTGTTGCTGTGCTCTGAGAGGCCGTTGCTCTTATTTTCCACATGCACCCAGGGAAATGCGTCCGATATGGAAAAACTTGGGCAAAAATCATTTGCACTGCATTGCATTTTACTTACCACAATTCTATCCCGCAGTAATGAGGATTTATGAGGTCACAGAGGTCGCAAATGCACGTGCAACAAATCGGCCAAAGCATCCATCATCTTCGAGAGTGCCGCGTCAGCGCATCTGAGCCAGCACATGCATGATTTCTCAATATAGTTCATGAGTAATCAATATTTAAATCACGATTCGTTTTTGCATTCAAAAAAGAGCCGATTTTTTTTTATCATCTCGCCCATCTTTGTTCTTTAGCCCAGTCATTCAGAGGGCATTAAAATTTCATGCTGTCAATACAGCCGCCTTTTCTAATACACACACGTGCAACTGGGGTGCTAACATGCCTATATGAATTATTAACTACGACAAATGACTTGTCACAGCATGTCTGGCAGCGTCCCATCACGTCTGTCGCGCTAAAAGCCAGCGTGAGTCTACAAGCATCGCAATGTCAAACCACAGGGACCTGAGCTGCATATTGCAGGGATCTTTTAGCATATTGCAGTGCAGTTGGCGAAGGTGTTTAAAGGAGCTTTTAGCATGTTATAAATGTGCTAAGATGGTCCAAAAATAGCTTTAATATTCTGTGGTTCCTAAGGTGTTTTATGTAACTTTTAGCATGTTATGTGGATACTAAAATGGTCCAAATAGTGTTAACATGTTTTTAGGAAGCTAAAGTTATCGAGTAGCTTTTAGCATGTTATGCTAATGTTAAGATGTTTAAAATAGCGTTAGGCTGCTATGAGGCTGCAAAGGTGTTTTAGTCAATTTTAGCTTGTAGTGCACATGCTACGGTGTTGAAAATGGCTTTAGCATGTTGTTATGCAAATGGTAATTGTTCCAAATAATTTTAGGACATTGATATATGGTTGCTAAGGTGTTCTGAGTAGCTTTGAGCATGCTAGTTGGACATTAAAATGCCCAAAATAGATTTAGCATGTTGCTATAAGGTTGTTAATGTATTTTAAGTAGCTTTTAACTCATTATGCAGATGCTACGATGTTGCAAATAGCTTTAGCATGTATTTTATGTAGCTGTTAGCCTTTTTTTACAGACATGTAAAATGTGTTATTTGTGTTCTAAATAGATTTAGCATGCTGCTATGAGCTTGTCAAGGTGTGTTTTAAGTAGTTTTTTAACTTATGTAGGCCTAGATTTAAGATGTTGCATACTTATAGCTTTAACATGTTACTATGCCTTTTAAGGCTTTTCAAATAGCTTTACATGTTATGCAGATAATAAGATGTTTTAAATAGCTTTAAAAGGTATTTTAAATAGCTGTTAACCTTTTATACAGATTTTAAGATGTCCCGAATAGCTTTAGCATGTTGCTATAAGGTTGTTAATGTGTTTTAAATAGCCTTTAGCTTGTTATGCAGATGCTAAAATGTTGCAAATAGCTTTAGCGGGTATTTGAGCAATTAGCCTTTTTTACGGACATTGTTCCAAATAGCTTTAGTATGTTGCTATGAGCTTGTCAAGGTGTGTTTTAAGTAGCTTTTAACTTGTTATGCAGATGTTAAGATGTTGCATATATAGCTTTAGCATGTTGCTATGCATTTGATAAGTTAAGTTAGCCTTTTTTATGGAGTTTATGTTCCAAATAGCTCTAGCATGTTGCTATGAGCTTGTCAAGGTGTGTTTTAAGTAGCTTTTAACGTGTTATGTAGATGTTAAGATGTTGCATATAGCTTTAGCATGCTGCTATGCATTTGATAAGGCATTCTAAAATAGCTTAGCATGTTATGCAGATGAAAAGATGTTCCAAATAGATTTAGGATGTTGCTGTGTTGTTATCTACTCAAATGTTCTGAGTAGCTTTTAGCATGCTAGTTGGATGCTAATAGCATGTTGATATGCATTTCTAAGATGTTCTGAATAGATTTTAGCATGTTATGCAGATGATATTGGTAACATGTTCCAAAAATGATGTTAGGATGTTGATATATGGTTGCTAATGTGTTCTGAGCAACTTTTAGCATGCTAGGTGGATGTCAAGTTGTTACAAATAGCTTTATCACATTGCTGTAGAGTGTTTAAGGTGTTTTAAGTAGCATTTAATATGTTATGTAGATGTTAAGATATTCTAAATTAATTTCATATGTTGCTAAGCTTTAGATGCATTTTAATTTGCAGTTTTAGATACATTTTAACATTCAGCAATGCTGAATGTTATACAAAGGTGCAGATTTCATGAAATTGTAATGCGAAAAAAATTAGCAGAAGAAACATGTTTTGATGAAGTTTGAATATCAGACTCTCTGCGGGAAGTGCAGCCCATTGCAATCTCAAAGCTGCGCTAGAGCATGTTTACTCATTTAATATGAATGCAACATTTATTTACGAGCGTTAAGCCTCTCTGAAGACTCCTTCTCGGTGCCAGAGTGAGAATATATATTTGTTTAACACTCTCTCGCCGGACTTAAGTCACTCTTTGTTCTGTCGGATCTTGCAATTGTTGACAAACCTCTCTCTTCAGAAAAGTAGCCCGTACCTTGTAGTGATTAAATAAAGTCAAATCTCCTTCATTCTTTTTTCCAAGCGTCCCCCACCTCAGTAAATCCAAGAGATCTGCTGGTAATGATGGCTCTTAACATTCTTTTCCTTGGCTCTGAACGAGCTGTGCATTGTGGGATTAGAAGGGAGGGGTTGAGAGAGTGGGCTTTTGGCTTTGTTTGATGTCTCTAGTACAGATGGCAGCGAGCAAGCTCTGGGATAATAAAGCTCACTCCTCGAGCGGATCGTTAAACTCGGCACTGTTTAAACACACCATGATTGTTGGGTGAAGTTACTGCGTTAAGTCGTGTAGGGGGCTGTGTTTTTATTGTGGACAGACCACACAAGCCCTCGGTGAGTAGAGACGTCATGATCTAGTCGCTCCCCGTCCTCCCTATGCCACAATTTGAGAGTGAAGCATCGCAGGGCCGGTTATGTTTATGATTTAATTGTTACCTGTAAAACAATATCAATACCATACCCAATTAAACGCTGGTGGTCTCTTCATCTGACACTCCACTGAAGATAAAGCTTTAGGTGGCTTTAGTGGTGCGTGCTAAAGCAAATATCACCATGACTGTTGCTCATACTTAGTGCTAGTGATTTAAACAAACTGCTAACGCTCTCAGTGTAACTCGTCCTTGCCATGTTTGCCCTAGCAGACAATACATTTGGTGAAATCCCAGCAGAACTGAATAGCAAACATGCTGAAGCTAGATCTCAGCACCCACATAAAGTGCTAAAAGCTACTTAAAACACCTTAGCAACTACATAAAGATATTTGAAACATCTTTGAGTCCATATAGGCTAAAAATCGACTTAAAACATCTAAGCAAACAACTTGTAAAATACTCTTTTAAACATCTTAGTATCAGTATAACATGCTAAAACTAATGCCTTAACCGCTTAACAACATGTGAAAGCTATTTTTGAACATTGTCTACATATGCTAAAAGATACCCAAAACACCTTTGCAGCTGCATAGCAACATGCTAAAGCTATTTAGGAAAGGAAAGGATGTGATGTGTGGCCAAGTATGGTGACCCATACATTTAACCCATCCAAGTGCATACACACAGTAGTGAACACACACTCACCGTGAACACACACCCGTGGCCAGTCCCGTGGCGCCCGGGGAGCAGTTGGAGGTTTGGCGCCTTGCTCTGGGGTCTCACCTCAGTCGTGGTATTGAGGGTGGGGAGAGTGCTGGACATTCACCCCCCCGACAATTCCTGCCGGACCTGAGACTCAAACCCGAAACCTTTGGGTTACAAGTCCTACGCTCTGTCCATTAGGCCACGACAGATCCTAAATTTAGAACATCTTGTATTCAGAATAATGTGGTAAAAGTTACTTAAACCCCTTCGCTACCACATTAGCAACACACTGAATGAATTTGGAACATCTTTTGAGAATCTGCATAGCATAATAAATGTTACGTACAACACCTTTTGACCTCCTAGCATGTTAAAAGCTACTCAGAACATCTTAGCAACCATATAGCATCATCCTAAATCTATTTGAAACATCTTATAACATGCCAAAAGCTATTTTGAACATCTTAGCATCAGTAAAGCATGTTAATAGCGACCTCACTCACCCTAGCACCCACATCGGAACATCCTAAAGCTATTTGGAACATCTTAGCATCTTCATAACATGCTAAAGGTTACTTAAAACACATTAGAAACCACACGGCAACATGCTAAACCATTTTTGAATATCTTGCCATCTGCATAACATGCTAAAAGCTATTCAAAACACCTTAGCCAACTGCATTAAAATATGCTAAATGGTTTTGAAGATGTAATCATTGTTTAAATCTCTTTTAATATTTGCTGTAATCAGAGACTGACCTATAGATTGATATTAGACTAGCGAGCAGTGCGTCACAAACGAGGACATGTTCGTGATCTAAGGATTTCCGAAGCTGTGATTGTATCGCCTGTGTTCAGTGGTCGGATCAAGTGTTTTATCAGTTGTGAGGGAGGAGAGACAGTAGCGAGGGCCGTTACTGCCCGCAGGCAGGCCGCAGGACACACTCTCACAGGACCCAATGAAGACACGCTTTCATGTCATGAAGAGCCAGATTGTCTTGTTACCAGCAAGTACCGGCCTGTGCCCTGTGCTGCTAATCTTTATCTTATTAGTGGTGTTTGCTCATATTAGGGTAAATGATTTGAACAAACTCCGACCCTTGAGTAACTGTGTATACGTCCTCCTACAGTTTGTAACTGATTCTTCAACATTATTAAGGAATATTAAGTGTTATTACAACATATTTACACTGAAAGGGGACCTGAGACTACAGAGACGTGGTCTGGTAAGTGCCAATACACCCAGAACACCTTTGCAACCGGATAGCAATATGCTAAAACACTCAGGACACCTTAGCAACTGCATAGCAACATGTTAAAACACCTTAGCAACCACATAACAACATGCAAAAACACTTAATGTTAAAAACCACCCAGAAAACATTAGCAACTAAATAGCAACATGCTAAAACATTCAGAGAACACCTAAGCAACCACATAGCAACATGCTAAAACACTCAGTAAACCTTAGAAACAGCATAGCAACACCCTGGCTAATACCTGATCCTGATGGTGAGTATTTTTTATAGTATATTGGTAAATAAGCGTGAGTTGTTATTATCCAGGCTGATTTGTCGTGCTCCTCCTTGAGGAATTGTATGGTATGATAGTGTTTGGAGTTTCCTCTGGGGCAGTAATACATAAAGAATCAGTGCGTGGCAGTAATTCGGCCCTCACAATGAAGCGTCAGTTTATCCAGAGGAGCAGCTTAGTCCTATTAATCTCTTGTAACCAAATAAAGTGTGGCTGGCCTTGTCGTGGCGGCTGCCGGCTAAGGCCAAGGACTCGTGTCCTCTCTTTGGGTCATTACTAAGCTTGCACCCCCCAGGGCTCTCCATTTCCATTGCAGCTCCTCTGTTCCTCCGCTCCGCCACGCTTCCCGACTCTCCACGGCTTATCGTTTGGAAGCAGATGTGTTGTGACAGTGGGCATTTTCCATATGAGCTGCATAGTTATGACAGAGAGCAAAGCGCCGTATGATCCAGGCCGGTCAAACCGCCACGTTCATCCCCTCGCTTCTCGGGGCTGTTCTCCTCTACATGCTGCTGATATGGAAAGCCGTTTAAACAGCCAATCGTGAAACACCTTCCAATCCTCGCCAGCAAAGCCCTGGCCCGTGCATTCAGGCCGTGTCCCAATTCGTGAACTGCATAGAATTCAAGATTAGCATGTCCCAAATCATAGTATGTTAACCTAGATTTTATTTTCTGAGGAAAAATTGAGTGGAGTTTGCCATGCAGAGGTCACCTGCGTTGATATATCGTTGCAAAAGTTTTCAGAGAGATTATTCAGTGTCTAAGTGTTCAGAGAGATCATAAAATGACAATAAAAAAGGTTTTTGTTCAAATTTGTGTGCACAGCTCACCACCACAATGCCAGGTTATTGCTGGGTTTCTGGATGCTTGCTGGCTGCAATGTTGATATGTGGTTGCCAATGTGTTCGGAGTGATTTTTCTTCTCATAGAATGACAAAACAGCACATTTATTTACTATTATTGTTTCTTTTCAATACTAGTACCCAACATTGTAAATAAATGGTTTGGGTTACATTTTATGTGCAAACTAATTATTAGCATTGCTATGTGGTAGCTACATATGTCATTGCCAAGTTGTTCTGGATGACTTTTAATATGTTGTAATGCATTTTCTAGGGGTTCTGGGTGGTTGCCATAATGATAATATTTGGTTGCCAAAGCGTTCTGAGTGATTTTTCTCCTCATAAAAGGAGAAAACAACACATTTAAATATCAGTGATGTTTCTTTTTAATACCAGTAGCTAATATAGTTACTGTATTACCGTTATTAGCCAAGGGCTTTGTTGTATGGTTGCTAATGTGTTCAGGGTGAAGTCTGACATGTTGCTATGTGTTTAGGGTTCGTGGATGGTTGTCACAATGTTGATATATGGTTGCCAATGTGTTCGGAGTTGTTTTTCTCCTCATAGAATGACAAAACCACCAATATGTATTGACCAATATTTTTTCTATTCATTATCAATAACATTATAGTGTAAAAACTGTTTTATGTTACGTTTCATGTGCAGAAGTCTCCCCCAAGATGTTTCTAAGGTGTTCTGGGTGAATTTTACCATATTGCTATGTAGTTGCTGGGGATTCTGGGTGGTTGACACAACGTTGATATATGGTTGGCAAAGTGTTGCGAGTGAATTTTCTCAGGTTAAGTCTGCATCTGTGGGATTTTTCATCACACAGTATTATGGACCCACAGATGAAGATGTTGCATCGGATCACTTATTAACAATACCACATCTACTTCTACTACTTCTCAACAACACACATGGTTTGAGGAATGATTCATGTCTGGAGTTACATATTATCAGTAAGGGGTTTGTTAAAATCAATTGACTTAGAGTTTTTAAGTATGCATGTTGTTTTTTGGGCTTACTAATATCTCTCAAAATGGTCATACTGATATGTTACATATGCCAAAGTATGCATTTTTATATTTTGTGAAGTAGCGGTAGTAGAAATACATGGATTTGGATGCAGCCCCAGACCAGCAGTGACCTTTACAGCTGTTTTAAACCAATATCTGGAGTCTGAACATCACATGCTGCAGGACTAGGTGCGCTGAGCCCGCAGGGATTTTTGTAGAGCTCCGGAGCGTCAGACCATAGCTAAAACCTCTCGTGTCAACTCCATGAATACACCCAACGCTGAGCGAACGGCGTGCTTTTGAAATCATATGTCTGGGGGTGGTAGCTTATCCTCTGCTATGTGAATGTACTGAATTCTGGCTTATCGTGCTGCGCTGTAACACAGACGGATGCCACTTCCTTTGCAGGCGATGAGCGGGGATCGCTCTTTGAACGATAATTACTCAATGGAACTGATTCAATTAATTGAGACCAGGAGCAAAACCTGGAAAGATTGGAACAAATTAAATCATAATTATCAGCTACTTAGGAGAGGCCACACCTGAGTAATTTCAAATTAAGATAAGTGTATGTACATAGCAGTTGTCCTGCTGTAGGAAACAGACAGCGCTGACACTATTAGCGTACGGCATGTGACGCTAATCCAGTGAAATTAATCTGAGTTGGATCAAACTAACTGTTTCTGATGCTCAATGAATTAGGAAGAACTGATATTGTTTGTGCTGGACTTCCTCTTCCTCTTAGTGCTGTGATGCATTTGAGAGCAGAATTGTTATGTGGTGTTTTAACGCCAGTATAGTGTTATACCGATATTTAACAGTTCTAATTTGGCATCTAAACCAGCATTTTGATTGAAAGTGGTTAAAATGTGCTAACAAACACTGCATATCTAATGTCTACTGCAGATGTAATGCATACTGAGTGTACTGTTCCTAAATAGTATTAGAAGCAGTATGCAATTCAACTAGTGGTGTCTAGATATAATTTCCTGAACACATTTATTTTACATTGAGATGGAAGATATCAGTCAGCGTTTCATCTTTTTTTTGTGGCCATAAGAGAGTAAGTGTCCATTGGATGCATGCAATGTCTCAATGGATTAGTTTTTCATGAATACTGTGTATTTGGATGTATTATGTTTTTCGTTTGATGTTTTAGCTTACTATATAGCAGGGAGGTTGACGTACTGTGCATTTTGGCAAATGTAAAAGTGTATAATCTGGTGTGCGTACTGCATACTGCATTAATAATAGTATGGTAGTATGTCCTTCTGAATTCTTTGTGATTTTCCGGAGGCTCTCAAACACACATGCAGGAAAGCAGGTGGATGTTTATGACGCAGCTTCATTATGAAGTTTACTTGTGGCTTTAGCCAATTAATGTTTTTGACGAGCGGTGCAGCTGGGATCTTTAGCGCTGACGTTCACGAAGGTCACTCTCACGCGTGTAGTAATTGTATTCGTCTGTGATTCCAGGTCAGTCTCCCGCAATCGATGACATTCCAATAAACAAGGTGGCGGTCGGCCAAGCCATTGTTTCACTGCGGTGCGGCTCGAGAAATTCCTTAATCCCCCGTCTACAGCAGAGCTCAGGAGAAGAAAAACCATGTTTTCGTTCCAAGAGAGCTTTGCCGGTCTGGCCTCCCTGCTGGCTGGAATCCGTAGCGCTGTCAAAGCGGCCTGATTTACGCCCCTGCTTTTCCTGCATTTTCTCCGCAGCCTCTCTCCTTATATCCTATACAGCCACATTGAACTCAACTCGACTGTGCTGTTTTTACGCTGAATACGTCTGTTGAATTTGATAACAAAAGCAAATAGTGAGTTAATTTCACTCAAATATTACTGAAAGTGCACTGTACTTTAATTTAACTCAGTTACTCATTATATAAAGCCAAACTTAAAATTAAATTCAATACATTCAAAATTATTTGTATAGCGCTTTTCACGATACAATCGTTGCAAAGCAGCTTTACAGGAAATTAAGTTTCTACAATAGATTTATATATTGCAGAAACTTAATATATTTAACTTATGACAAAAATGAATTGCAGCAGATTTCTAGCTCCCAGCAAGCTTTGCATCAGATTTTATAAGGATAGAATAAATGTTGAAACTAAGAATTATTTTATGTTTCAACAAGATTAACATGCTCTCTTAAAAATGACGCTTCCAAATGTTTTTTTTTACAACGATGCCATAAAAGAACCATTTTGTGAACCATTCTTATAATAACCATTTATTGGTTAGACATTTTTTTTATCTAAATAACCTTTTGTGGAATGGAAAGTTTAATGGAAAGCAAACATGCATTAAAAACACCTTTTTCAAACCAATAGGAAATGCGTAATCTATTACATCTTATTAACATTTTACATTTACATTTACGCATTTAGCAGACGCTTTTTATTCAAAGCAACTTACAGTGCATTCTGGCTATACATTTATATATTTTTATCAGTATGTGTGTTCCCTGGGAATTAATCCCACAACCTTTGCGCTGCTAACACAATGCTCTACCACTGAGCCACAGGAGCACCATTAAATATGAAGGGTCTGTATAATATGTGCTATTTTGTTCAATTATAGGGCTTTTTCTTTGTTTTATGGAGAACTTGGTTAATCAGGCCTACTATAATACAAACCCTAGTTCATGTGTTCACCGAGATTGAACCATTGACATTTTTGTAGCGTTTCAAAACACTTTGGCTCTGAATCACTGGTTGGGGACAAATGATTGGCAAAGTTTACATTTATTTTCCTCATTAAAAATGTCTTAAAGTTTAAAAACTGGTCCAAGATCAGCTAAAAATCATTTAGGCTAGACACAGGGTTCACAAAGATTGCCATTGAATCGAAATATTTACGATGTAACGAATCCTTGTTTACTGAAATAATGTGACTTTGGCAGTGAAACACACTCTGAGACACTGGTTCAAAAAAAATGATTCGCAAAGGTTTTGAAGCTTCACTAAGCAGTGTTTCAAAATCGCCCATCACTTATCTAATTGTATTATTATCATTAACTTGCTATTAAATCGCAATTTCCATGTTCATTTAGCACAAAATTCGAAGTTCCGCTAACTTAGATTGTTAAAGCTCAATTGATTACCATAAATGTTTTGAGTTCTGGCAACTTATTAGTTTACAGTGGTTTCGAATGGTCAGAAGGACAAAAAAGCGAGCGTGTGGGCGGTTGTTTGTTTACGTCAGGGCCAAAAAGCCGCAAGCCAGCAGCGGGAGTGGAATATATTTGGAGCTGCGATAGCGAGGGATAAATAATGTGGTGTTTGCAGGAGGCCTTCGCCCCACACACGCGTGAATCTCCCCCACTTCGCCGCTCAAATAATCCTTCAAAGCCATCCTGAGGTTTTGAGGGAATGATTGGCTTTTGTGTCGCCTCCCGTCGCCTTTTTCCTGCGAGCACCGGCGGCGTCTGTTTGCGGCGAGTCTATTCAGACTGCAGATCCGCAGCAGAACGCCACTATTAAATCACCACATTTAAGACGGCTGCCTCGACAAAGCCCTTCTCCACTTCTGAAAAGACCCGAGCCCGGCATATTGTCACGGATCGACTGACGCGCTTAGCATTCTGCCACATTTCCAATTCCGTGCCATGTGCCGCTTCTGCAGGGAAAAGCAGGGCAGGAGGCTGTCGTGGCCGAGGGAGGGTTTGGTTTCAGGGTTAGCGGAGGAGCAGAGCAGCTCTCGTCTCTGATCTCAGAGCTGTATGAGGCCGTGTGAGAGGCCATCGCCGCTGTAAAGAGAATAACATATGGGGGGAAAAACACACAATGTGCTTCAGAATGTTGCATTTTTCCCTCAACAGCTGCAGTGTACAGAACAGGGTCAACAGAAAGACAGTACGGGCAGAGTTACACTATAGAGATGTTAGAGTTGTCAGGTTGTTGGTTACGGAGTGGATTTATCTCAATGTTCTTAGCCTTTTTAGTATTTTAGCCACTTTATACTGTTGGATATTTAAAGTTTTATGTAAAACATATTGCCTGTTCAAGTATTAGTTAGCTGTATGGTTAGCTACTTTTTGTTCGCTGCAAACTACTGCTTTATATATATGTATATGTGTATAGAAAGCGTATAAATGTTCAAATTTGACATTTTTATATAATTATATTACATTTTATAAAATTTTCTGTTTTATTTAATTTTCCTTACTGTTCATATAATTCTCACGAGGCTGCAATTATTTGATCAAAAATAAAGTAAAAACTGTATTAAATTTGAAATATTATTACAATTCAAAACTTCAGTGTCCCATAATCCTTCAAAAATCATACTAAAATTCTGATTTGCTGCTCAAGAAAAAATGTCTTATTATTATCAGTTATGATCAAAAACAGTTGTGCCGCTTCTTTTTTTGTGATTACATTTTTTCAGGATTCTTTTATGAATGGAAAGGTCAAAAGAACAACATTTATTTATTAAAATAGAATCTTTTGTAACACGTCTTTACTGTCACTTTTGATTAATTTGATGCATCTTCACTGAATAAACATTTATTTCTTTAAAAAACCTAACACACACACACACATACACTCACTGGCCACTTTATTAGGTACACCTTGCTAGTACCGGGTTGGACCCCTTTTGCCTTCAGAACTGTCTTAATTCTTCATGGCATAGATTCAACAAGGTGTTGGAAACATTCCTCAGAGATTTTGGTCCATATTGACATGATAGCATCACGCAGTTGCTGCAGATTTGTCGGCTGCACATCCATGATGTGAATCTCCCGTTCCACCACATCCCAAAGGAGCTCTGTTGGATTGAGATCTGGTGATCTGGCCTCTGTGTCACCGTTGGAACGTGACTGAATTAACGTAACTTACAAAGCCTATAATTTACATAATATATAATAGCTTAGCATTCAGATACGTTACATCGCAAGCATGGAAATATTATGGAATATTTGGATTCGTGCTCTTGTCAGTCCATGTGAGAGACGCGTTCAGAATCAGCACATGGTCATTGTTTAGTGGGCTTTGTTTTCAAGCGCGCAACTCACGGCATTTGCTGTTCTTCTGCTGGCGGTTATCAAACAGCGTTGCATTACTGCGGGCGCCCCCTTCTGGATTGGGGGAGAATTGCCTGTATTTGTCGTAAGGCCTCATGCACCGAACCGAGAGGTCCGTACCGTGACGGTTCGGTACGAATACATGTACCATGCCACCCCAAATACATATACATACATACGCATATTCAGTCCAACCAATTAACTAGTCAGTGTTATAAATATGCAGTGTTGCACATTCCTACTACATTTTGTCATGTTGAGTTTTCAGAAAGGTGCACACGTCTCTCTCTGTTCATTAGCCGGCTATGTCTTAATGTTTGGAAAAGAAATAGCGATGCAGTAACAAATATATAATGAGCTTGACTTTTTCATCAGCAGCGAGTGTGTTTGAATTGCAGTCTGGGGAATGTGCTCGTGTATATACTGTATGTGCATCTTCCTCGGTGTACAATAATGCGTGACGGCCTACACCTGCAGCGCGTCTCTCTGCAGTCCTTAGATTTATGTGAAGGATTCATGCAAAATGATCTTTTGTCCCCCGGAAAAGCTCAGAAGGAGCCGCTCCGAGACACCAATGTTGTTCAGATGCATTCTTTCAGACGATAAGTGTTTCAGATTTTTTTCAAATGCACAATAATATCAGACATAAATTGAGCCAGCCCAGCATGCTTTGCAGTCATCGGGGGTTGTTTCCTTTGATCATTAATGTGCAATCCAAAGCATTTCAATAGAGCTCAGAGCTTTTTTACACCGCTGGAAATAGATGCTAACGAGTCTGCTGATGAATGCGGTTGCGCTACGGTAAACGCTAAAGAACTGTTAATTAGCGGATGCCTGCTAATAGGCCACGCTGTCACACAATCGACAGCGCAACCCTCCGCCATCCTGTTTGGACCTTTTTTTTGGCCATGATGCAAAACAAAACACTTCATTATGCGAGAAAACTGCACGTTGTTCAGCCCGAATTCATAATTGCATTGTGCTTGGCGAAGATGCACTAGCACGCAATGATAGACCTATTTCAAAGCTCCGTGCTTTGATGCAGTCCTGAAATATGCATCAGCTTGTAGTCTGAGGTGATGCAAAGAGCCAAATTTCCTCCCCTTTGGGCCAAATGTGCTCGATCTTTCAGTTACTCTTAGTAAGTAGATAATTTAGCTCTCATTAAGCGTGGCAACAGGGCCGAACGCCACAATGCCTACACATATTTATTGTGATTAGTTAATTAATTAATTCATGTATTTATTTATTTATGTATGTATATATTAAAAAATATATAAATATACTTTATTTATTTTATGTACTATTTTAATGTGCAGTTTTTGATAGTGCAGTCATGCTATAATCTAATAAGAAATAACTTATTTATTTATTCATTTGAACTATTAGACTATGCCTGTGTGCCATTCATTAAAATAAATGAATACATTTATATAACAAATATAAATAAGCTATACAATTTAAAAATATATAATTTTATTACAATTTATAGCTTATTTATCGAGATAAATAAATGAATGAATTATGCATTTATATAGCATATTTATCGAGATGATTCAAAAAGCCATATTTCCATCCCTTTGGGCTGAATAGTTACACTTAGATTTATTTAATGTAGCTCTCATTAAATGTGGAAACAGGGCCGAACGCCACAATGCACTGATGCCAAACCTTTCAGCAGCTCAGAAAATGCAAAAAAAGGGTATTTTCTGCTTTGAGAAGGACATGAAAGGTGGCGCGGTGGAGATGCCTTGCGTTTCAGGCCCTGTCCGTCCCCGGGGCCCGAGACTCATTAGCTCTTGACTTCAGAGCGGCCCAGTCCTGCTTCTCTGGCTCTCAGATGTGGATAGAAGATGCCGGACCGAGGGTCCGCGGCCGCTTTCCATCCCCTCCTTCTCCACTGCTGTCTCGCTATCCCATCACCCCCCACTGTTTGCTCAGTTTGACTGACAGCTGGTTGAAGTTCAAGGCGCTGGGAATACTGGTCTGCTCCGGGTTTATTGAAGGCGGTGAGGGGATGACAAAAGATAAATGTGAAGTGATAAAGCTTTTAGTGCCTGGCTGATCAGAAGGTTAGTTCGCTGCTTAGAAGTTGCTCATATTTGTTATGTTATGCAGTCTTAGTCCTATATAATATTTATAGCAAAGGCCAGGTGAATGTGCGGTTGTAGATGGCGTGAAGGGTTAATTTAAGGGTTTTGTGAGAGGGCTTGATAAAGATGTTGCTCAAATAGATGCTTTGTGCTTTCAAGAGGCTTTCAAAATTCTTTTGAATGAAAAAATAGAAATCCATATGTATGTATGAACAGCACAGTGTCACTTTTCAGTTAAATTGATGTTATGAAATAACTTGTAGTTCAGTGAATGAGTCATATCATTTACTGTAGGAAACACAGAGTATTTCAGCAGTCCAGTCCGCTGCGTGTTCATGTATCTTTGGGTTTGTTGCTCATTGTAGGGCTGATCTGATCAAAGCTGCTGAATCCCTGCCACACAGTATAGTGTACACCAGCAGCACTTCTGTCCCTCATATATGTGATATAAGATGAAAGGAACGGGAGTTCAAAGGGCTCTTATTAGGCCTTGTGTGCTTTATTTCCTTCAGCACATGATGCCTGCAGAAAGATCTGTGTGCCGCGTATAAAACGCTCATCTTCAACGCCTGCTGTTTGTTCTAGCAGAAATGATGACTTTTAAATTTAAGCTTTTGCTTTTAGTGAGTGCTGTTTTCCTATACTAAACTCTCATGATGAATTTATGAGTATCTAAATGTACTGTCTTGCCTAGAGCCCTATGAAATCCGTTTATTTTTTCCAAAATTCAATTTACCCCCAAATTCCATGCTTTTTGTTTTAATTTTTCTGAATTCGTTTTTTATGGTTTAATTACATATCAATCAAAAAGATGTCTAATTAAAGTAATAACACTAATAAAATTGTTATAAAATTACATTGTTAGGGTCTATTCAAAGTTTAACAATATTAAATTAAATATTAAAGAGTCTATTCATTTATTTAGTGACTTTTTTTAGGAATGCTGTGTTGTCTCGTAATGTTTCTGAATTCTGTGTTTTATGATTTAATAAAATGTGTTATCAATTAAAATAAATGAATGGGGTATTCTTTATAATTAAATATGCATATAACTTTAAAAACTTTAAATTTAACAGCAACATTAATCTTTTAAAATGTAATCAAATGAAATCAGAACAATTCCTTTAATTTTATGGCAAACACAGCTGCACAACAGAATTTTACTGTTTTATATTAAATTCTGTAATACAGTTTTACATTCTAATGTACAATAGTAATACATTTTTGTTATAATTTCTTAAAGTTAAACCAATTGTCCACTTGTATGTGACTAGTTTTCTCAAATGAATTTTCATTTTATTTTATTTTATTAATCATTTGTTTACTTTGCCTGGCATTTTTATTTTATTGTTATAATTTGATATGCTTCTGAGAACAAGATATCAGTGGTAGAGCTTTTAAGCGCAAAATAAACAATAACTAATAATAAATAATTGGAATAAATAAAGAAATGTACTCTCTCCAGAAGCGGAGCAGCTCTTCATATTTCAATAGCAGTGTTTTTGCACTGTAATATTAACAGACACTTGTCCACATTGCAATTGGATTCATTCTACACCTCCACTTTTGATTTATTCATCTAAAACTTGCTCAATTCTGTGACGTTCTGTGTTATACAGTAAATTCCATTTTATGACTGGATTCTACAGATACGCTACAGATATAAAGCTGCAGCATGACCTTACACAATACATTCTCCGGGTTGTGACACTTAAACAATACAGTCCGTTCTTTCCGTCCCGCAGAGGTCGTTCATGAAAGCCTTGACTGACAGCTTAATTACAGTACAGCAGCGTGAGCGCTCTGCCATGGGTGCGGCCCGCAGGACGGACGGATGGATGGATGGATGGATGGAGGAGGTGAATTTGTCCTCTCTCTCTCCATCCGGGCTGTCGGGACCACCCAGTGTGTTTACACGCTCAAAACGGCCGGGCAAATGGCCCAAGCAATCAAGTGCACAGATAAAACGGAAACAAATAATAGGTGAGGAGAGGAGAATTGCGAGCGTCCACTGGGGCAGATAAGACAAATATGGGCCTGTGATTGAGCGGAGCATTCAGGCCGGCTCTGGCAGGCTTTGTTTGCTCTGATTCAGCCGGTGATGGGCAGGTCGGGGAATGTGAGGGGCTTTAACAAGACAGCTGCCGACGGGACGAGTGGCAGTGGCACTCTCAGCTGTCCGCTCTCAAAGACAAAAACAGGTCACATTCCTCAAGGACAGGCGGTCGTTCGGTCGGTCGGATATTTTTGCCTGGTGCACGAGCGAGTCTGACAGTGCAGGCGACTCGGCGGCCCGTGCCAAGATTTCATCTTTAACCACCTGTTTAGTGATTTATTTCGGTTTTATGATAATACTCATGCAGTGCTGTAATTAAGGAGTAAGCCGTGACATTAAACGGGCTAACGAGCATCCTCGCAGAACTGTATCGATCTGGAGATGAATTCAGTTGCATCTTTCATAATGTTTGATGTATGTTGGCAAGACTCTGTTGCGTATGAAATTAATTGAGGAGAAAAGGCAGAGAAATGTTGATGCTATAAATGCAGTGTAGTAAAAACTTGATTTGATATAAATTTCATAATATTTATGCAAACAGCTATTGTTGCTTATTATTTCAAAAAAGTTGAATGCAATAAATAAAATAAGGTAAGCATTCTATTAAAAATAATGTTGGTTCAAGCGGAAAGGCTGAAAAATACTGTAGTAATGGTTTTGTCATATATGCGGTATAGCAAAAACATATTTTCTGCCTTTTGATTTGATGTAAATTTCACAATTTGTATGTATTTGCTCAAAAAAATTATTTATGCATCTCCTTTTCCCCATAAGAACCATTATTTCAAACAAACAGTGGTTGTTGCTTAGTTGATTAATCTTTAACGCAATAAATAAAATATGGTAAGAATTTAATGAGAAAATTCGTTTTAAGAGGTTCAAGAGAAAAGTAAATGAATTATTTATGACATAAAGCAAATACATTATCTGGATATATTTTTGGCTTCTGTTTTGATATAAATTTCACAATATTTATGTATTTGTCTTCCCCCCCCGTAAGAACCATAATTTCAACCGAACAGCCATTGTTGCTTAGTAGAGTCATATTGTTTAATTAAATTGAAATAAAATAGGGTAAGTAGGGATAAAATATAGTAAATATGGGATTTAATTATCAATTATCAATATTGATCAATATTTTAACTAAAGCTATTTAATTTATGTAAGATGAGATTTACATAAACATTTTTTGAGTGTTGTTGTAAATAAATCAAACACATTAAATGAATCACTTTCTTAGATTTTTTTATCTATTATTTGAAACCGTTTGAACAGATTCACATAAATGAATCAAACTTACCAATTCAATATATTACACAAGTACTACACATTACACATTCACTTTCTTGTTTTTTGTTTAATATATAAGTAATGTTCTTACATAATTTTATGTTTAGCTATATATATTACATGCATAAAGAAAAGTAAGATTTTTTTGAAGTTCAAAATAAAGATTTTTGTTGTATTTGTTTACAAAAAAATGCTATTAAATAAAATATATTATAGAATAATGTAATTCATCCTTCTTCAAAATGTCATGTTTAAGTCGACGTGTTACTTTTTTTAATTAATTGTGACATTTACTAGGAGTTTGTGAATAGAAATAGGTTTTTTTCTGTGTTTAGTTTGAAAGTAAATCTTGCATAATTTTTTTTCTGTGTATATTTAGAATAAAGTGAATTAAAACACATCCTCTATCAGCAGCATCTCAGTACGGCTTTTTTCTGTGTTTATTTAGAATAACGTGTATTAAAACACATCCTCTATCAGCAGCGTCTCAGCGGCTGTAATGTGAAGGATGTTCTTTGCGTTTGTCTAAAGATAAACGTTGCTATCGGTCGTTTCATCTCTTTGCACGTCCACGTTCTATTGATTGAAGCTGCTTGTCAAAATCAAGCAGAAGGTGAATCCCTCGTCACAGTATCCCTCTCACGATTCAATCAATGCTGAAAGCTCTCGCTGCCTCCAGTCACGAGATCTCTCGCTCTTGCAGGAATCCTGTCATTTACTCTCCCTCATGTCACTCCAGACGCTTCAGAGCAACACTAAAGGAGCTCTTCTGCAGATTTCAGCTTTGAGTTTGTGGTGAACCGTTTCTCTGAACTTCAGTGAAGTTTTGTGCTTTTCTTTCTCGAGTGCTCAAACATCAGTCCTCTTCTGCTGACCTCAGATCAGTTTCTTCTTGTGAATGTCTCTGATGGGGTTTGAGAGTTTAGATGGTGGTCCAGGCCTGTCAGAGGTTGGTGTCGGTGTGATGATGTTATTTTGTGAGAACACAGCCTGGCATTATTAATGCTCCATGAAACCACGATGGGGTTTTGAGACACAGGCCAGAAAGGGAAAGAACCACAAAATGGTTTGCCAAGCACGGTTTTCTTTCACGTGATGATGTACTTCCTGTTGAAACAAGAGGTTTGGGCCGAACATAGTCATTGAGTTTATTTTGTCATTTAATTTAGTTTAATTTAATTGGTTTTTATTATTGTATTTTTATTGTATTGTATTACTTTTTTATTTTATTAAAATTGTATCCTTTTATATTTGTATTATGTTTTATTTATTTTATTTTATTTAAAAAAACAAAATGTTTAATTATTGATTTTATTTTTTATTTTATTAATTTTTTTACTTTTTTTATTTTACATTCAGAATTTTATTTAAATTTGTTATTTTTTATTGTTTTATTATTTTAGATATTTAAAGTAAATTTTATTATTTTACTTTTTATGTATTATTATTACATAATACATAAACATATATATTATTATTTTTTTTTATTTTATTTATTACATTTTGTAGCATTTGTTTACATCACTGTCTGGCAAAACTATGACATACTTTTTTCTATTTCTAGCAGATGTCAACTAATATTAGAGAGAGGGGAAATTTTTAGAGAGCGTTTTATAAAATGTACTATATCTTCTAATATATTTTTTTTATATTTAAATATATAATATTCGTCTTTTGCACTGGAGAAGTGAAGGTATTTTAAATGCATAAACTTGATTTCCCCGGCTGTTGATCTGTGGCTGTGTTTGTTCAGGTATTACCGCATTACCCTGTGCTCTGCGTGATCACTTTCTAGACGGCTCATTTCACTGGCACGTCGAGCCGAGTCAGCAAACGCTTCTGCACGATAAATGATCCTCTTACACGCTAAACAGCATCAGACGCATTATCTCCCTCTCCGTTAGCGTCGTTTAGACTAAACAAGCATCTCTGAAACAGCAGAAATAAAACGCAGCATGCATATAAAAACTCTCAATGCATTTGAGTGCAAATCCCTGAAATGTGTGAATGTAAATGAAGGAAATGGCATTTACATCGCACATAAACGCCGCCGTGTTTGGTTAAGTTGGTTAAGTCTCCCCGGTGACATTATAAATTCAGCTTCTTCTTCTTTCTTGCAGCAGAGGTCGATTTCCAGCCGCGAGGGAGGTTGTGTAATTGTGGCTGATGGTTGTATGACATTTCAGGCGTCTTCGAGTGTCCGAAAGGCCTCGTCTAATTGCTGCAAATTCCTCCATCGCAAATGAACCGGAGGCTGTCGGCGAGACCCGATCATCCCATCAAGCCCTGTTTTTGTTTTGTACGGGAAACAGTTTTAGCTGGAGATTCAGAGAAACATTTGATTCAGTCGCTGCAGTTAATGAGCTTGTATTAGTTTTAGACTTCCAGTTGTCTGTCTCAGGTCGTCTGGAGCGAGCGCGTGTCCAGCTGGGTGCTTTAATTAATCTGAAGTCCTCCTGCAGAACGTCAATACACGATGAGCGTGTTTTCGGTCCGCTCGGTGTGCTTTTGTCTCTCCGATGAGGAGAATTAGTGAGAATGTGTCAGGTGAGGGACGCCGAAAGGTCATTCTCTACATCCTGTCACACTTTGAGAAAGCCTGTTAAAGCAGAAGCTCATTCAGAGCTCAGCAATATACTGTCCTTCCCTGCTTGAAAATAAAAGATATTCATGTAAACATTACCTTGTGAGTGCTGGAACACCATTCTACATTGACAACATTCTGCGGCTAAATGCACTCTTTTAAAACAGTGTTTATATTATATTAATACTACTTATAGTAAATATCTTTTATTTTATGTACTAATTTGTTATGTATGCGCGTGCGTTTTAGTCATTTTAGTAGTTCAGTTTTAGTAGTATATATATATATAATCTTAGTTTTAATATTTTTAATTAGCATACTCTGCTTTAGCTGTTTGACAATTTTCATAATAAAAGCCTAATTTTACAAGTCTTCTGATTTATATTGTATTTTATTTTTGTGCTGTCAAACGATTAATCGCATACAAAATAAAAGTTTTTGTTTGCATAATATGTGTGTGTTCTGTGTATATTTATTATTATATATAAATACACACATATACATTATATATTTTGAAAATGTTTACAACAAAATATTTACATGTCTATATTCATATTCCTATAATTGATATTATAAATAAATATATTTAATATATAAACATATTTTTCTGAAATATATACATCCATGTGTGTGTATTTATATATACATAATAAATATACACAGACAGCACACATGCATATATTATGTAAACAAAAACTTTTATTTTGAATGCGATTAATCGTTTGACAGCACTATTTTATTTTATTACCTGTAAACTAAATATAAAGACAATTTAATAAATATTAAAATAAAGTAATGCATGTGATTTATTCTATTATTTTCTTTTATTTAGTTTGTACACAATTATGATGCTTAAAACAGCTAATGCTCTCCAGGGGATGCGCTCTCTTTCTGGAAATGGGTCTTTAATGTCTTTCAAACACTAGCATAATGGCAAAAAATAGATTAATGGCTTGTTCAGTGGATTTATTTGATTCTAATGGCAATAAATGCTCATTCTGATTTATGGCTTCAGGAAATGTCGTGACCGTTCTGTAGAAGACATCTCTAGATTTGGCTGATGTTCAGATAGTATGATGATGTGCCAGAGAAACTGACCACATGACTCATTCGCTTGTTTGATTTACTCTAAAGCCGTCACCGTTCTCAGGCACCGGCGCCGGATGGGTGACCCGTAAGTCGCTAACGCTCTTAAATCATGAAGTGTACTCTTCGTTTCTGCATGTAGGTGTCACGTCTCCCCGGTGGGTTTTTATCAGGTCTTTATTGCCACTGAAAGTGCATTATCAGACTAAACGGCATTCGACGCCATCAGCCGAATCCAGACGTGGCCTCATGGAACACAAACTCTTTTTACAAGAACACCATCAGTGCTGCATTATATTTGCTATTTAATTACATGTGTACTATATAATAATACAATCACTGTATTTACATTTATTTCCCTTTTATCTTTTTATTTTATTTTACTGCTCATATTTTGTTTTATTTTAATAATATTTTTATTTCACTTTTTATGTTTTTTATTTTTGTTTCACTTTTTATTTTATTTTGTATATTATTGTTCTATTTTAGATATTTTTATTTCAATTTGTTTTATTATTTGTCTTTTTATATTTTCATTTAATGTTTATTTTATATTAGTATTTACTTTAATGTTTAAGCTTATTAATAAATTATTAAACTTAATCAAATCTATGTATTTTAATTTATTTCGCTTTACTTTTTTACATTTTGTTTTACTGTTTATATTTTATTTTATTTTGTTTTAAAAATTGAAAATTTTATTTTGTTTATTTTTATTTTGTTATTTGACTTTTTATATTTTATTTTTTATTTAAGAAAATTGTATATACTTTATTTTAGTGTGTTATTTAACATTTAATTTTATCATTTTACAGTATAATAAAATATATGTATTTACATTTTTCACTTTAGTATTTTTATTTAATTATATATTAAATATATTATTTTTTATTTTTATCCTTGTTTTTTTGTATATTTTATTATTATTGTTTTATTATTTTATATTTAATTTTCATTAGTTTGATTGTTTTTCTATATATATATTTCACCCTTTTTATTTTATTTAATAGTATTTAATTTTATTTTATGTACGAGGATCGGTGACGATATGTACTAGCCGAATCCAGACGTGACCTCACAGCACCCGAACTCTTTCTAAAAGCACACCAATCGCTGCATTGACCCAGACGCATTATATTCACTTTATCGCTTCACATTTTCAGCAAAGATGAAACCAAAAGAGCACAATGAGACCCGGTTCGGGCCGGTTTCTGCCATAAAGTTAATTGATGCTCCCTAACATTAGCCGCTTTAATTTCAGATTCCGGTCTGTCTGTGTTTGAAGTTCGTCTGGAGTCGGCGCTAATGTCAGGCCGGACACGCAGAGCGCAGCACCCCGATGATCTCTCATCAGCGCTCCCTAGAGGGATGCTTTGATTTCAATTAGGGAGCGAAGCGTTATCAGGCTCCTACCTCGAGCACGGCAATAATTAGAGGCGGATACGCTCTGCATGCATAACGCTGTGCGTTTCATTAGCGGCGTCTCCGGTGCTGACATCAGCAGAGCCCGCTGTGTTGTCAGCACGCGAGCGCTCGCTCCTCAGACACAAAGACTTGAGTGGAGTTCCTGTCAGCCCGCAGGCCGCCGGTCTGAATCACATCAGCGAACCGGAGCGTTAATGGTGCCGTCTAAGCCTCGCTATCACTGTCTGTCATCCGCTTCTGAAAGGGAGACTCCTCTTTGGGAGTTTTTCTGCAAACTTGGCACTTTCTGCGCAGATAAGACCCTTCAACTTCAATGGGTTATTATTTAGCTCTAGGTACATCATCACAAGGGAACTCCAGCTTTTTTGGTACAACATCTGAGCGGGATCGTTGCTCGCGCAGATATTTTTGTGATTATCGCCGCGGGATGGTTCGGTAAAAGGACCGAGGAAGAGTCTTGTAAATTGCTCGCTGTCTGCAGAATGCGAAGAGGCCGTGGCACTCAAACAAACACTTGCTGATCTGGATCCAGCTTTGAGTCTTTGGCTTCCACAAATGGAGCAAGCTGAAAACGACTGGACGATTTTAACGACTGTAAACGTGCCCCTGATGAGTGTTGAAGTCTTTCACATCTCTTCTTCACGGGCAGAGAGGGCAAATCCTGGTGAATCCGTCTCAGCGTCCTGCTGGTCATCAGTGCAGATGTCGAGGGCTGGCAACACGATCGGCTCCTGCAGCTGGACCTACCAATTATTATTTGATTTTATTAATTTTATTAAGTATTATGTTTCACAGTAAATTTATAATAATAATAGATAATTATTAATTCATAATAATAATCATACATTTACTGTATATTAAATATAAAAAAACATAATTTGATATAGTTTTTCCTATTATAATTGTTGCTGTTATTTTTATTTTCAGAATACAATACAATATTGAATATTTGTTATCAGACATTTAAATAATACATAAATATTATATTATTATTATTATCATAATTCAGTGATCATTTAAAGTAGTTATCTTAGTTTGCTAACATATTATTTTTATTTGATTTACTGTGTGTGTTAAGTTTCCTTAAACCTATATTCACAACTATTTTTAATAAAAAATAACAATAAGAAAACATTTATATTTATAATGTATGATTTATTATTATTATATATTATATTTTTTTTTAATACTATATATACATATTCTTCTAAATATTAGTTATCAGATGTTTAAATAATAATAATAATTATTATTATTATAGTACATTTATGATTATAATTAAGCGTGTTAATAGTTTTACTTTTATTTCTATTCTTATTTATATATTTTTAATATATTGTTCTGAATATTGGTTATCAAAATGCAAAAAAAATGTTGCAAACATTTAGATTGGATAACAATTTTATTAATATTCATAATTTAGTAATAATAATATGTATTATTATTAGTTATCTTAATTTACTGTTTTTATTTAATTGTATTCATTTATGTTATTTAAGCTTCCTTTAACCAATATTCACAAGTACTTTGAATAATAATAATAATAATAATATGTACAATTTAGCAAACGAGTGTATTTATATAGCGCACGTCATACACAATGGTAATCTAAAGTGCTTTACATAAAAAATGGATTTCAAATAATCATAAAATACTCACAACTATTGTATACAAAATAAAAGCAGAATAAATAATAAAAATGGATTTAAAACAGTTTTATGTATTAAACGGATACATACGATAGATCAGTCGGACGTAGCATTCAGTAAATTGTTCTTATTGTTTTTGGTATTATCATTGATGATATATCTCTAGTGAAGTTCTCTTCTCTGGGAGTGTTGAATCAGTCTGAGTGCGCCGTCAGTGCAGATGGAGAGGGTTGGCTGTAGCTGGTGACCTTCATCAGCTCGTCTCTGCTAGCATCACAGCGCTGGATCTCGGCCCCCGGCGCTCACTTCTCTTGTGCATCTCACATTGCAATTATGTATGTACCTGCCAGCGCTGTCTCTCCGCTCTGCTTTCTCTATTCATCCCGCCCTTCACGCGACCATTAGTGCCAACAGCTTAGCGGGATGTCCTGGAGCAAGGTGACACGGCACCAGGAAGTCCGGCCCCGGACTCCATTAGCACCAGCGTTCCCGCTCTCCATCCATCCGTATGCCGCTCATTTGTGTTAAACATACCGAGTGCATGCCTATTAGTTTCTGCTGCCCACAGGACACAAAAACACTAATGAGATCTCAGTCGTTTCTCGTCCCAAGCAATGAGATTGAAAGCAGAACAAATTGACACTAGTTGAAGTCAGATTTTACTCCTGCTGAAAAGTAATCTCGTTATGTCTCAGACAGTTTGATAAGAAATCTCAATTTTGATCAAATTTGCCAAGACTCATAAACGGCGATGTAATTGGAAAGTGTTGTTTCTAATATAACTTTGAGGTGTGATAAATGACTTTTGGTTGCAGATTGCGAATCTGAGAATAATTTGAGACCAGAGATCTCTGTGTACAAAGCGATGAGACTGAAAGTCAGACACGGTTTTGAAGTCTGATTTTTCTCCTGGTGAAAAGTCATCGCAAAGATATCCCGGGAATGTCTCAATTATGCTCAAACTTGACAAGTCAAGAAATGTCTCAAATTCGTGCTCAGATTTGCGATCTGCAATCAGACGTCAGAGGTCTCGCTTGGTTTTCATACAAAGCAATGAGATAGAATGGAGAACAGATTTACTCTTTTGTTGAAGTCTTTTGAAAAAGTGATCTCATTATGTATCATAATCTTTACATAATTTCATCATAAATGCAAATCAAATGGAAAGTTTTGCTCTTAAGATCTAAAAAAATGGCTCTTGTTCATAATCTGCATCAAAAAGTCAGATATCAGGTATTTCTCAATTAAATGGAGAACTTAGACTTTTGAAAAAGACCCTTTTGGAAACACTGCAAAACATTCTCTTAGTATTTTTGTCTTGTTTTCTAGTATAAATATAAAAAAATTCTTGATTCAAGATGAATTTACTGTACAAGTAAAATGACTTAAGATAGTATGTCTTGTTTTCTGTAAAAAGATATCAAAATTATGTTAGTTTTTTGCTTAAAACAAGCAAATATATCTGCCAATGGGGCAAGAAAAATGATCTAGTTTAGCCTTTGAGTTAAGATTATTTTTCTTACTCCATTGGCAGATATTTTTGCTTGTTTTAAGCAAAAACTAACACAATTTTGATTTTGTAAATGCATCTTGATTCAAGAATGTTTAGATATTTATACTAGAAAACAAGACAAAAGTACTAAGAAAATCCTTATTAAATTACATTAAATTAATCTTGTAATGTTGCATAGAAATTTGAAAATTCAAACGATTTCCAAAATTCAAAGAATTTCAAAAGATGTCTCAACTGTCTCAATTTTGCTCAATTCTTCAAAAACTCAAACAACACTGCAATTAGATTCATAGCAAATGGAAAGATCCAACAATGTCTCGCATAATGCTGTGATTGTAAATCTGCGATCAGAGTCCGAGATCTGTTGTTTCTTGTACGAAGTGATGAGATTGAATGGAGAACTTCAAGTCATCTTTCACAGAATTTCAAGATATCCTAACATCGTCTCAGTTTTGCTCAAATTTGACAAGACTCATAAACAGCAATGCTTTTAGCTGGAGACTTTTGCTTCTAGGATATGGTCTCAAATTGTATTCAAGTTCCCAATCTGCAATCAAAAGTCAGAGATCTCAATATGAACTTCTGCCAGGTCCAAATGATCTGATTCTAGTATTCAGACTGTTTTATCTTCAGGAATTTTAAGACAAACCCAACTAAGGTCTGATGAACTATGAAAGCACTTCCGGGCAGGTTTCACAGATGAAAATCTACTCCGTCTGATTAATTGCGTAGCTCCCAGAGTGCCGCAGTGAACTCGAGAGCGCTTGAACGCTGGCAGATGGTGGAAATTGAAGTGGAATTCAAGCAAGAGAGCCGCGTGTATCTGTGAATCCTAACACACTCGGATAGCTTTCCTTTAACACCCAGCCATGATGTGTGTGTTTGTGTACGTCCGATTCCCTGACGTCCCCATGTCAAGCCCGCGTCTGTCCGTTTGCACACATTCCTACAGCGCCATTACACACAGGCAGGGTGATGAATTACTTTTAATAAAGCAAACACAGTTGTTTCGTGTCCAGATCAATCTTTCTCTCGGTTGCCATGCCAGCCATTGTCACAAGTAATTGCCTAAACCCCTCGCCGTGTGAAATAGAGCTCTTTCGGAAGAAAGCTGAACTTGTAGCAGCCTCAATTTCCTACTCCAGTGCTCTTAATGCTGCAGCGGCGAGCCGCAGGGGACGGCTTGGCTGGATGCCGTCAGTACCGTGATAGTGCCACCCATTCAGCACGGCCGCCTGCAGATTCTACATTACCTCCGAGCACACGGGACACGGACACGTCTCAGGCCGCGGTCCTGGAGCGCTCGTCCCTCCAGGTCAGGTGACAAGTCTCCAGCTGGCACGGAAACACACTCATTTGTCTCGTTTGAAATGCTTGCATAGACAACCATGAGCAGATTAATGACGTTTGATTAGCTTCCCACAGGAATCCAGATTAATATTCATGCAGATTAGCCCTGTTATTTTGGGCTGCGCCTTCATGCTATGAACAGTTGGTGACGGTAGTTTCAATTAAGGTTTGTTGTTTGCTTTGTCGTGTCTTAATCTCCCTGCAGGTGGACTGGCTACCTTTAACCAGATCAGAGGTGTAACTGGAGTGCATGAGCCGGTTGTGTGTAGAGATAATAATAATAATAATTTGTTACATTTATATAGCACTTTTCTGGGTACTCAAAGCGCTTTACATAGTAAGGGGGAATCTCCTCATCCACCACCAGTGTGCAGCATCCACCTGGATGATGTGACGGCAGCCATAGTGCGCCAGAACGCCCACCACACACCAGCTTACTGGTGGAGAGGAGACAGAGTGATGAAGCCAATCAGTGTATGGGGATGATTAGGAGGTCATGATGGTCAGTGGCCAATGGGCAAATTTGGCCAGAATGCCGGGGCCAGAAATTATTTTTTTCTGACTGGTTTTTAATATTTTCCTGTGTAAGTGTACAATAACCAAGATTCAGAATCAAATGTTGATTAATATTAATGTTATAGCATTAAAATAGTCTAATAATAAATATTACTTTTGATAATAATACAAATGAATTGATTTAAAATAATAGCATTATACATTTTATTATTATGATTATTATTAGTAGTAGTAGTTGTAGTAATAGTAATATTTAAATTAGAACAATAACAAATGTTTTAAAAATAAGATGAATCAAATTACTTTGTTATATTATTAATATTAATATAATTATTCAACATCTATAAGCATATTTTAATAATTATTACTTTTAATAATTATAATAAGTTAAATTATGAGATTATTATTAGTGGTGGTATAAAACAATAAACTAGTTTAATAATAAATATTGCATTTATTGATTATTAGTTATTAGTAGTAGTAGTATAATTTTTCAGTAATTGTATTATTTGTTAGTTATTAAGTTAATAATAATAGCAATAACAATAATAATACATATTAATTGTGATAATAGTGATATTATTATTATTATTAGTTTTAGTAGTAATAGTACTATTAGGATTAAAACAATAACAAATATTGTAATAATAATAATATTGCTTTGTAATATTAATATTATTATTTTACTGCTATAATCACATTTTAATAAAATGATGATATATTATTAATTTCATATTTTAATTTAATAACAGTATTTTAGTGATAAATTATTACAACTATTAGTATTATTTATAAATAATTATTAGGCAGTTATTATGTTGTTAATAATTATAGTAATAATTATTATTGTAATTATTGTTTGTTATTACTGGATTATGAACATTAGTAAAGTTGTTATTCAATCGTAAAATAATAATATGGTGACTATTTTGATTTCATATTGATGTTAACCGCTAGGCTTTGCCACCTCTGTGTTTTCTGAAGGTGCCCGTCACGTTGAGCCTGTGGCTAAGGACACCTCTTACAAAAGACACTTTTAAGACCCTCAGGAATGCTTTCCATGGCAGACAAATGTCAGCCGAGCGACTAAGACCAAGTCTATTGACTTGCTAAAATCCAGAGTCTGTGGAGAACTTGGTTAAATTAGCGGTTCCATATTTAAACCGCTGCATGTGTTGTGAATTAGGCTGCATTTGTCTGGTAATCGCATGGCAGATCTGCGCGTGAGCATTCCAGGCTAGCTGAAACAGAGCTGCTGGACAATAACCAGCCATGAGGGGCGAATATAAAATCCTGTCCCAGTTCTCTCTCATCTAACGGCCTCGTCCGAATCGCTTGTTTACGTGTTAGTGGACGCTCAAGCTAAACATCTGCTATTTTAGCGTCCCTCGGTTTCCTGTTTCTCGGTGTCACTCACTCAAGTTCACTTTAGCGCTCTGTGTTTGTAATCATCTCACGGGCGTCCATGTTGTCCATGTGCTTTGGGTTCATAACTCCTTATATGTAGCGACCTGAGAGTAAATGATGTACTTAGGACTCAATAATATTAGGTAATATTCCACATTTAGACAGAGATCTCTTAGCAAACAAATTCCATCATTAAACAGATTTGTGTAGTTTTCCAGGGTATGGCTAGTTCTTACTATGCGGTTCTGAGTGCTTGTTAGCATGTTGTGAGGTTACTAGGTTGTCTAAGGTGGTTAATGTTTTGCTGTGAGGTTGCTAGGATTATCTGTGTGTTTAAGAAATTGCTACGAGGTTGCTGGGTGGTTGTTAATACGTTACCATGTGGTTTCTAGGGTGTTTTGTTGTTAGTGTCTTGCTATGAGGTTACTAGGTGGTTAATATGTTGCTATGGTGTTGCTACCCTGCTGAAAAAAAAAACAATAGAACCCTGCCCAAAACACAATAGAAAATGTAATGGATTTAATGGTTATAATGGAAATTGTATTGGTTTTAATGGAAACTATAATGGTGTCTACTTGTATGTGATGGATTATATTGGTGGGATGTTAAATCCTATTGGAAAAATGCCCAAAACACACTACAAAAATGAATTTTGTAATGGTTTTTACTGGAAAAAGCTAATGGTTTATAGTGGTATTTTAATGGAAACCATTGTAATTTCTGTGCTGGTTTCTATTGGACTTCTATTGTTTTTTTTTAACAGGGCAGGTGTTCATTGTGCTTGTTTGAACATTGTTATGTTATGAGGGTGTTTTAAGTAGTTAATATGTTGTTAACGTGTTGCTTTGAGGTTACTAGGTGCTTCTGGGTTTAATGTGTTGCTATGAGGTTGCCATTGTAGTTATAGGGTTGTTGGGGTGTTCTAGGTGTTCTGGGTGGTTGTTAACGTGTTGCTTTGAGGTTACTAGGTGTGTTTAATGTGTTGCTATGAGGTTGCCATTGTAGTTATAGGGTTGTTGGGGTGTTCATTGTGCTTGTTTGAATGTTGTTATGAGGTTATGAGGGTGTTTTAAGTAGTTAATATGTTGTTATGGTGTTGCTAGGGTGTTCTGGGTGGTTGTTAACGTGTTGCTCTGAGGTTACTAGTGTTTAATGTGTTGTTATGAGGTTGCCATGGTAGTTAATACATTGCTATAGGGTTGTTGGGGTGTTCTGTGTGGTTGTTTGAATGTTTTTATGAGGTTACTGGGAGGTTTTACGTAGTTAGTACATTGTTATGAGGTTGCTAGGGTAATCTGAGTGGTTGTTAACTTATGATGTTTCTAGGGGACTGTTTACACATTGGGAGTGTGTGTTCTGGGTGTGTCAGCATATTGCTATGAGGATGCTAGAGTGTTTTAGGTCTTTGTTAATATGTTTCTCTGTGCTTTCTAGGATGTTTTGAGTGATAGTTGGGAAGTTACTTCGAGGTTCCTTGAGTGTGGCTGTCTGACGGGCTGTTAGCATGTTGCTAGGTTTTCTGGGGGATTGCTAGGTTAATTACTGGCCCGGTTTGGCTTGTTTAGCATATACCAGGTGAAAATCCTGAGTGCTATAAAGGTATTTTTCATGTCAAAGGGGATTGTTTGAATCCTTCTCCTCAAGTAGAGCAATTGTACTTGACTTAGCAAATATCGCTAATGCAAGTGTGGATGTAGTAATTGTTTAAAATGCTAATCCTGTGAGCGGCTCCATGAGAATTGGTGGTGATTGTTTTATAATGAAATCTAATTAAGGTTAATAAAGTGGATGAGAGGTGAGACTCCGTACTGTATGCGATGTGATCGGCTCGATGACTCGATGAAATGCCTGCAGGCTTTTCCCTTCTGAAGGATGTGTGCTGCATCTTGACGTCGGCGCTCGCAGTTAAGATAAAAGCCAGCGGATTTCACCAAATCTGTTTCGGCTCGTCTCGCAGCGCTGCTGATGTAGCTCTCTCAGCTCTCTAAAGTCTTTAATTCCCACATTTATGTTTAATATCGAATTCATTTTTAACTGCATCTGCTTTTTAAGGAGACGTGCTGTAAAGCATCCCGCAAAGATTTCCACGAATACGAGTGAAACCATGAAAGAACGACTTTGGTTCTTTAACGAGGCGCTCGTATGGAACAGATATAAGTCCTACATGTTTAAAGATTATCTTATTTATCATTTACTGCATTACTCTCTTTTTTTCTGAGCCTTTGCATTAACGTTCTTGAAGGTTAAGATAAGGTAATATTGTGAAGGTCAGCGTCCTGATACACTTCTGCAGAGCATTACACGCTTTCCTGTTTTTGCAGAAAATGTACAATGCATGAGCTAGAAAAACAAGCCAGAGCTCTTGAGAAACAGCTTGAAACGTTGGTACTACTCTCACATAAGATGTGTCAAAACTCTGAATCTCTGGGTTTTTCAATTGATTTTTGTCATGTTTCATTGTGCACACAGCTGTACATGACGCAAACAAAAGGCAAAAAAATCACATGTCTCTTAAACTACTGAGTCTGATTCATTATAGTGATTCAATTGATTCATTTTAGGTGAATTAATTTGAAAGAATCCATGTTAATGATACAATAATAGCATTTAGGCAATAATCAAACTCCTAAATTGTTGAGTCTAATTCATTTTAGTGAATCATTTCAGTGAATCAATTGATTCATGTTAGTGAATTCATTTTTGAGGATTCTAGTAAATAATATAATAAAAGCATTTAGTTTGTTTGTGAATCATAATAATAATAATGATAATAATCCCTGTTTTGCGGTAGAAAAGCTCTTTTGGAAAAAAACCTGAAAAGTTGGCACTTCTTGAAAGAGCTTCCCACCAGATGTCAAAGACTTGCATCAATCGCCGCACACACATCGATGGTTGCACTGTAAACACATTCAGTTGCATTTTTGTGCTTCCACATTCACGCCAGACAGTGTTGGTGTAGCCGCCATCTGGCTTTGATTAATGCATTTAAAAATCAATAAATGAAGCATCTGCAAAGCTCCACTCCACCATAGTCACTGCATTATGAACACTCTTATTCCCCATAAACACTAGATTTGATGATCAGAATGTGGCATTGACTAATCCAGAGCGCTTTGATTTCCACATTGGGTGCACTGCATGTCATATGAGAAGTTCTGGCATCAGAACCAGCGCAATTAGCGTCAGCGCACACTTATCTGTCACCTGCCGCTCTGATGCTGATTCCAGACAGGTGTGATTACAATAGTAGGTTTCTTGGGTGCTTTCGGGCCCATCATTGTGCAGCATGAGGAAGTTGTGACAGGCGCTGAATGCCGAATGCGCAGCATTGATTACGGTCCTGAAGTGTGACCTTTTTTCGGCGCATCCCTTCACAGTTTGATGCGGATCGTGGATCGATGGCGCTCGGCGATGGAACGCGTGTGATTGCACAGTAAATGCATTTCGGCCGCCAGCTGAGATATGGTTGGATATGGGTGTCACGTTTTATTGTCACTAACTTCGATATGTACAGAAAAGTGTTTTGTGGATTTTCAGTGTTGAGGAGTGACTAGATAAAAATGAACATGCTGCTAACTTAACTAGCTTTTAGAGTGACCGTAGTTTAAAATGTCACTTTTCTAGTTAATTGTTGTTTTTGTCAAATAAAACCTCTGAATTTCTAGGTTTTTAATCATGTTTGTTTTTTGTCATGTTGTATTACACACACAACTGTACACAACGCAAGCCGAGACAAAGACTCAAACGCCTCTTAAACTGTCAAGTCTGATTCATTTTACTTATAGATAAAAATAGATAAGAGTCGCTACAGTGAATCAATTAAAAAGTTCATTTAAATTATATAATTATAGCATTTAGGCAATAATCAAACACCTCCTAAATTGTTAAATTTGATTCATTTTGGTTAATCAAATGATTCAATTTCATTCATGTAAATTGTATAATAATAGCGTTTTGTTATTGTGAATAATAATAGTAATAACAATAGCAATAATAAATACATATACAAAAGGGAATTTATATATGTGTGTGTGTATGTATGTATATATATATCATCCACACAAACTGCCGTTATCACTGGTTATATTAAATCCCCTTTGATTGGATTCCCCATTCTGATGCAAGATGGAGTTATCGGTTTGAAACTTCAGCAAGTCATGTCTTCACCACATCTAGATGCACTATTTAATGCATTGAGTTGCTGCCATGTGTGATATTGGTGATTCCAATTTGTGTTACCAAGCAATTTAACAGGTGTACCTATTAAAGTGGCCGGTGTGTATATATATATATATACACATTTAGGATTTAGTCCAGTAGTTAGCTACTTTTATGAATTCCTTTGTAAAAGTTAGCGTGACTTTAAAGTGCCCCTTTTATGCCATTTTTAAGGCTGCTAATATTGTTTTATGAGTGTCCTAAAACAAGTTTACATGCGTGCAAGGTCAAAAAACACTTTAGTTTTCTCAAAAAATAGCTTTAGTTTTACCTCATTTCTAAATGATTCCTAAACAAATCGTGCGAAGCTGTTAGAAGAATCAGTCTCTCTAAACCCCGCCTTTCACTGCTGTGATTGGTCAGATGGCACAGTCCTTTGTGATTGGTCTACCATGTACAGTGCGAATGACAGCCATGGGCGGACATTATGCAAATGTGTTACTTTGTGACGTACAGCCGTAACAGAATAAGATTCGAATTCCTGACGACTCGTTTAGGCGATTGCAAGCCGACTCTTTTTTTTGATAGACAATATCTTTATTTATCGTGCACTGTCGGCTTCACAACCTTGCTGAAAGTTTATGTTCAGGAGTTAGTCATTAAATATCTGCACAAATGTGCCCTAATGAAGTTTTTCAGCCTCATAATTATTCACTTCTCTTTGTAGTTTGTGTAAGTCAGGTGATTAGCGGCACAGCAGAGTCTGGCTCAGTAATTAGTTCTAAACAGCCTCGTTTGCTTCATCTCTTCATCACACGTTTCTGTCTGTGTTTTTAGCCAGAATCACAGCAGGTGAGGAACCGGAGGGGCGGTGTTGCTAGGCAGCCGGTGACTCCATCAGGGGGCAAAGCGTACCTGCCTATAGGAATGATGTCTGTTAAGGGCACTTAGGTACAGATAAAAATAGATCGATTTCACAAGAGCACATTTTGGGTCATATTTCATCCAGAATTCAAATAAAAACAATAAGCAGTTATTTTTTGAAAAAGAGAATAAAAACCATTAAGGCCATTTTGTACATTGTGACATTAATTTTATGACAATTAACACATTCTGCTTTTGTATTTTAATTACTGTAATGTGTCTAGATGCTTCTTTCTTCTCACAACTGTGATACATATTTTACTGTTTTTATAATGGATTAAACTATTAATACAAATACACAATATCTTATTTTAATTCATATATATATATATATATATACATATATATGCAGGCATTTATATACTTAATTATCATATTTTATATATCTCACAAAAAAGTTTACTCATCAAATATGACATGCAGTATAACATGGTATTTTTAATATGTTTATTATATATTATTTTATATTGCATGTCGTATTTGATGTGTATATGATTAATACAAATATAAAAAAATATTTAAAAGCATATTCTCAGTGCTCTACAGACATCTGGTCTCAGATTCATTGCTGTTAGTGTGAGGAAATTAATTTTAATTCAGCACACGTTCAAGCCTCGTAATGCGCCGCAAAGCATGCCGCTGTTCGAGTTTTCAAGTGAAGTGCTCAGAAAACGTCTGAATCACGGCGGGCGGGCGGTCTTTGCGGGATTGAATCATTTTTGTTTTGTCACTCATTCTACTGGAACCTTGAAAAAAGCAGCAGCTCTTCATTCTGAATGTTGAAAAACTTGGAGAGCTGAAGGAAGCTCAATGTGTCATGCGGCTGAGAGGTGTGTTTGACAGTTTTCCCAGTGTTATGTCCGTGGTTATGATTATATGTAATTGACTGTGGATGGAGCGTCACATTGAAGATGTCAGGTGCCAGCGCAGCCAGACGCCACACTTGATCTGAACAGTTGTGTCTCCATATGCCAACCCGGCTCAGATCAGTCATTCTCCAGCCGTCCCTGAGAAACAACGCTGGATTGACACGCACCGGAGAGCTGCATCATCTGATGGATGTAGAAACATGCAGAATAGATTTACACAACTCTATATAGAATTGAACTATTTCTAGTTACCACTTAAAGATTCTGGTTCTTTAAAGATAAGTTTGCAATTTCTGTTCCACTTGGATCATCAAAAGAAATTGCAAAAATTATAATGCAAAAAGTTTTTTCTTGAACCCTCCTCCTCCCTTCATTGGTTGGTCAAACTGATAGTCCCGCCCCCAAACTCTCATCATTGGTTGAGTCAGTGTTGCTGATGTCAAGCTGAAAGAAAATTAACAAACAGGGCAATGTTTTACACTTTTCAATTATTTTACCATTGCGTAAATTACACGTCACCTTTAATATTTCCTTTAACAATTGTTTTGTAATTCTGAGGATAAAAAAGGAGGACCTAATAATATACTAAACAAAAAAAACATTATTATTAGTTTTTAATAGATATTTTAAGAGCCACTCGGACTGATTCAGTGATTGAGTGAGTCGTTTAACTGATTCGAACTGATTATGGATTTGAGATTGATTCATTATAAAGAACCAGTTCATAAGAGTCACTTTTAACCCATTTTCTGAACACTCCCAGATTTAAAGAGAAAATAAATATTTATCTATAATTTGTATCTATACATTTCACAAGTTGCATTACATTTAATGACTCTTTACAAACCTTTTAAAGAAGCTAATAAAATTGGACATCATAATTGGTGTTATCTATGTACTATACAAACAATAATGTATTTGGTAACACATTTTTATATATATTTTAAGAGCTACTTAAAGATTGAGTAAGTTGTTCAGGAATCTTTTAATTTTTGTTGATCTATTATGAAGAACCACTCCATAAGGTTCATTTTAAGCTTCATTTTTAACAAGTTGCATCACCTTGTAATAATTCCTTGAACAGTTATTTTATTCATCAAGCAAGCGGATAAAAATTGGCTATAATAATTGGTGTTAAATATATACTAAACAATGTATTTGGTAACACATTTTTTTATTCAGTTACTTAATGATTGAGTGAGTTATTCAGGAATCATAAGTCTCTTTTATATTGATTCTTCAGTAAGAACCAGTACACAAGAGTCATTTGTTTGTGAATCACTATATCGATTGTGTTGTATTTTTGTTGTCGTGTGCAGACAGCGAGGGCAACACAAAATAAATATGTTTTGGCAATAGTGTCTATTTAGCGTTTTTTCTCTTCAAACTCACAACTTGGGTCAAATTAAAGATTATTTTGCCTTTCTGCAGTCGTCTGAGTATTTTAGTATGACACTCTGCCCACATTAGCACAAGAATACTCATGTTCAAGAATAATTAATGGATCTGAAGATCATTAAAATCATTCAGTTCCAGTGCTTTGTTTTTTTCTAAATGCTTGCTTTGTTCAGACCAGATTGTGGCAGCTCAGTGTTTTTTTCCCTCTTTGCATGTAATGGGAAATTAAATACATAAAGTTAATAAAGTGAAATGAGAGGTGGAGAGATTGGTGTTGTGTTAGTGGGAATGAAAGCGATGCCGGATGAAATCACAGCGCCGTGGGCATCTGCGTTGGGAATTCAGTGCGCTAATCGACCAATTAGAGCTTTCGGATTCGGCGGAGAGACGTAACACAAAGCCCGGCCTGTCATTTAATCAACTTAATTCTAATTTAAAACCGGCGGAGTGCAAGCACGCTGTTTGCTTACGTTGAATAATCACGTATTTGTTTCACTCTCGCTAAAAGAAAAACACATTTGCTTTAAAATTGCATTACAGATACCAGCCTTCTGAAACAAACCCCCGAATCCATTTGCCTTCAGGCAGATATTGATGTTGAAACCTAAAAGCGCTCAACGTGCATGTGTACGTACAGCGGCCGAGCGCGTCCAATCGCGGCGCAGTGGGCCGTATACAAAGAGGCAATTAATATCGAGCAGAGCACGGTGTCCTGCGACGTCCTATAATAACATGGTTAGACCAAAGGTTAATGTGTTTAATTCAATATGCATCCCTATTCGTTTCAATGAAGCTGTCCGAAAAAAAGAGAGGCAGTCTGTAATCAAAGGGCTCGTCGTGCAAAGTGAAATTAATTATAGGGGCCTTCATAAATTCAATGTCATGTCTTAATCTTCCGCTGGTCCCCTCCCAGCCGTTATCAGCTCAGCTGGAAGTGGGCCGCACAATCTAATAAACGGCTGTGTGAGATGATAATTGTGAATAAGCTTTATGTCGGTGGAGATGTGAGTCTGCTCGGACCAGAGAACCCTTTAGTCAAACGCCAGTGAAAAGGATGGTGTTTATCAGCCCATCTCCCTCACAGTGAATATAGAGAGGACATTATGTGTTCTGGAAGTGAACTGCTGTGATATTTAATACAGTCGAGCGGTCTGGTGTGCATCACGTGATCAAAACAACAGCAGCCTTTTTGAAAACGTGAATGCATGCATGTCTGAGATACGACGTCCGTTTCAGCACCTACATGACAGACAAGATTTAAAGGAATAGTTCAGCCAAAAATGAACATTTGCCGAAAATGTACTCACCCTCAAATAATCCAAGATGTAGATTATTTGTTCAAGATTTGGAGAAATGTGTCATTGCATCACTTACTCACCAATGGATCCTCTGAAGTGAATGGGTGCCGTCAGAATGAGAGTCCAAACAGCTGATAAAAACAATAATTCACAAGTAACCCACACCAGTCCATCAATTAACATCTTTATGAAGCGAAAAGCTGCATGTTTGTAAGAAACAAATCCATCATTAAGACGCTTGTAACGTCAAACCATTGCTTCCAGCCAGTCTTGTATCTATAATGCTTCATCCAGTGAAAAAGTCGTCTTGTCTGAATCAGGAGAGAAATCTGCACAGACCAAGCACCATTTACAAGCAGGAGAGAAATCTTTTTCACTGGATGGAGTGTTATTGTGGATCATGGGCACGTATTTTAGCCTGGAAATGACAGTTTAAAGTTAAAACATCTTAATCATGTATTTGTTTCATTCCATTGCTGTTTTTGGGTGGTGTGGATTACTTGTGGATTATGGTGATGTTTTTATCAGCTGTTTGTACTCTCATTCTGACGGCACCCATCCACTGCAGAGGTTCCACTGGTGAGCAAGTGATGCAATGCTACATTTCTCCAAATCTGTTCTGATGAAGAAACAAACTCATTTACATCTTGATTGGACTGAGCCTGAGTACATTTTCATGTTTGACTGAACCATTCCTTTAAACATCCTAAATGTGTTTGTTTAGCATGTATTTACTGTTTTTCCTCTTAATCTTCACTATAAACAGATACGGCTTTGGTCTGTGTTTGGGATTTTTGCAGCTGTTTTGTCATCTAGCAGGTGTTAATAGTTCATCTGATCACTTAGTTAAGTAACAATGCCGATCTCCTCAATAAAATGCATGATTTGGGGAATTGTTCATGTCTATGCGTTTTACACTGAGGTTTAACCCGTATGGTTTGGGTTTTTGTTCAGATCACTTTTGATTAGTGCACTTTAACCAGTCTTAGAGGGGATGTCGCTTGTCCATTGAAGACGATAACAACACTAACATGCTTTCTTTCTGGTTCTCTTTCTGCAGGCATACTTCCGACAGGGTGTTGCCCTTCAGTACCTGGGGCGCCATGCGGACGCCCTGGCCGCCTTCGCCTCGGGACTGGCGCAGGACCCCAAGAGCCTGCAGCTGCTGGTGGGAATGGTGGAAGCTGCCATGAAGTCCCCGCTAAGAGGTACACGTGAAAACAACGTCTTAAAGATATGAAAACCTTTTTGTGAGAACATTCAGTGAAAAAGGTTCATGAATGGGCCAAATAGTTTCTTATTTAGAATCTAAAAATGCCAAAAGCTGAGTAGGAAATTATGTTTGTGCGTAAAATAATTTCAGATGAACAGGGAATATAAGCTGAAGATGCAACATGCTGTTTTGGGCTTTTCTGATGTAGATTCATCTGTTGACTGTAATGAGCGTGATAATGAGGGTTCAGTGTGCATAATTAGCTTCATTTAGCAACCGTATTAGTGTATGAGAGGTATAGATACATTTTTTCGGATCATATGTGACCTGCTTCATCATCTTGAGTCATTTTGCATTTTTATGCACTGAATGAAAAAGTCTCAGTTCTCTAGTAGTGGATGACAGTGATGTTATCTGAGAGAATTACACTAAGGTTGAAATGTAAAATTGCTAAAATATTTTATACTAAATAATATACTGTATGTATATATCTGACCCTGGAGCACAAAAGCAGTCTTGAGTCGCAGTGTATGGGTCAACATTATTGATTTTTCTTTTATGCCAAAATCATTAGGATATTAAGCAAAGATCATGTTCCATGAAGATATCTTGTAAATTTCCCACCGTAAATATATAAGAACGTAATTTTTGATTAGTAATATGCATTGCCAAGAACTTCATTTGGACAACTTTAAAGGCGATTTTCTCAATATTTAGATTTTTTTTGCATCCTCAGATTCCAGATTTACAAATAGTTACAAATTTGTCCTATCCTAACAAACCATACATCAATGGAAATTGTATTTATTCAGCTTTTAGATGTATAATCTCAAAATTGAACCTTATGACTGGTTTTGTGGTCCTGGGTCCTACATATTCACACATATACTAGCATATATTTACAAATGTGCATAACAAATATAAGGGTTTTAAAAAAATAGACAAAATATGTTCTTTGTGTACATACATACACTTATATTTTCTTATACAGTATATATATATATATATATATATAAGAGCTGTCACATGATTAATCGCAACTAATCGCATCCAAAATAAATGTTTTTGTTTACATAATATATGAGTGTGTACTGTGTATATTTATTAGGAATATATAAATACAAACACATGCATGTATATATTTAAGAAAAATTGTATGTTTATATATTAAATATATTTATACATAATATAAAATATAATAATATAAATATATAAATTTATACACGTAAATATTTTAAAATATATATACTGTATGTGTGTGTATTTATACATAATAAATAAACACAGTACCCACACATATATTATGTAAACAAAAATGTTAATTTTGGATGCGATTAATTGTGATTAATCGTTTGGCAGCACTAATATATATATATATATATATGCAGTGTATATATGCAAATATTTGCAAATATATAAAATTACACTGAGAATGATTGGGATTTTTTTTTTTTTATAGATAAAATATGTATATATCTTTTACAATTTGTAGATGGATAGTTTGACAGACAGACAGATAGATATACTCAAGACTGACTAGTTGATCACTGTATAGTGCTGCACACCACAAACCGGAGCTAACCAGCTCAGCAGACTCGAGTCGGTGGCGAGCGCTGAGATTATCCTGAGTGTGATTTCTGGAGTCTGCAACTTTCCATCACAAACCAAAGAGGCGCGTCTGTTATCCCGTGCGAGCAGCCCAACACAATCGGCTCAGTTTTCTGAGGCGTCTCACCTCTCGTCTTAGCAGAAGGGCTTTGAATGGCACCTCTGATGATGTGAAGCCGAGAAGAGAACAATTAAATTAAAGTTAGGTAATCCCACATGAAAATCCTCACACAAGGGTGCTACAAAAGCGATAAAGGGATGAGGGGAAGCGAGAGAGCGGGAGAAAGCGAGTCTCTTGTTATCAGCGAGCCCAGGGGCTGCGAGCGATCACCTCTCTGCCCGGAGCCGATTTGGAGAGACTGTTCAACATAATCTACTCTCTCTGCGGCTCACAGCGCTGTGTCTGGCTCTGAGGGACAACGGAGGAAATAAGGGACATAATTAGCAGATAAAACGGCCCTGTTTGGACATCCTCCCGGAGCGCAATGGCTGTTTGCATGACCCTGTTTATTCTGAGACTGCAATTTACATCCGAGCATCCCAAAAGCATTTCTCAAACACCTACAGCTAGCAGCCTGTCAGAGGATGTGGTATACAGACACACACAGAAGTCCCGCCACTGACAGCTGCACAAACACAGGGGAACCGGACAGTTTCTCAGGTTATTAGGCGTCATTCACTGCTATTTGGGTTCAAGATGTGTAGTGTTGACATTGGGCGAAAAAGACTGAAAACTCCCACATTTTAGCTTTGACATCTAGGTTTGAGATGTAGGGCCTACAATTTGTCAGCAAACATGTGACTTCCTCTGTCACTATGAGCTGTTTATGGAGAAATATGTTTATCTATCTATCTATCTATCTATCTATCTATCTGTCTGTCTGTCTGTCTGTCTGTCTGTCTGTCTGTCTGTCTGTCTGTCTGTCTGTCTGTGTCTGTCTGTCTGTGTCCGTCTGTCTGTCTGTCCGTCTGTCTGTCTGTCTGTCCTGTCTGTCTGTCTGTCTGTCTGTCTGTCTGTCTCCATCCGTCCATCCATCCGTCTATCCGTCTGTCTGTCTGTCTCCATCCGTCCGTCTCCGTCTGTCTGTCTGTCTGTCTGTCTGTCTCTGTTCTGTCTGTCTGTCTGTCTGTCTGTCTTCCGTCCTGTCCATCCGTCTATCCGTCTGTCCGTCTGTCTGTCTGTCTGTCTGTCCATCCGTCTATCCGTCTGTCTGTCTGTCTGTCTGTCTCCATCCGTCCATCCCGTCTATCCGTCTGTCTGTCTGTCTGTCTGTCTGTCTGTCTGTCTGTCTGTCTGTCTGTCTGTCTCTCATCCATCCATCCATCCATCCATCCATCCATCCATCCATCCATCTATCGTTCAGTCATTATATAGTTCTGTTGATCGTTCTGTTGTTCTGTCATTCGTTCTATCTAGATCCAGTGAATACCGAATACTGTAAATACTGAAGCGATGTGCAATCTTTTTTGAAAAGTTTACAGTATTGATGTGATTCATGGTTGTACTGTATCCACAGATGGTTTCAGCTCTCTCTTGATGTGTTTTTAGCCCGTCCCAGCGGTATAAAGCGTGATAAATTAGTGCAGAATCTACCTGAAACCTCTGTTTTTGAGCTACAGGGAATACTAGAACTCCTCCGGATGCACAGTGAATTACAGATATGAAAATCCGCACGGCTTAGTTTAGGAATGGTAATGTAAATAGACTGAAAGAAAGTAAACACAATGAAATGCAAGTGGGTGTTGTTGTCAGTCTCTGTTATTATTTCTTTATTTAGCTGCTTCCCACGAGACGCCAGACAGACACGTCAAAGCTTCTGTTTCACATGGCAAAGCCTCTCGACAGAAGAGAGGGAAGCGGCGAAGAGAAAGAGAAAAGCGTTGAGAGGAAGGAAAGATCTCATCATTAAACCCTCTCTCCGCGGCGGGCTGCATAAGCACTTCTGCGCTCTTGTTTATCATGCCCGTGTCTGCTGTTAACTAGATTCACACACACACTCACTTCTGTCCCCAAGCCAGAGTTTCTCGCCACTCCGATTCATGCAACTTGTAAAAGTGTCAGGCTGAATGCAATTACACGATAAGAATGCACACGACAAACCCAGCGGAGTGTTTGTAGCCCGCGGCAGAGGACGTTCACGCCTGTCGGCTACACGAGGAGAGGGAATTAAACCTGTCGGAAATCAGTCTTTTTACAGCGTGGAGATTCATTCATGCTGAATTTGACTAGATGTTGTCTATCGCAAGAGATACTGTAGAGCGGATAATTATTTCATGAAAATTTGTTAAATAGTTTTATATTTCAAATAAATGCTTTTCTTTTATAATTTTTTTTTAATAATAATCTGGAAAAAAAAATTTTTAGACAAGTTTTAGTCAAAAACAGTTATGCCAGATTTGTCTAATTTTGTCCAATTTACCACCAAAAAAACTGATTAATATTGACAGATCTTCTTTTTTTCTTTTTCCTCCAGTTTGCTCAGAAAATGTCAAATTTAGTCTGATTTACCAACAAAAACTGTTTCCAATTTTCCATGAAAAATTAGTTTAATATTGTCAGATTTAGCAAAAACAGACTAGTTTTGTCCAGTTTGCCCAGAAAATGTTTAATTTGATCAAATTGACCGTAAAAGAACAAACTCAAAATCATTAATTACAGCAATGTATAGATCATTTTCTAACACTAATAGTTGCTGATTGGTCAGTGTGGATATGATGTGAAGTGCTTACGACAGAACACATTTGTGCAGTCGAGATGAAACATGCTGAATTGGCTATCAAACACACCCAGAAGGACAGTAAGAAATATACTTCATAGATACGATACAGAAAAACGAGGGAAGGGCAGATAAAATGGATCTTTGGAGGTCCCGCGGGGCAGCGGGTGACACTCGACTGTGGCCCGTCATGATTTATGACAGTGTGTGTTTCACTCTTTAACTGTGTCTCCTTCCTCCGGCGGAGGTCACCTCTACACATATGGTGCGTTCGGAGCCCGGCTCGCTAAATCTTACCGCATAGTAACACGTGGGGTTATTTTACAAATAAGCATTTCTAAGGTGGACATTTTAGCGAGTAACAAGAAGGACTGTTTGGATTGTGTGCCGACGATGACACACATGAATAATCACCTCAGCTTGTGCAAACAAAAGCTGTTTCACTGAACACGCCGCGTTAGCTTTACAGTCGTTTGTAATGTGTTTGTACAGTAAACGAGTCTGTCTTTAACCGGCTGAATTACATTGTTTCATTTTATTGATGTGTAAATGAATCGAATACAAGTTCAGTCAACAAATGACAACTGAATGAGATCTCACCAATGCTAGCAGTGACATGAGGTACTGTGTATACAATTAGCATGTACTAATAACGAGAAAATGGGCACAATTTTGTCAGATTTAGCATTAAAATGGTCTGATTTTGGCTAGTTAGTTCAGTCGTTCTGAGAAACATTTGTTTTAATATCTAAATCTGACAAATGTATTCAAAAACCTGATTTACTCTCATTTACATTTACATTACATTTATGCATTTAGCAGACGCTTTTATCCAAAGCGACTTACAGTGCATTCAGGCTATGCAGTTTTTCATCAGTATGTGCCTTAAAACTTCTAAAGCTTTAAAAAGTTTTAAAACCTTAACTTTCTTTGCAAAACATGTACCAACAAAAACAGTCTAATACTGCCAAATATAGATAAAAAACAGCCTTGTTGTAATGCCATATTTGGTGAGTAACTGTCTAATTGTGTCTGAATTACCAACAGCTGTTTCATTTTGACATTTTGTTTTTGTCCAATTTCATGAGACACTGCATAATTTTGTCTAATTGACCATCAAAAGCTGTGTAATAATGTCGAATTTAGCAGTTATCCACCCAGTTTTTTCTGATTTGCTCAAAAAATGTCTAATTTTGTCAGATTTGCCCAAAAACAGCCCAGTTTGTATCTGATTTGGTGAGACACTGTATAATTTGGTCCAATTTACGGTGCAAAAACGATAAAATCTTGTTAGATTTAGCCAATTTTTTTTTACATTTTGTCAAATGTAACAACAAAGAACAGTTTAATTATGTCAGATTTAGGAAAAACTGCCTCATTTTGTCCGATTTGGTGAGAAACACTCTTTACCAACATAAACTGTCATTTTATCAGATTTAGTGTAATTTCTTGTCAGATCTACATATTACATATAACACACGTATATTACAACATAGTTTTTAAATATCTATTTTCTGTATGTTTGATGTATTTCATGTAAAAGTGCATTAAATCAGATGTGTATTTAGATAAATCTGATAACATTGAGGAGATTTTTGAACTCTCGCTGTCATTTGTGTGCCTCCGCTCCGCAGAATCCCTGGAGCCGACCTACCAGCAGCTGCAGAAGATGAAGCTGGACAAGAGTCCGTTTGTGGTGGTGTCTGTGATTGGTCAGGAGCTGCTGACCGCCTCCCATCACGGCGCGTCTGTGGTGGTCCTGGAGGCGGCGCTGAAGATCGGCACCTGCAGCCTGAAGCTGCGCGGCTCTGTTTTCTCGGCCCTCAGCAGCGCTTACTGGTCGTTGGGCAACACGGAGAAGAGCACCGCCTACATGCAACAGGACCTGGAGGTGGCCAAAACTTTAGGTGAAGACTTTAAAGAGACAGATTTCAGGTTTCTTGCAACATGATTTATTTATTTTTTTGACCATATTCCATCCGTATTATTTATGTACTATTGTAGGATGTATTAATAATTTGAATTAGCTTTTATTTTTCTATTTTTATTTTAGTTTTAGTAATTTTGTTGTGTGCTTTTTTATTTGTATTTATCATTAATATTATTTTTGAAATTATATTTAGTTTTAGCAATTGTAATATTTCAGCATATTATTTTTATTTAGATTATTTTAAGTGTTTTTAAATTTGTTTAATCAAATAATCTAATATTTCTATTTTCTTAATATAAATTTGATTGCAAAATTGAAATTTATAAAACAATATCAGACTTAAAAAATGTTAATTATAACATTTTAAATTGTATATTGCATTTTATCACAGTTTACGAAAACAATCTTAATAGTTTGTTTTAATATTTAATATAATATATTATATTAATATGAATATTATTACAATTTTTAAACTTATAAAACAATATAACATTTTAAAATGTAAAATAAAAAATAACGTGTATAATTTCATCTATTTCAGTTAACAGAAACCATTTTAATAGCTTATATATTGATATTTAATCTAATATTTTAAATGTATTAATACAAATGTTATTAAAATTATACAATTTAAAAACCATACAATTTTTTTAAAAGACAGTGTGTTTCATCTTAATTTAAAATAACGAAAAGTTTTTTAATAATGTTAGTTTTACAATAACAACACTGTTTATGGCATGTGGAATTAAACAAGCTGTTATTTCTGCTTTAGGATCTATCAGTGTAAAGGACCTTTACTTTGCTCTAAAAATAAAAAATTGCTTCTTTTCTTTTTCTGTGCTCCACGAAAGAAACCACAACATGACGATGAGCAAATTAAGATTTTTGTGGCAAACTGTTCCTTTAAAACACGTTCATTTTGCATATATTCATGTGATCATGTCCTGTTCTTGAGAAGTCAATGTACTTCTGTGGTCTGTTCCGAGAACATCTTGTGATGGACGTCCAGGTGACCTTGTGCACGAAAGGCCTCGGTACCTTCTCACAAAGTTAATTATTTTGACCCAGCTGAGCTCATGCTGATAAGGTCTCGCAGTAATTAGGCTTCATGGGACTTTTTTAATTAAAAGCCGCTGTGACTTTTCCCCAAAATGCCACTGGACTAGTTTTTGTGTTTTCAGTGTAAGTATATACTGTATACATCTAACGCAGAGATCATAAATATTCTCCTCGCGGCTCCTGAGTGTCAGAGGTCTACAGCTGGACTTTAAGGCATGAAAGCGTTTCTCACCCTGTCTGAACTGTGAAAGTTTGTGTTTGAGCTTCAGCTCGCACTTTTAGCACATTAGTACACAGCTGACGTCTCGCTCGGCTCGGGTTTTCTCTCTCTTTCTTGTCGGAGCGGCTGATGAAGGTCTGATAAGAACAGCTGCAGATGTTGCAGGTGCTGCGCGGCTCGACACATGATGTCATCGCTGTGTAATCTCATACATTTCCCTCAAACCACTGTTATATAGAACCCAGATTTAAGTTAAGTTGCATTCAACAGATTGGAGTTGGATGATAATATACTTTACATTATGCGACGATACAAGCAGCTGAGATTTGCTGTATATAGTATATATCGCCCGCAAGTATAATGTATGTATGCATGCAAATAAAGATTTTGTCTGAACCTGTTTTTTTGTACAATTTACCGACAGAATCTGTCTAATTTTGTCACATTTAGCAAAAAACAGTCAAGTTATATTAGACTTGTTTAGAAACTGTCTAATTTTGTCAGATTTATCAGATATTGTATAAAAAACGGCCAGTTTTGTCCATTTCGGTCAGAAATATTGTCTAATCTTGTCAGATTATAAAAAAAAACTGTCAAATTTTGTCTGATTTACCAATAACAACTGTCTATGTTTGTCAGATTTAGCAAAAAAAACACATAAAAAACCAGTTTTGTTTCATTTGGTCGGAAAGTGTCTTTGTTTATTGTTGTTTTATTATAAGTAAATAAATGATACATAAATAATATAATATACAATTTACATTTTACATTTACAGATTAAATAAAAAAATAAATTAAATTAAAAAAGCATAGTTATATCAGATTTGGCCAGACATTGTCAAATTTGTCCAATTTTGTCAGAATTTACAAAAACCTAAATGTACTATTTATTTGTTTGTTCATTCGATCATTCATTGTTTCCATTAATTTAATTGCTTAATTATTATTATTATATTATTTGACAATAAAGCTCAAATTTGTAATATTTAATAATGAAAAGCCGGTCATAAACAAAAAAAAAAGATGTAGGAAAACTTTTTTGATAATAAAAGATTTCACAAAGAGTAGAAAGATTGAAATGATCTTGTAAAATGTACTCTAATGATCTTTGCTTTATTTATCACTTTGAATAATTTCTTACACATTTTTGCAGTCCACTTGTCGTTGTTTTTTTTTTTTTTGGAATTCAGTTTCTGGGTTCTTGCTGGTCTGAGACGGTCTGCCAGTTTAGGTTGACCTGCACCAGTTGGTAAAACAGATTGAACCAACTAATGGACCAAAACAAGCATCTTTGACCAGTTAGCACCCATCTGAAGTTGATCTTCCTAAAGCCTGTGAACATATTTTGCTCCAGATTCAGTTTTGTCATGTTGGTGTGTGTTTGGAAACCTTCTAACCCATATCTGGTTTCCTTCAGGTGACCAGACGGGCGAATGCCGCGCTCACGGGAACCTGGGGTCGGCCTTCTTCTCCAAGGGGAATTACCGCGAGGCACTGAGCAACCACAGACACCAGCTCGTCCTGGCCATGAAACTCAAGGACAGAGAGGTAAACTAACTGACCCGTGTGTGTGTGTGTGTGTGTGTGTGTGTGTGTGTGTGTGTGTGTGTGTGTGTGTGTGTGTGTGTGTGTGTGTGTGTGTGTGTGTGTGTGTGTGTGTGTGTGTGTGTGTGTGTGTGTGGTGTGTGTGTGTGTGTGTGTGTGTGTGTGTGTGTGTGTGTGTGTGTGTGTGTGTGTGTGTGTGTGTGTGTGTGTGTGTGTGTGTGTGTGTGTGTGTGTGTGTGTGTGTGTGTGTGTGTGTGTGTGTGCGTGTGTGTGTGTGCTATATCTTCACCTCTAGCAGAAATAAGGTGCGCAGGATGGCTTTATCAGAGGCCCAGGACTCGTGTTGTGACGTGACAAATGTTTGAGTCAGAGCTGCAGGGCAGACTCACCGCTCTCTGTCACGTTTGTGGACGCTCGGCATCTCTGTTCTGTCTTCTTTCAGCTCGCTGTCTATCTGTTCTGATGCACCGTTGAGAAAACACCCCGAAACGTCCTACTTGGGTTAACTGCACGAAAACATGTCTGGGTCATACTTCTAAAATCAAAAGAAAAATGGAATAATCGTTAAATGTAAATATTGTAAATAAATAAATAATACAGACAATTTATTTTCAGAACCTTTATTGATTTATTTATTTACATTGTGACATTTAATTTAATTGGTTGCTTTTAATTAGTATTTAATTTGTATAACATTTAAGCACATTTTCCCCCAATTCAATAAATCTGGATGTTTTAGAGTTTTAAAATGTAATAATTAATATAAAAAATAAATAATATATAATGTATATAATAACCCTATTCCTAACCCTAATAATTTAAATATACAAAATACAAAAAAAAACATAAAATATAGATGTTAAATAATACAAATAAATAAATAATGATTTAAAATTTTTGTGAAAATATTTTTCAATAATACATAATTTTTTAAATTTGTATTTAATTTTATTTATTTACATAATTTTTATCACATTGCCCTAATAAAAGGAATCTCTAAGTTTTGATTTTATTTGATTTAAAAATAAATTTGAGTTTTAATATCTATTATTCTCAATGACAATGATCTCATGACAATAATTTGTAATAAAATGTGATGCTTAATACTAAAAAATAAATAGTAAAACAATTCAGAAAATGAAGGGAAATATAATGAAATTAAATATAATACAAATCCCATTACAGTTAAAAAAAATATATACTTTTTGAAAATGAAAATTTTGGTGGGAAATAATTGTAATTTTAATACAAATAAATATTTTTTAAATAAGTTTTATAATATTGTAATATTACATAAATGCAAATTGTGATAAAAAAATCAGCTTAAGAGGAAACTAATGCAAAATGATTAATGGTCCTAAAAATAGACTTTATTTTCTTTATGCTA
>CM049796.1:2916456-2918956 GCA_027422405.1 Ptychobarbus kaznakovi | reverse complement strand
CGCGTCGCACAGTAAAACAGATTCACAGAGCAGCTGGTAAGACGTTATGATGAATGGCAGAAGTCATTATACGCAGTGAGTCATCTCTGTTGTGTCAAGATTTGAAGTAAATATGAAAGTGCACAAAATATAATTCAAACCCAGCTCTCTCTTTTCTCAGACACACAGAAAAAAAAACATGCAAAAAGAGGAGAAATATATATTTGGGATATTTTTGAAATGGCATATTGCATACTATTTTTGAAAGAAAGTAATATGCTGTGCACAATTTATTTACTAAATGTGTTTTTAATACACATTGTAGCATACTACTTTTGGTTTACATACTGTTTTTTATCAAATAAAAGATTGTATTCAGTATTAGTACTGCTAACTGCAAGTAATGATATGAAATTAATTATATACACTGTTTAAAGGTTTTGGGTCAGCTTTCTGATGTTTTTGCCCATCCAGCCTGCATTTATTTGATCAAAAAAATACAGTAAAATAGTAATATTGTGAAATATTATTATGATTTAAAATAACTTTGATCTATTTGAATATATTTTAAATGTAATTTATTGTTATTATGCAAAGCAGTCATTAGCGCATTCTTTAGTGTCACATGATCCTTCAGAAATATGCTGATTTACTGCTCAAGATACATTTCTGATATTATTAGCAATGTTGAAAACAGTTTCATATTTTTGTGGAAATGGTAATACATTTTTTCCAGGATTCTTTGAGGAATTGAAAGTTGATCAGCATTTATTTAAAATAGAACTCTTGAGTAACATTATAAATGACTTTACTGTCACTTTTGATCAATTTAACGTGTCCTTGTTGAATTAAAGTATTAATTTCTGAACAAATAGCAGACAGTATTCTGTTCAAAACATAGCTGATGTCTTTTTACACATTTTCTCTGTCCTTCTCATTTTGAATCTTTTCTTCTCTCTTTCTCTTCCACACACACACACACACACACACACACACACACACACACACACACACACACACACACACACACACACACACACACAACACACACACACACACACACACACACACACACACACACACACACACACACACACACACACACACACACACACACACACACACACACACACACACACACACACACACACACTGTCTGCTTTCATGATGTTTGAAACGCTCTGCAATTGTTACTCTCTAGCAGTTCAAGCGAGCGTAGCGCAGGCCGGCGGTTTAATCTCTTTTAGGTAACATATTGTTCTTATATTCATTAAGCAGAGCACTTCAGAATATGACAGCAATTGTAATTGGTTTGGTTTCATCTTGTTAAAATGCATTCATTATGCGACGGGCCCCCGGCTTCTTTGTGCGCGGAGAACACTGGCGTGAGCCGCACTGTCTGCCTGTCTGTAATTGTGAGCCGCAGTCACTGTCAGCCGCTTAATTAAAGCCAATGCAGAGACGACATGCTCCATTTAGGACCATGTGAGAATTTCCATCTTCCTCACAGGTAGGGATAAATAGCGGATGCTCTCGTGGATGACACGTGTCTGTGTGTGTGTGTGTGTGTGTGTGTGTGTGTGTGTGTGTGTGTGTGTGTGTGTGGCACTCAGGATTCAAGTCAAGTCACATTTGTTTTAAAGCACTTTATACAATACAGAGCAGTATTAAAGTAATCGTTTACACAAAAATGAACATTTGCTGATAATGTTGTCACCCTCAGGCCATCCAAGATGTAGATGAGTTTGTTTCTTCATCAAATTTGGTGAAATGTAGCATTACATCACTTGCTGACCAATGCATGCTCTGCAGTGAATGGGTGCCGTCAGAATGAGAGTCCAAACAGCTGATAAAAATATCACAATAATCCACATCACTCCAGTCCATCAATTAACATCTTGTGACGTGAAAAGCTGAGTGTTTGTAAGAAACAAACCAATCATTATGACGTTTTTAACTTTAAACCGTTGTCATCTATCCATAATGTTGCTTCCCCCAGTGAAAAATAAATCTCATCTGAATTAGGAGAGAAATCTGCACAGATCAAGCACTGTGAACATGTCTGAAACAGTTCTAAACAAATATGTTGGTGGATTTTGATTTGAAACGACAACAGAAGATGAACCTTTATAATTGATTATGGATTATAATTTGATGGATTTGTTTCTTACAAACATGCAGCTTTTCACTTCAAAAAATATTAATGTCTGCGTGAAATATTCCTTTAATGTTGCAAAGTACTTCAGTGATGAAACAATTTTAGCAGTAAAGCAGCTCTACAGAGAATAATAGTGTCATTTAGCTTAGTTTAGTGTTTGTTCTGATCCAAGCGTGTCAGTGATCTGAAATCTAATGCATTGATTATGAAAGGACTATAGTCTGACTCTTGTCCAAGTTTTTCTTCTATTGTCATTAAAGATGAATTATGTGATGTTTTCAATGCTAACGTCAGCATGAAATCAAATGCACTCTAGTTACTTTAATGCACATTCCTGGTCTTATTGTGTATGATTCATCAGAC
>CM049796.1:2801526-2916356 GCA_027422405.1 Ptychobarbus kaznakovi | reverse complement strand
GAGAGCTAATGATGTAGGAGAGCTTGCACAGATGAGATGCGCTCGCGGTGAATAATGTGTCCTCTGCACACTCATGCTAAGCTTTAGCCAACATCCCTGCACTCTTCAATCACCGGCCATGACGCCATCTGATCGATCCGAATTATTAATAGCTGGAAGGGCTGAGAGAAAAGTAGCGGTGAGAGACCTGGAAGTGCACAAAATTGATCTCACTGTCAAAGGTGGAATCTGAGAAGCCAGCAGATATTTAAAGGTAAAAAGCAGCCGTGTTTGATTAAAGGTTAAAGATGTTTTACTCAAAGACTGATTTGGCTCAACAAACATGTTTTATTAGCCACCCATGTCGATATCTTTAATATGCACCTAAAAGGTCATGTAGTCGATTACCAGAGTGCAGCAGTAAAATCCCATTCATTTTCTCCTTAGAGAAAATAGATTTTTAATAGTAACAGATAAACCTTTCAAGTAGAAGAAACAAATCTGTATGATTTCTACTTTTATTCAGCTGTTTATTTATTTATTTAATTTTAATAATTAATTAGTTTTAGCCTAATCGAAGCCTTACATAATTCTATTTTATCATATTTAATAATTGCATAAATTAATTGAATATAATATTTTAAAATAATTCTAAATTTAAATATATTTATAGTCAGTTACTTTTAGACAGTAATTTCCCATTATACTGTTTTATTAGATTTTTATTATAACAGAATTTAAGTGTGCAGTCTTGTACCTTTGCTTTTAGTTATTTTCTGATATTTTTGGCATCTAATAAAAATGTGTAATGTTGAAGTCATTAGATGTTATACAATTCTGGAGAAAATTGTTTTGCAAATACATAATAAAGGTTACTGAAAAAAGTGAGCATTCATGCATTAAAAAGCCTAATTTGTCTGTCATTTCCTCATTTTTTTGCCTTGCATTATGGTTAGAATTTTCTCATAACAGAATATAAATAAACAATCTCGTGCCTTTTTTATCATTTGCAATCATTTGCAAATAGTAGAGCTGTCAAACAATTAATCGCAGCCAAAAAAAGTTTTGTTTGACATAATATATGTTGTGCTGTTATATGTATTATGTATAAATAAATACAAACATATGCATGTATATATTTAAGAAAACATTTATGTTTATGTATAAATATATTTATATATAATATAAGAATATAAATGTATATGCACGAAAATATTTCCAAAATATATGCTGTATGTGAGTTTATCTATATATACATCATAAATATACACAGTACAGACACATATATTATGTAAACAAAAACTTTTTAATGCGATTAATCGTTTGACAGCACTAATTTTTAAATGCATAAAAGTTTGTAAAGTCATTTGACAATGTAAAAAATTCTGAAGAAAATTATTTAGAAAAATATGCAATCAAGGCTATTAAAAAAGTGCATTCAAAATCCTAATTTTGTAATTTGGTCCATCATTTTTTACAATTCATGGTTTATAATTTTGTCATGACAGAATTTATTTGCAAAAATATTTTTGCATATAATAAAAGTTTGTAATTTTTAACTCATTTGACCAATTTTCTGAAAATCTGGAGAAAATTAATTGTAAAAAATACAGATTCAAGGCTATTAAAAATGATTTCTCATTTGACCACAGTGGCAGTAGTCCATACAACGGTGCTGTAGAAAGACTGATAGCACTGCATTTCCTTTCTGTATTTTAGCAGTAACTATAAAAGTGACGATTAAGTTTCAATAAGTATTAATATTTTGATCATATTTCACTCGGTCTGGATGAAGCTCAAAGGTCTGTTCCTCTAGTACACCGGAACACGTTTCCTTCTGCTGCAAGCCAGAAAACAGCTTATTTCCCGCACAGGAGTATCGCTTTAATGCTCCATCTCGACTCATATTTTATTAAAACAGGTTTTGAGTTTGGTTGTTGTTGCGATATTTAAGCAGGGTGAATCTGATCTCTGTTGGGATAGTGCTGAGTGGACGGTAACCAGAGGCTTTATTCTCCTCCGCGAGAGCCGCAGGACATAAACACACACTTCAGAAGCGTGAGAAGACGAGTGTGCTCATGGCTTTAGCAGTATGTTTGTGGGTTCAGAAGTGTGTGTGGTTCAGTAGGGTTATCAGTCTGGGTCGTGTGTTATTAGGGTTTCAGTATTGTTAGTATGTTTGTGGGTTCAGAAGTGTGTGTGGTTCAGTACGGTTATCAGTCTGGGTCGTGTGTTATTAGTGTTTCAGTATTGTTAGTATGTTTGTGGGTAGAAGTGTGTGTGGTTCAGTAGGGTTATCAGTCTGGGTCGTGTGTTTATTAGTGTTTCAGTATTGTTAGTATGTTTGTGGTTCAGAAGTGTGTGTGGTTCAGTACGGTTATCAGTCTGGGTCGTGTGTTTATTAGGGTTTCAGTATTGTTAGTATGTTTGTGGGTTCAGAAGTGTGTGTGGTTCAGTAGGGTTATCAGTCTGGGTCGTGTGTTATTAGGGTTTCAGTATTGTTAGTATGTTTGTGTAGTTCAGAAGTGTGTGTGGTTCAGTACGGTTATTCAGTCTGGGTCGTGTGTTATTAGGGTTTCAGTATTGTTAGTATGTTTGTAGGTTCAGAAGTGTGTGTGGTTCAGTACGGTTATCAGTCTGGGTCGTGTGTTATTAGGGTTTCAGTATTGTTAGTATGTTTGTAGGTTCAGAAGTGTGTGTGTTCAGTAGGGTTATCAGTCTGGGTCGTGTGTTATTAGGGTTTCAGTATTGTTAGTATGTTTGTGGGTTCAGAAGTGTGTGTGTTCAGTACGGTTATCAGTCTGGGTGTGTGTTATTAGGGTTTCAGTATTGTTAGTATGTTTGTGGGTTCAGAAGTGTGTGTGGTTCAGTAGGGTTATCAGTCTGGGTCGTGTGTTATTAGGGTTTCAGTATTGTTAGTATGTTTGTGGGTTCAGAAGTGTGTGTGTTCAGTACGGTTATCAGTCTGGGTCGATGTGTTATTAGGGTTTCAGTATTGTTAGTATGTTTGTGGGTTCAGAAGTGTGTGTGGTTCAGTACGGTTATCAGTCTGGGTCATGTGTTATTAGTGTTTCAGTATTGTTAGTATGTTTGTGTGTTCAGAAGTGTGGTGTCAGTGCTTGTTATCAGTCTGGGTCGTGTGTTATTAGGGTTTCAGTATTGTTTAGTATGTTTGTGGGTTCAGAAGTGTGGTGGTTCAGTAACAGTTATCAGTCTGGGTCATGTGTTATTAGGGTTTCAGTATTGTTAGTATGTTTGTGGGTTCAGAAGTGTGTGTGGTTCAGTACGTTTATCAGTCTGGGTCGTGTGTTATTAGGGTTTCAGTATTGTTAGTATGTTTGTGGGTTCAGAAGTGTGTGTGTTCATTAGGGTTATCAGTCTGGGTCGTGTGTTATTAGGGTTTCAGTATTGTTAGTATGTTTGTTAGGTTCAGAAATGTGTGGGGTTCAGTACGGTTATCAGTCTGGGTCGTGTGTTATTAGGGTTTCAGTATTGTTAGTATGCTTGTAGGTTCAGAAGTGTGTGTGGTTCAGTACGGTTATCAGTCTGGGTCGTGTGTTATTAGTGTTTCAGTATTGTTAGTATGTTTGTAGGTTCAGAGTGTGTGTGGTTCAGTACGGTTATCAGTCTGGGTCGTGTGTTATTAGGTGTTTCAGTATGTTAGTATGTTTGTGGGTTCAGAAGTGTGTGTTTTCAGTAGGGTTTATCAGTCTGGGTCGTGTGTTATTAGTGTTTCAGTATTGTTAGTATGTTTGTGGGTTCAGAAGTGTGTGTGGTTCAGTAGCAGTTATCAGTCTGGGTCATGTGTTATTAGGGTTTCAGTATTGTTAGTATGTTTGTAGGTTCAGAAGTGTGTGTGGTTCAGTACGGTTATCAGTCTGGGTCGTGTGTTATTAGGGTTTCAGTATTGTTAGTATGTTTGTGGGTTCAGAAGTGTGTGTGGTTCAGTACGGTTATCAGTCTGGGTCGTGTGTTATTAGGGTTTCAGTATTGTTAGTATGTTTGTGTTTCAGAAGTGTGTGTGGTTCAGTACAGTTATCAGTCTGGGTCATGTGTTATTAGGTTTCAGTATTGTTAGTATGTTTGTAGGTTCAGAAGTGTGTGTGGTTCAGTACGTTATCAGTCTGGGTCGTGTGTTATAGAGTTTCAGTATTGTTAGTATGTTTGTAGGTTCAGAAGTGTGTGTGGTTCAGTACGGTTATCAGTCTGGGTCGTGTGTTATTAGGGTTTCAGTATTGTTAGTATGTTTGTAGGTTCAGAAGTGTGTGTGGTTCAGTACGGTTATCAGTCTGGGTCGTGTGTTATTAGGGTTTCAGTATTGTTAGTATGTTTTAGTGTGGTTAGCGCAAGGGCTGCACAATATGAGAAAAAATCGAATCAGTTTTTCAAATTAAAACAAACAGGTGAAATTTTTAACGTTTCAAAAATCTAATCAGTGATTATTTTGATTATTATTATTATAAAAAATAAAGTAAATATGGAATATTGCTTGTATTATTTCATTATATTATGAAAAATATAATAATAACAACAATCATATTTCAGTTTACAAAATAATATTATAATGACAATAATATTAATGACTTAAATATTGTTAGCAGTAAGTGTGCTTTCAGTAGGGAAAATATCGAATTGATTTTTCTGATCAAAATAGCTTATTATTAAGAGCTTTACAATTTGGAAATGTTTTAATTATATATCAATATGACTATAACATAATTATAATGGAATGAAATTGTATTATTATGATTATTATTACTGAATAAAATATAAAATAAAAATACTACTTGTATTGTTTCACTATAAAATTAAGAAAAATAATATTTGTGAAAAAGAATATAATAATAATAATGTAATAATAATAATACGTTTTTCAGTGTTTATTTGTAGAGATGCACAATTTGGCCTAAATTAATTGCAATATATATCTATATAAATAATTCAAATAATTATTATGGTATGATTATTATTATAAATAAATATATTAAATTAAAATAAGAAAATTACCCTACTTGTAAAGTTGTGTTATTTCAGTGTAAAATTAAGATTATTTTTTTAGTACAATAGTAATGTTTATAGTAGAGATGGTTTATTACTATTAGCTGTGTGTGATTCAGTAGGTTAACCGTTGTGTGGGAAATTTTCTCTCATGAGTTTTTTAGAACATTAACATTGTTGATTTTCATTTTCTATGCTCCATAGCTGTAGGGAGAATATTAGTGGTTTATCTCATTTCTTTTTCCTTAGATTAATATTCTGAGTCATTTAAAGGACCCCTGGAGCAGCTTTAGAACTAATTCTCCTCTCTATTAGTGAATAGCTTCTCATGAAGTAAAGTAAATCATAATCTTTTAATGAAAATCCACACTGGTTGTGCTCATACTTAGCTGGTTCTGGGTAATCAGGTTTAGATATTCATATTGTCCATTCATACATTTCTGAGAATTTAAATGTGCTTAACAGTCTGGAAAAATATGAACAAAATAAATATATATCATTTAGAAAATGTTATATTCATTTTTATTTCAAATATCATTATTTGTATAATTATTTAAATAAAAAATAATAATTTATGAAATATTTGATAAGACCAGCACTGTTGGTTAATAATTAGTTATCTGTTGCTAAACAACTCACTGTAACATTCTCCAATCCATTGGATTTTCATCACGAGGGGTTTATAACTCAGGGCGCTCACCCCTTTCTCAAAATTACAGGTGTAAAACATTGCTTAAAGAAGCGTTAAAAGCATCATTAATACACGAGGTTAAAATGCATTAACCCGGGTTAAGTGTAGTGCGTAAAGGCTGTTTGATGTGCTGCTTTGACAGTCGTTACCAGCGTCTCGTTTGAGGCTCTGTTTCCACAGACAGTCGTTTAGTGCCGTCTCCAGCTCGCTGCGGCAGTGCGCCAAAACCACCAGGGATAAAGCGGAAACAGAGTATTTGGAAATTCCAAAATAGATCTTCAAAACGGTTCGAGAATTCCAAAGATTTCCGCAGGCCAGACTCCCGTTACTCTGACATTAAGAGGGTGTTTATCAACAATCTGCGGCTGCTGAAAAACACTAACCACGCTTTGCTTAGCTAAAAGTGGAAGCAGAGAATAAACACAACTTCTTCTGTGACAGACTTAATGTCAAATTAATGCATCTGGCAAACTGTTGCCAGCAGCAGTGTTCAACTGTTTTACTCTTCGTCTGAAGCCAACAACAAAGCTGACCCTAGACTCGCAAGAATCTTCAAAGTCTGCCATTTGTTTGTCTTCATTTTCCTAGGGTTTTCAAGACGGCTCTGAGCTATAAATCATACGGCAGAATATCGGGCCTAGTTTAGCGTTCGCGTTTGAATGGGAGGAGACGAGACGGGAATGGTTTTGAGAGACACACAGGAATCATAACAAAGGAAAATAGCTGTGGAACCGACATGCCTGCTGAAATACAGCTGCACTTATTATTATTATGTTTTCGCTTTCTGTCAGCCGCTTCTCATTGCAGTCACTTTGCGTACAATTTTGGTTCCGTTAAATAAGTAGAGTGTATGTTTGAGGTGAAGACATTAAGAGGGGTCGTTTCGAGTCCACCAGTGTTTTTTTCAGCCCTTGAACCAGCTGCAAAATGAATCACAACATTACAGACTTTGTTTTTTGAAGCAAAAAACATTTGAAAATTTGAATATAAGACAAATCTACTGTAGAAATTAATCTAATTTCCCATGAAGCGTTGCTGATGCAACAATACTAATATACAACTGCTGACTTGTGTTAATTTTACTTATAAAAACAAAAATTTACATACTTTTATTGTGAAATTGGAAGTGAAACTAACTTTTTCTTTTTATATAATATGTTTTATGGTCACATTATTTATAGTTTGTTATATTTTATAATTTAATATAATCTTTAATATAATATAAAAAATTTTTATTTATATAATAATATATATTATTTTGTAATTTAAATTGTGTTATTTAAAAAATGTGTAATTATTTAATAATTATTAAAACAATTTATAATAATAACATTTACTTAATTAAAACTCACTTATTTGACAAATTCCTACTAAGATGATGAAATAAATATTTAATATTTATAATTGTTATATTTTTTGTATTTAAATGTTATTATATAAATGTATAATTGTATATATATATATAATTACACATTTGTATAATAATACAATTTACTTCATTAAAACTTACTTTAATTTTACAAATTCCCTCCAGATGATAAAATAAATATTTAACATATATATATATGTGTGTGTGTGTGTGTATATATTAGGGGTGTTACGGTTCACAATATTCCCGTCGGTTCGATACGACACAGTGGTGTCATGGTTCGGTACGTTTTCGATATGGGGGGGGGGGGGGGGCAATTGGTTACGTCGCAATGTTGGAAATATTTCTGTTTTAAACCATGAAGGCGACCAATGGATATCACACAAGCAACACGTTTGCACCAGGGTTTGCACACTGCAATTAAACTTTAATCTCAGTCATTTCACTGTAAGCAGAAAGTGAAAGTAAAAATGTAATAACGGAGTAATGACGAGCTCTCAGCATCTACGCCGCTTATTCTCTCAGAGGACAAAGAGATGAGAGACGAATATACTTCAACATATGCTGATAACGGTTTACCTATAGCTGTTTTCATTTATTCCCTTAATATTTCTCTTGTGTTCCATACATAGTGAACAAAAAAAAAAATATATATATATATATGTGTGTGTGTGTGTTTTTTATAAATATTAATAAAATAATCATCTTAGTGGGAATTTGTCAAATGAAGCACAAAAAAATCTATTTTGTCCTCTCTTATCCCAGCCATTACGCTCTGTATGCTCATTACTTATTCATTTGATGGACATATAGCCCATATTTGATATATTTGATAGTCACATAGCCCTTTTGAGATTAACATCTTTCATGCATATTTCAAAATTGTCATCATAACATGATTTTGACATGAAATCAGAGTAAATGCGTTCCATTATTAAATGTACTATATTAAGAATTCAACACATATCTGATGACTGCTGGTTTGATCGGTTTCATTTAGTTGTCAAAATCTCGTCAGGAAGTCAAGCTTTAAAGGCGAGTCCATGCTAAAGCTAATTAATTCGGAATGTCACAGCCTTTACCGAGTGGGAACGCTTGAAAAGCGACAGCTATGTAATGAGTTCAAGTAGGACATCTCAGTAAAAATAAAATAAAAAAGTCATGGCGTTTCAGTCATTTGGGGTTGAAGATTGTGCCATTTTAAGATTAAATTAATACATTTCACATGCATTCGGGCGAAACGACTGCCTGGGGAGGGAAGTATTTTTAATGTTTGTTTGAAAGGCTTCCCAACACTCGTTCCACATAGCAGGGCATCAAAGCTGGAAAGACATCCTCGAAATCCCACTTCTGCTAATGTAGGCAGAGGCTCTTAGAGTCTAGCGTCGTCTTTAGCCAAATACTGCAGCGTTGCAATTATCATTCACCGCTTAGAGCAGACACTGAGGAGTTTTTAACCTCTTCACTGACCTCCGATCAGTCTCGATCCTGTTCCCAAGTCTCACCGACCCTCTCCTGCATGTCAGCTCTCGGGATTTAACTTTAACGATGGGGCCATATGCATTCCTGCAGCGTCCGCAGGTGACCGTGTAATCCTCTTAACTGACCTATCAAAGAGGTGCTCTTTTTGTTTGTAGCCGTGACCCCGTTCTTAATATGAAATGCTGAGATAAAGCTGACTGTGGTGTGACTGTCATAGTCCCAATGGCGCACATGTTGTTGCTTAAATTATGCAAATGTGCATCTTTTTGAGCTGTAAGCGAATATATATTTCTAAGTGCCAACATTATTATAACAACTGCTTAAATGATCCATTAGTTTAAGTAGTTTGTGCACATAAACACTCGCTACTGTTTGTGAATTAATAGCAGTCCCTTCTGTTAATTTGCAGACAGTCAGGAGTATTTATGTCCTGACAGTGTAGAATTGTTCAGCTCAGCATTTTAGCTCAAGGAAGTTTTTTTAGGTCGTGTTAACACCATCTGTTGTGTTCCTAGCAGTCACATTGGACAGAGCCAGTATAAAAGTGCTTAAAAGTACAAGCAGGACCAGTTATTTAATAAAAACAGACCAGCAGGTGTTGGTTTCTTCCATCAAAGGTTCTGTGACTGGCACGTTTTGCTGTGCATGTCTCAAAGGATTCATTTTCAAACAAGCTTTTGTCTGAAGCTTTGCTCGCTGATAAATGAAGAATCATGGGGTTAAGTATTGATAATTAGCCACTGAAGACTGGGGCTATTTTAGAGGAAACATTTGTGAATAGAGAAGAGCTCTAATGGGCCCTCAGTGTCAGGATACCAGCTTGGCACTGGATCTAATTGGATTTACCACATGCTGCTAATCCTGCCTTGGCACATGAGTATTGACACTGAGCAGATGGGCAACCCCTCACCCATTCTGATACCCCCCGTCGCCTCCTGCTTCCACAAACGCAGAAGGACACGCTTGTGGCCCGTGATTCAGTCAGCAGACCTGAAGTTCCCTCAAGATGCCAAACCACTCTGTCAACAGTGGGTCCACGACTGTCTAAAAAACACTTTATCTCACACACTACTTGCCTCCGATGTGTTTTCATTGGCATCCTATTGCCAGAGCTCATTTTCAGGTCAGCTGGCATCTCTGACAATTACACAAATGGTCGCCACAGACTTCCCAGTTGTGCCCCACTGACACGTCTTGTTTTCCGCTCATCCCAGCAGTTTTCCTTATCCCCAATACTTAGCTCTGACTTGCAAAGGAAAATAAACCCTGGTTAAAGCATACAGAGATGTGGTGGGGACCACAAATAAAGTTTCCCATTGCTGGTGCCCTCAAACCCTTTTTCCCTCCGAAGTGTTCATTAGCCCTTTCCTCCCCTGTTCCTCTACTTTCCCCAAAGTACCGTACTGGAACCGGAGAGGCGGGACTGTAATGTTATGACGGTAATGATCATTTTGTGGAAAAGTGGTGAGGCAACATTAGGGGGACCCAAAATTTGCAAGAAGTCTCCCAGGACTGAGCAGATCTGGCTGTTTTGATTGTCATCGCCTCATACTGGCATATCTTTGGGGTGCAGAACTTTGATTGAAGGCGAGTCGAGACTACACAAATCAGATCAGATCTCATTTTTAATTAAATGATATTTCAACAAGCATCAGTGGGCTTTCTCAGATCTTATTCCCTTTTTTCAGTTGGATGATTTGCTTGGTGTACGTTGTAGTTCAGGGCTTTTTTCAATGTAAACTTAATCTTTAGCCTCTTTTATACAGATCGAAGATATCAAAAGCTATGTTGGTTGTCCTGTGAAGGATGATAAGCACAATTCGACTGAATGAAACTATTCTTTTCTTCTTTACAGGAATCATTCACCAGATGAAAGGGGACTACGAGACCGCTCTGAAGCTGCACAAGGCTCATCTATCCATCGCCCAGGAGCTAAACGACTACGCCGCACAAGGCAGGGCGTACGGAAACATGGGCAACGCTTACAATGCCCTCGGTGCCTTCGACCAGGCCGTGCGCTACCACCGACAAGAGCTGCAGATTTCCATGGAGGTTAATGATCGTGCCTCGCAGGCTTCGACACATGGGAACCTGGCGGTGGCATACCAGGCTCTGGGGGCGCATGATCGGGCCTTGCAACATTATCAGAATCATCTGAACATTGCCCGAGAGTTGAGGGACATCCAGAGTGAGGCTCGTGCCTTGGGCAACTTGGGTAATTTCCACTGCTCTCGGGGAGAGTTTCCCCAAGCCGTACCCTACTATGAACAGTACCTACGGCTTTCCCCGGACTTGCAGGATATGGAGAGTGAAGGTAAGGTCTGTCACAACTTGGGATATGCACACTACTGTCTGGGAAACTTCCAGGAGGCGGTGAAGTACTACGAACAAGATCTGGCACTTGCTAAGGATCTCCACGACAAGTTGAGTCAAGCCAAAGCCTACTGTAATCTGGGCCTGGCCTTCAAGGCTCTTGGCGACTACACCAAGGCGGAGGAGTGCCAGAAGTACCTTCTTTCCTTGGCGCAGTCACTGAACAATTCGCAAGCTCGATTCCGCGCCTTGGGCAACCTGGGAGACATCTTCCTTTGCAAGAAAGACGTTCCCGGGGCTGTCAAGTTTTACGAGCAGCAGTTGTCCTTGGCGCACCAAGTCAAGGATCGCAAGATGGAGGCGAACGCCTACGCTGCATTGGGAGCCGCCTACCGGATGCTACAGAAGTTTGACAAGGCCTTAGGGTACCACACCCAGGAACTGGAAGTGTACCAGGAGCTGGGTGACTTCCAGGGAGAGTGCCAGGCTCATGGACACCTCGCAGCCGTCTACATGTCTCTTGGAAAGTACACTATGGCCTTTAAATGCTACGAGGAACAGCTTGAGCTCGGCCAGCGACTGAAGGACCCCAGCGTTGAGGCCCAGGTTTACGGTAACATGGGTATTACGAAAATGAACATGGGAGTAATGGAGGAGGCCATTGGATATTTTGAGCAACAGTTGGCGATGTTGCAGCAGCTCAGTGGCAATGAGGCCGTGCTGGACCGTGGTCGTGCTTATGGGAACTTGGGAGACTGCTATGACTCGCTGGGAGATTTTGAAGAGGCAATTAAGTATTATGACCAGTATCTCTCCGTGGCACAGAGCCTCAACCATATGCAGGACCAGGAGAAGGCATACAGAGGTCTTGGTAATGGACACAGGTAAGAATTCAAGACCATTGTTGTGTTATTTATCATTTTACACTGGCCCCAAAACTTACTTGGACACACAAACGACACTTAGGTCTAAAACATATCAAACCATGTTGCATCTGCAAACAAATTATTTTTTACTTGTCTTACTTTCAAAATATCCTTAAAATATGATACAGATACTTATAAATATTTTCAGACTTGTTTTCATAGTTTGCATCTTGAATATAAGTGCATTTTGACTCACGGCACTGTTATATTTTTTTACTTGTTTATACCTAAAATAAGTGTTAAAATGCCAGTGCAGTGAGACAAAATACACTTATTATAAAAACAAGACCTAATCTTATGCAGTGTTGCATTTAGAATAAATTATTTCATGTTTTAAGGATTTTCAAATATTTTAACAGGAAAACAAGTAAAAATTCTTAAGAAATGATTAAGATCTCTTTTTAATGTCCTTAACTGAATTTGTGGTAAATAGATTTTGAGATTATCTTATATCTTGAGAGAAGTTTTAGATATTTTAGCTGGATATTCTGTTATCTGATCAAATAGCATTCATACATTTTTAAGTGATGCAAAAGGATAGTTCACCCAAGAATGAAAATTAAAATGTGCCTTCAAGTTGTTTTAATCTGTATCTTTGTTGAGCACAGAAGATGTTTTTAACAATGTTTCTGTTTTCATTCATGCAATGGAAGTCGATGGGATTCTAAGCAACACTTGACTCCGTTCGTTGACTTTCATTTTTATTTATATTGACATGAGGATGAGTACATATTCCTTCAAGTGCCTAAATACGTTTTGACGCCACTGTAAAAACTGTGCAAAAGTACTAGTAATACTTCAATCTAATATGCTCTTATACAAGATTAGACTACTTTTTTTTTACATAGTGTGAGTGATTTATTAGCATTCTGGAGCTGTGGAGTCTCGTGATGATGCAACAGGCTGCTTGTTATTCCAGTTGCTTCAGTCTGATAGAGGCACTTACTGTATCAGGGCAGCATGAGGACTGACACCATGAGGTCAGCAGGCGGACACAAAACACTCTCACAACATGCAACAGATTGAAAAGGGAATTGTTTTGTATCAGAGCATGACCCCACCTTCAAGATGCATGCTGAAATGACAGTATGCAGGACTGCACTCATGTACACAGAGATGCATACAGCATAAAAGCTTTTTGTGCTTCTCACACCCAAACTGGGGTCAGCAGCAGAATCTCTGCAAATTTCACCCTCTATTTTTATTTGCATGCTAGATTTTAGTTAGTTTTTTTTTGTTACATGTAGTTTAGTGCTTATTTGCATTTGAATAGATAGCATTTTTTACTTGGTAAATAAGTTGCATGCTTGCTATTCACTGTGGGTAATATCACATATTTACAATATTTAATATTCTACAGGCAAATAAAAAATTAGGCAACATCTTAAATAGTGCAGTTATTTTAATGCACTTCTTATATGGCCATTTTGTCGCTTAAAGAGTGTCATTTACCATTTTTGTGATCTCTCCTTATGACTTGTGAATATGAGGGATGTTTTAATAATAGCAAATACATTTGGAGTTCAGTTTGTTCGTGTGAATCAGTTCAAACTGATTAGTGAATCAATTTTAAAACCGATTCAAAGATTTGCTTGTTTGATCTCTCAAATTATATTCATGTTAGTCAATGTGTTATATATCATGTGTCATGATAAACAGCAACATTTACTGTTAATTGTGTATTTTTAGTACATATTAATATAAAAAAATGCATTCTGTGAACATTTTTGAGAGATAACGCAAATTAATCTTTGAATCCGAGTTTTAAATCGCTTCAGTGATGTTGAACCATTGCATTGCAAATACAGAAGTATAAATATATTGTATTTAGCTGTTGATCCTAACTCTTGACACTCTTACATTAGGATTGTATTTTATGAAACACGATTGCACAGTACTTTTGTCCTCAACAGGAGATTTATTGTTTTATGATTAGATTTTTAACTTCTTTTAGTGAAATAACTCCTGGTTTGATAATGTTATCTAATGAAATAGCATTCACACAGTTTTGTTTAAAACACTGATTTATTTTCATTTATTTGTTTGCTTTAAAAATCACATTAGTCCATGTGGCAAAACTGCAACATTTATTTTAATACATTTAAATATAAATTCCAATGAAGATTCTGTGAACATTTTTGAGAGATAATGAGAACAAATATTTGCGTTTTATATCTATTTGCTTATATTGAGCCATTGGATTACAAATACATAAACTTGCTCTTGATGTGGCATTTCATACTCTAAAAAAATCCTAATGCAAAGTTACACAATACTTTTACGCCCGGTTTCACAGACAGGGCTTAGACTAAGCCAGGATTAGGCCATAGTTCAATTAGGACATTTAATAAATGTGCTTAGAAAAAAACATTACTGGTGTGCATCTTAACAAAACAAAGACACTGATATATTTTAAGATCAGTCAGTGCAAGTTTATTTCAGTTATAACAGCTTAGACTTAAGCTTAAGTCTTGTCTGTGAAACCGGGGGTTAGTCTTCAACAACAGCTTTGTTTTAAGATTTGATTTCAAATACCCCTTAGTTTGATATTCTGAAAGTGGTTTCAAGTGGAGATGGTTTGCCAAAAATAAAACAATGACTCAATTTCTTAACTCTAATTCTAAGATTTATTTTCCTGATTTCTCAAAAAAGTGAGTTGTTCTGTGCGCAGCTATGCACTCCATACATGTCTACCCAGCATCCTCGGCGTGATGCGCCACGCATCCATTTTAATTAACATCCAATCAGCCCTTTAAGCGTTCCAGCTCCCATCACAAACCCTAGTGGATTCTGCTTACCTGCAAGTATATGGGCATAGAAATATGATGAATGGTTTGCTGCAGGGGCCTGTCAGAGCTCGACGCTGAGGATTGTGGGAAGAGAACTCACACCGGGCCCGCAATGAGCCAACCTCATCCAAACCCAAACCCCCGTCCTTCCCGCAGTCCAACGGGAAGGTAAATTACACTGTCAGCTGTGACAATGCGCTTGGACACCCCTCAGCGGAGAGGAGCTTTACCTCAGATAGCACAGAAGAATCCAACAAGAACCTCATTAAAGGCCCGCTTTAAAAGCTATTTGTTTCATTTATATTGAAATGAGGCAGGGCCTTTCAACAAGACTGATGTTGCTGTAATTTCAAGTGACAGGACAACAAGGGGTAATGATGCATCGCTTCTATGCCACCTAAGTGTTCCTGTGGCTCAGCGGTAGAGCATTGCGTTAACAGCGCAAATAGGTTGTGGGTTCAATTCCCAGGGAACACACATACTGATAAACAATGCATAGCCTGAATGCACTGTAAGTCGCTTTGGATAAAAGCGTCTGTTACATGCATAAATGTAAATGTAAGTAGTGAGTGAGTCCCCAGCCTGTATGAATTAAGCTGGTTTTGTTATTCCACAGAGAGCCGGTACCGAACCTTGTTTCAAACCCGTTCTCCCGACGGATGAGAGTGTGTGGACTACTTTTCTCTTTCTAAATGAAGTTGCGTCAGTGCTGTCCTGACACACGTGTTGCTGGAAAAGCTCATATCGATCTAAAACACGCCGTCTCTCGTGATTCCCTCACATTCAGTATTTTAGCAGCAATGAACTACTCTGTTTTATGAGATTCTGTTTCATGTGAGAAGGTTCATATTTAAAGGAATGCATAAATTGCAAACATTCTGGAATGTATTAGTCAAAATGAAATTTACATTGCACTTATTTCTATTTGATTCATACCACAATCTGGAAGCAGACACACTTCGAGCTAATAAAACAATAAGCCGTAAGACAGATTTAACCCTAGAAAATCACAGTAACGTTAGTTCATAAAATGAAAAGTTTCAGCACTAAAATATAGTGTGTATATATATATATATATATATATTTATATATATTTATTTATATATATATATAATATAAATATAGTATAATATATATATATGTGTGTGTGTGTGTGTGTGTATATATATTAATAATATTAGTATTTGTATTTAAATTATTCATATTAAGAATTATTGATTAGATATTGTCATATTTTATCATAATGCTGTTGTTTTTTTAAGAATTACAAAAAAGCTGAAATGTACTGAAAAAATGCAAGTGTATGCACACCTCAGTCACATTTTAATATAGATTTATTATTTATTTATTTACCATGTGAATTATCAGATTTTTAAGTAATTTGGATCTCCACTTTTTACTGAACTTTTTAGAATTTTTTGTATTATTAGTATTAGTAATAAAAATGACAGTAGTAGTAATTATTTGTTAGATATTGTCATCTCGTGCCGTGTGTGTGTGAATATAAACAGTCATGCAGTTGAGATTTGCTATATAGTATGTATTGTTTTACATGAGTTTACTGTATGTACACTTATAGTTACACTGTCTCAGCCAATCAGATCGTTCACTTTTATCAAAGTGTCTTCTCTAGCTATGTCTGTCTAATGGTGCTTCTCTGTGTTTGTCAGGGCGATGGGGAATCTTCAGCAGTCTCTGGTGTGTTTTGAGAAGCGGTTGGTGGTGGCGCATGAGCTGGGCGAGTGTGGAGGGAAAGCTCAGGCGTACGGAGAACTGGGCAGCTTGCACAGTCAGCTGGGTAACTACGAGCAGGCCATCTCCTGCCTGGAGCGGCAGCTCGCCATCGCCCGCGACACCCAAGATCGATTGCTGGAGGGCGACGCCAGCTGCGGCCTGGGTGCTGTGTACCAGCTGATGGGCGAACACGACACGGCCCTTCAGTTTCACCAGCTGGACCTCCAGATCGCTGAGGACACGGGCAGCGCCAGCTGTCAGGGACGGGCCTACGGGAACCTGGGACTCACTTACGAGTCGCTGGGTAATTTCGAGCGTGCCGTGGTGTATCAGGAGCAGCACCTGAGCATCGCGGCGCAGACCAACGACCTGGTGGCCAAAACTCTGGCCTACAGCAGCCTGGGACGAACGCACCACGCTCTGCAGAACTACTCGCAGTCCGTCATGTACCTGCAGGAAGGTAAGAGACTACATGTGCAAAATCACAAGAAAATTCCCTCAAACTAAGATAAACGTTTGGTTATTATTCCGTTGCTAAGGTGTTTGGAATGTTGATGTATGGTTGCTAAGGTGGTTGTTTACAGTCACAAGTCAAAAGAGTCTCTATGATATATAGTCGAGGCAGGTTTCCATCCATATGTTTATGGAAAAAGTGTGATTTGCTTAAAAAAGGCTGGATACAAACACCAGGATGCAAATAAATACATTTGTTTAAATTTGTTTTACTGTGTATAATTTTTTAGAAAAGAGACATTTGAATTTTAATAATAAAACTTTTTATTGAAAGTAATAGTATTAATAATTACTGATTAGATATATTTTATTGTAATGCTGTTGTTTTTTGTTTTTTGTTTTTTTTTTTGTTTCTGAAATTACAAGTATATGTGTAAACCTGTGACCACATATCAGTTGAACATTAATATATAATTAAATAATATATATTTTAAATTCTATATAATAACAAATCAGATTTTTTTTTAATTAGGGATTTCATATATACTTAATATATATTAGAAAAGAAAAGAATGATTTATATTAATAACTGTAGTTTAATTAAAATTATTAGTATTAATAATGATTTATTATATTTTAATTTATATTGTAAATATATTTATAGATAATTATATATAATATATAGTATATATCATTTATATAGATTTATTATGTATTATATGGTCAACTTATTGCTGTTGACACATGCATATATTATTATTGTTGTTATTATTATTATTCAAAATAATAATATTATAAATATTATATATAAAACTATAATACATAATATTTATTTATGTCAAATCAAAATTATTTGTCTAGCACTTTTGGCTTTAATTTTAATTTTTATTTTTTACAAATTTGTAGAAACCGTGATACATTTTTCCAGTATTCTTTGATAAATAGAACAGTTCAAAAGAAAACATCATTTTTTAATCAAAAATTGTAACATTATAAATGTCTTTACTGTCATTTTTGATCAATTTAATGCATCTTTGCTAAATAAAAATATCCGTTTCTTTAAAAGTTTCTTTACTGACCCCATACCTCCCAGCATAAATTCATAACTTAAACGGACATGTAAAGTAGAGATTTGTTTACCTGTTTAGTTGTCATCTTTTTTTGCAATGTTTAAAAGCTTTTAGTTCTCGTGAACACGTTTCTTTTGGTTTTGGGGTGAATATAGGATTTCTTCCCCCTTATAACTCTTTCAGATCTTTGTTCGGTTGAGGTAGAGAGGACTAAAGTTGTCAGGGAGTTGTTTATTGAGGTCTAAACGTCATGTTTAAGCTCTGAATCTTGTGTTTACACACTCAGAGAGACATCTGGTGCTTCGCTCCCACAAGAGGACATTGAGATTCAGCTCATTTGTTTGGCTTCTGGTGCCACTCTGAACCGGAGCGTGTTATCAATCGAGCCGTATGCCGCTATAATAATCCTATTTGAGACGTATTCATAGAGTGAGCGCTCACCCGTACATGACGAGACTAGAAGGGTTTGTAGTTGAATTACTGGTTACTGGTCTTTCTGAAATGACTTTGGGAAGCCGTCAGGAACAGATCAGCTCACTCAGACGATGCTCTAATCACCTTCATCCAGGACCAGGACAATTACCTCACTGAGAAAAGGCCAGAGAGTCGCAGTCTCTACAGCAGCGTCCCTCCACCTGACAGCCAGTTAACTGAAAGCACTCGCTCTCACTTCAGATTAGAGTTGTGTAGAGACGGACATGTGTGGACGATGAATGCTAGAATGTCAGGTTCTGCTCGGTGTGTGTCCAACTGAAGGGATTTTTATGATTGTTCTTGAACACATTGTCTATTTATATGTACATTCTTTTTAGGCTTTTATGTATATTTTATTTTGCGTGTCTGTTTATGTGTTTCATGTGTTTATGCATATTTCTTATTTTAGATTTATTTTTCTTTTGCTACACACATTTGTATTTGTAAAACCTTTATTAAATGGTTGTTGCATTCGATTCAATGTGACACTTTGGCTTTACAAATAATTTGCACAGAAGTTTTCAGCTCGCGTTTCAAGAGTGAGCCCTAGTATGTGAAACATAGTATATAGCATGCAGCGATCATCTCGGATATAAACAGTTATTTCACATTTTGATTCAGTCAAATGCAGTCTAATGAAATAATGAGACAAAATAAGAGATGATAAAAGTCACAGTTGATATTGCCGTCCATCTATCACACTGTGGGATGCAGTATTTCACATGAATTACATTTCGAGTAACTTACTGCTCCTACAGTATGTAGTATGTATTCTGCGCACAGTATGCAAATCTTCTGTGTATATTCAGCCAGAGAAATAGCATATTCCACAATGCAGTATGCCTGACATGACCTTTGATTATTTCATTATCTGACTGCCAAACAGTGTGCATACTACATACTACTTCCTGTCAAAGATTAACGTCGTACTAGTGTAAAATAACACTGTTTACCAATTACAGGCATGCTTTCATATGTATGCATGTATAATTCAGACCGATGCACCGTAGTGCGGTCATGTAGATGGTGTTTTTTACTGAACGATTCTTTTGTTTTGAGTTTGAACTTCACTGAGACGGAGGAATCAAAGTGGGATTGAAACGGTGATTAAAGTCTGTGTTGAATGAGAAAAATCATTTCTGAGGCTTTTCTTTAGATCAGTGCCTGATGAGATCTAAATACCAGCCGTGTCAAAGATTGATGATGAAAAACATGAAAACAGAGGGAATGAAGAGAAAAGAGGAGGAAAAGACAAGGGAATGTTTCGGAGCCTGTTCTTTTAGGATGATTAATTTCAGAGAGCTGCAAATATGAATTTAAATACGAGACATACTAGAGCTGCTTTCAACCGATTTCAACCACTTCTGGAAATTGTGCTGAGAGTTTTGATTATGCTTTTATTAAAGGAATAGTTCAGGCAAAAAAAAAATGCCGTTCCAAACCTATATGATCTTCTTTCTTCCAGAGACAAGAGTAGAAATCAAAGAATATGGTATATTTAAAATGTAATTTATTCCCATTTAAACGAATGTTCGGCTTAATATTTTCGTGGAAACCATGATTGATTTTTCAGGAGTCTTTGATGAATAGTAAGTTCAAAAGAACAGCATTTATTTGAAAACTTTTGTAACATTATAAAAGTCTGTACTCTCACTTTTGAATAATAAATGCATCCTCACTGAATGAAAGTATTAATTTCTTTCAAAAAATGTCTCTGACCCCAAACTATTGAACAGTATTTAGAGTCAAATTAAAATGTGTTTTCACTAAAAAAAGACCAAAAGAAATAGAAAAAGAGACAAACATGTAAGTTGTTATTCTCTGAAAATGTAATTTGTGTTCATATATATTCAAGCTTATTTTGTAAACAAACACAGTATGTTTGTTTTATCAACTACTTTAATGGCATTTTATGACATTTTTTTAAAAAAAAAAAAAATGTCAAATCAATGTTGTTAAAATGAACTAAAACTAATACTAAAACTTTTAAATGAAATTATGTAAAAACAAAATAGAAATGAGAAATGTTTCTATTTTAGAATAGAAATGTTTCCCTGTCAGCTAATTTAAATAAAACAAGCTTAAGTTGAAATACTAAAATTTCTAAAGTTAAAAAACAAAACAAAAAAATTATAAAAATGATAAAAGTACATATAGCTATATTGATCAAACTTAAAAATAAACAAAAAATTAACTGAATATATATATAAAAGCTTCAAAATAGTAATAAATAGTATATACAAATATAAAACAAATATAAAAATTAAAGCTAAATAAAACAATTATAATAAAATTGGCAAAAGCATATAACCAAATTTCTCAAACTTACAAATGAAAAAAAAACTGAACTGAATGTATTAAAATCTTCAAAATAATAATAAACAATATAATAGTATATGAATAATAAAATAGTGCACATTGCAAACAAAAAAATTGGTTTTTAATATGTTTCACTGAGAAATTGCTTGTAAATTTCACGAATAATGACAAATAAATGGACATTAAATTAAGCATGAAATGTTGAAGTAGAAAGACTGAAGTAGTATTTTCTTGTAAATCCTACTCCTGTCATTTTTGCAATGCAGAATCAGTATTGTGGTCCATTTGTCTGAAAGGATGCAACATTTTAAGTGCAAATATCTAAGAAGTTAATTTAGTAAGTTATTTAGGTAAATAAGAAGTTAATGTCAGCTATATTTGAGACCTATATTGCCTCAAAGTGAAGAAACATATTAAAATTAAAACAGGTGGAGTAGATCAATAAATGGTCCTTTTCATGTGAAGTATTGATGGAAAACTCTTCCTGGAAAGCATTTATCTGTAAATCTGTGTGTTTTGTGACTCAGGTCTGCGTCTCGCGGAGCAGCTGGGCCGTCGGGAGGACGAGGCCAAGATCCGACACCGTCTGGGGCTCTCGCTGTGGGCCAGCGGCAATCTGGAGGAATCCCAACACCAGGTACCGTCCGCTCACACACACACACACACACACACACACACACACACACACACACACGCACACACCACCCACACACACACACACACACACACACACACCACACACACAACACACACACCACACACACACACCACACACACACACACACACACACACACACACACACACACCACACAATTTCTGCAGTCTGCACAGATGCACAGGTCTGTCACATGAACGTCTGTCTGACAGAAGTCCACTGTCTGTCTGTCTGTCTGTCTAATGTTCTGTCTGTCTGTGGGGATGTCTGTCTGTCTGTGTGTTGTGTGTGTGTGTGTGTGTGTGTGTGTGTGTGTGTGTGTGTGTGTGTGTGTGTGTGTGTGTGTGTGTGTGTGCGTGCGTGCGTGCGTGCGTGCGTGCTGTGTGTGCGTGTGTGCGTGCGTGCGTGCGTGCGTGCGTGTGCGTGTGTGCGTGCGTGTGTGTCTGTGTGTGTTTCTGTGTGTGTGTGTGTGTGTGTGTGTGTTGTGTGTGTGTGTGTGTGAGCGGTGTACCTGTTTTGTGTTGATTCATCCGTGTCGTGTGTGTGTGTGTCTGTGTGTGTGTGTGTGTGTGTGTGTGTTGTGTGTGTGTGTCTTTGTGTGTGTGTGTGTGTGTTTTGGATGTTTGCAGACTTGTCATCACCGTCGGACTCTTCACTTGTGACTTCATTATTCTGTGAGGCAAACACAGAGGCAGAGTCTGATGTTCTAGGAGTCCAGCTGCACAAACACACACCCTCTGCATTCAGGCTCTAATTGATTCAGGCCTGTCAGCCCAAACGAGACCCTCGTCATCAGCAAACACTCCAGCTCAGGGTTTATTTGAGGAATCGCTGAGGATCTGGATGTAGCTTTGAGCAGGAATATTAAAGTTAACTAAATCTACAACTAAAACCATAAAAAACTTGAATGAAATGAACTTGAAGTGAAATAAAATGTTTTATAAAATTATATTTTTTTATAATATTTTTATTGTAATATTTAAAATGTCAGATGAAAATTTCTCATTTTAGTTTAAATGAATGTACTAAAATAACTGATGTTATGTTATATTATATTATTATTTTATTACAATATTTAAAATTGTATTAATTTAATATTTAGTATTAATAATATTAATTTAAATTGCATTATTACCATTTAATTTAATTTAGTTACCAGATAAGATTTGTCATTTTAATTTAGTTTAGATTGATGTACTAAAATAACTCAAACTGAAATAAAAATGTTATAATTATAATGTGTATAACATTATAAAATGTTATAATGTTATACACACAAACACAAACTTGAAAAAAAAAATAGACATATAAAAAAAAACTAAGTTATAAAAATGACAAACACACAACAAAATTCCCAAAACTATTACTAAAACTAAAATATAAAGAGAAGATATAAAAACTGATTCTAAATCCTAATAAAACTCTAATAGTATCTCAGTGATTCTAAATGAACACTGGTGCTTCGGAGCAGGAATTTCTGTTCAAAGAGTCACTCAAAGCTGCAGGCTGTGATTTCTGTGAAACTAGCAGCATCAAAATGACCTGTAAAGACAATGATTGTTTCTCAAACAGTCTCGCCGTAAAAGCATGATTGAAATGGACATGTTGAAGCGCTCTAACAAACATAGCTTTGTTTGAAAGCACCGCAGCGTTTACTCTCCACTTGAACTGCATTTTTACAGTCGAGTGATTCATGAATTATGGCTAAATGGATGAACTAAATCGTTAGGAAAACAGTAATTAACCTGAAAGCATCAGAAATACCCTAGAGAGTTCATTTAAATGTCTGTTTGAATATTACATTTAGTCATCTAACATTTCATAATATTCTAGGGATGCATGATATGTATGAGCTGGTTTTTATATACACTATTGTTTAAAACCACTGTGGTCAGTAAGATTAGTTTTTGTTGCTCTTTTAAAGAAATTAATACTTTTATTCAGCAAAGATGCATTCAATTGATCAAAACGTGGCATTAAAGACATATTGTTTCAAAAGGTTTCTATTTCAAATAACTGCTGTTCTTTTGAACTTTCTATTCATCAAAGAATCCTGAAAAATAAAATTATATCACGGTTTCCACAAAAATAAGAAGCAGCATAACTGTTTTCAACATTGATAATAATAATAAGTGTTTCTTGATCAGCAAATCAGTATATTAGATGATTTCTGAAGATCATGTGACACTGAAGACTGGAGTAATGATGCTCAAAATTCAGCTGCGCATATTTATTCACATAGAAAACCGTTATTCTAAATTGTCATAATATTTCACAATATTACAGTTTTTACTGTATTTTTGATCAAATAAATGCAGCCTTGGTGAGCAGAAGAGATTTATTTTCAAAAACATAAAAAATCGTACCGACCCCAAACTTTTGAACACTTGTAAATATCAGTCAGTGTCGGGTGTTTATTTATTCTAGTCTTTTATAATATTTTAATTATCTAGCACTAATTTAAAAGGACAGTGGTAGATTACTGAAAGATTTAACTCTTTAAAAGCCCATAAATCTGTATTTGATGCCTCATAGGTGAGTGTTGCTACGTGTGAAACTAATATATAATGTTTTTGATGGAAAATATATAATAAATAATAAACATGCTGATATAAAAAAGCCCCAACGGGAAATAAATTTCTGCCTGCAAACATCGAGCAGTAATAAAAAGTGTATTTCGGATCTGAATTAGACATCGCTGTTTGTTTTCCTGAAATATTTTATGGTTTCCTTTGTGGACTAAACTTTTCAATCAATAACATAAAAGCAGCCTGCGGTGTATTGAACCGCTAAGATTATGTTTTGAGCTCAAAGTGACAGATTTGATTTGATCTCCTTTATGATTTCTGGAGGTCGTCGTCTCAGACGGTGACAGTGATTGTAGTCGTCTCTGTAATCGTCTGCTCGGATCATATTTGATCATGGCCGTCTGGGGAGGAAGGCTCCAGATTGTTCTTCTCCCTCTGTAAGAGAGTGTCACGTCTCGGGTACGGCGACGTGCGGGTCTCCGGCGTAGAGAAGGATGTTGATCACATATGTGCCGAACGTCTACAGGGAGACGGAAGATTAGAAGATAATGTGTTTAGATCATCGTACAGCCAGTCTTGTCAATTAGGCATCTGTGCCATTGGGGAGGGACGTGCTTTAGTTCAGTCTGAAAGAGTGAGAAACCATCAGACTGTCTCCTCACGCGCCTCTGGCGGCAGCTGTCAATCAAACAGACACGCCACGTGCTACACGATCATATCAGATGGGTGCCGCTTTTGTTAAGACGTCCAGATGTTTGTGCACAACACTATCTCACAAGGAAGCATCACTTTGGTGACATTTTTCCCTTGTACCACCAAGAACATGTTTTAAATTCTTTCTCTTGGCTCAGTAACCTGGAAAAAGCATAAACATATGAGTGATGTTTGCCAATGCAGCACTCAATGCCACAGTGCTGGGGTGTTTTAAACGGTTTCTAGGTTGTTGTTAAAGTATTTTCAGTGTTTTTTATCGTGTTGTCTCTGCATATTGCTCAGATCCTCAGGTCATCCAAGATACAGTGGTGGTCAGTAACGAAGTAGCTTTACTTCATTACTGTACTTAAGTACATTTTCAAGCATCTGTACTTTACTGGAGTAGTTTTATTTTGAGTAACTTTTACTTCTCTATATTCCAAAGCATAAGATCGTACTTTTTACTTCACTACAGTATATAATACTCCTTATAATACATCACGTGCTTCAAGACGCAGAAGCGGTGTCTGATTCATAGACAAACGGATTCTTTTCAATGAACCTGTTCAATCGGTTCACAAATCGCACCAAACGATTAATTAACGAATAGGAATGATCTGATAGCAGCTGTTCTCGAGTCGATAACTCACTGATTCAAACGAACCGTTTAGAGCGAGGTCTCCAGTGAACTGAACTCAAGAAAGAACCGGGAGACCTTGTGAGCAAGCGCAAAATTAATTTTTTGATTAATTATTGTAACTGACAATCATATTTAGGTCAAACTGTCAGTTGTTTGTGAACTAAATCTGCTGTAAAGGGTGATCAGACAGATCAATGACAGTGTCTCTATGTTTTAGGTCAAAAAACGAAACATTAAAATGACACAGATTGAATAAAATAACTCATGCACGTTCATATTCCCCGCTGCTGTAACGTTAGCTGTTTTATTAAAATGCTACGCATTTAGCCCTATGTGACGTCTGTTTTTATATTGTTTATCAACAGAATACATTTTTATATTGTTTAGATCAAGTAGTCCGAGTAAGTTAGACAGATATGAATGTGTATTCATAACCATACTGAAAATAAGTCAATATTGTTAGCTGATGCTAACTGTCTAGCTAACAAGCTTGCTGGTGCTAAGTTGAGGACATTTTTAGATATAAAGTCCAAATATTTCTTACAGTAAGTTACTTATCAGAGTGGGAAGTGATGCCCTCTGGGGGCATTTGGCCAGGGGTGATTTTACACCACAGACAGGTTTGAGAAGAAAAAAATCATTATGAAACTATAATTATATTTTCTTCAAATGTTCTTCCTAACTTCAGGCCTTATTCTCATGTCATATATAACTGTGACGTTCTGCAAAACAACAAGCTTTAAAACACTTTTTCTTACTGGTGAAAATCAGATGGTCAAATCTGCAGTGTAAGCTTCACAGTGAACATTACTACATCACTCTCGTCAATGTAGTCCATATCAACAACAAAATATATATCTTGACTCCATATAGTGGTTATTTTGGGAAAATCCCAGGTATTTTGAGCAGTAGGATTATAAAAATATGCGCATGTATAAAATTAAATTAAGGAGTCTATATAAAATTGCAAAATAAGTCCATCTATCAGTACTTTTTTACTTAATTACATAAAAAATGTAGTACTTTTGTACTTTCACTCGAGTAAAATTGAAAAAGCAGTACTTTTACTGGAGTTATATTTTACAATACGTATCTGTACTTTTACTCAAGTACTTGATTTGTGTACTTCGTCCACCACTGCCAAGATGTAGATGAGTTTGTTTCTTCATCAGATTTGGAGAAATATCACCAATGGATGCTCTGCAGTGAATGGGTGCCGTCAGAATGAGAGTCCAAACAGCTGATAAAAGCATCACAATAATCCACACCACTCCGGTCCGTTAATTAATCTCTTGAGAAACCAAAAGCTGCGTGTTTGGAAGAAACGAATCCATCAAGACGTTTTTAACTTTAAACCGTTGCTTCTGGCTAAAATATGAGTCCATATTCCATAAAATTGCTTCTTCCATTGAAAAAAAAAATTTTTTTTTTCCAACTCCTGTTGTCCTCTCACATCAACATTTTGGACTATTTTCGCTTGTAACCGGTGCTTGATCTGTGCATATTTCTCTCTTGATTCAGGCAAGATGACTTTTTCACTGGAGATATTAATATTGTGGATGAAGGACTTGTATTTTAGCTGGAAGCGATGGTTTGAAGCTAAATACATCTAAATCATGGGTTTGTTTTATAATCATGCAGCTTTTGTCTTCACAAGACATGAATTGCTGGACTGGAGTGGTGTGGATTACTTGTGGGTTATTGTGATGTTTTTATCAGCTGTTTGGACTCTCATTCTGACGGCACCCATTCACTGCAGAAGATCCATTGGGGATCAAGTGATGTAATGCTACATTTCTCCAAATCTCTTCTGATAAAGAAACAAACTCACATCTATGGGCGTGAGGGTGTCAGCAAATGCTCAAATTTTTGGTCAAACTATTCCTTTATTTTCCAAATGACACATTGAAGCTTTAAGTATGTACACACTCTTGTGAATGTGCATTTGTGTTTGCGTTTGCAGAGTGTTTAAAGCTGTTGAGTGGAGAAAATGAAAAAAAAAAACACGAGTCAGCTGATAGTACAGCGTGTGTTTTGTGACTGTAGAAATTAGTAGCTTTTCATGGCCTTCCTCCCTGGTGACTCAGTTTGGTGTGTGTGTGTGTGTGTGTGTGTGTGTGTGTGTGTGTGTGTGTGTGTGTGTGTGTGTGTGTGTGTGTGTGTGTGTGTGTGCGTGCGTGTGTGCGTGCGTGCGTGCGTGCGTGCGTGCGTTTGGTGTGCGTGTGTGTGTGTGTATGCGTGCGTGCGTGGTGCGTGCGTGATGCGTGCGTGCGTGCGTGCGTGTGTGTGTGTGTGTGTGTGTGTGCGCGACCACAATGTCCCACAATTTATCAGTAAATCTTTCCTGGGACATTTTTTGGTGAGGAAAACAGTCCCCACTTAGATCATGTAATACCAGTAAATAAAGTTTTTTTGAAAATCTAAAATGTGTGGGTGTGTTGTGTGTGTGTGTGTGCAATGTACAGAAATCATGTACAGTATAAAAACCATTAAAGTGGTGTCCCATAAAACATGAAACCAAACATGTCAAAGACGTGAAAATCTAAAAATGTGTGAGAATGTCTGTGTGGGGCGTGTGTGTGTGTGTGTGTGTGTGTGTGTGAGTGTGTGTGTGTGTGTGTGGTGTCCCGTGTGGTGTGTGTGTGTGTGTGTGTGTGTGTGTGGTGTGTGGTGTGTGGTGTGTGTGTGCGTGCATGTGTGTGCGGTGTGTGTGTGTGTGTGCGCCGATGCATTCCGCTCTTAATTGATTGCAGGCTGGCCGTGCTGTATGCTGATGAAGGGCTCTCTTCAGCCGAACTCCTGAGAAACGCTGCATTCCACGCCACAAAACACACACACAAGCGCTCGAACACACAAACACACATCTTGAAAACACATAAATACTCACACATGCAACATCAGGCTAGACTACAAGCTACTGCTCATATGAAGCAGGACGGCTTGACACCTACAGTCCAGCTGCCCTTTTAAACCACATTCGACTGTATTTTTGACTAGTTTAGCAGTAAAAATATCTTTAAACAAGACACATTTGCTTGGAGCAGATTGCATAAGATATGAATATGAATATTTCCCTTTTGTACATGTGTTTTCCTTGTTTTAAGTGTAATTAAATCTAACCTTACTAAATTTAGATAGATTTGTACATAAAACAAGAAGCTAATATTTGCCAGTGGGGTAAGAAAATAAAAAAATAATAATTTGTATATATATTTTATTAAAACAAGTTATTAATGTTATGCAATATTAAGCTTTCATGTATGCTTGTGATGTTTAATTTCTGTTGCTTTAGGAGTATGTACGTATTTTATGGGAAAACAAAGTAAAAATTGCTTGCCAAAACTACACTGAGCTGTTTAATGAGACAATATCTTGATTAATGTATAAATAATATCTGATGTGGTTTCATTCGGCAGTTAATGGTGTTTTTCTGGCATAGCGGCATCTAAATTCCAGTGACTGCATTAACTTTCAACAAATTAAAATCTAGAAAACACAATAATTTAGCCGAAAACACAGGGACAAAAAGTATTTACTAAATATTTAGATTAAAAAGAAGACATTGTTGATTGTTGACATTGTTTGTTCAGTAAATCATTGATTTAGTCATTAAATCATATATTTGATGCGTCAATTATATATTTGATATGTGAATTTTGATTAGTGAGTCATTTATTTCATCAGTGAATAATTTATCTGATCTGTAAATTGTTTATTTAATCATGGGATCATGCATTTGATCTGTAAATCATATATTTCATTTATTGAATAATTTGTTTGATTAGTGAATCATATATGTGACCCTGGACCACAAAACCAGTCATAAGGGTCAATTTTTCAAAATTTAGATTTCTACATCATCTGAAAGCTGATTAAATAAGCTTTCCATTGATGTATGTTTGTTATGATAGGACAATATTTGGCTGAGATACAATTATTTGAAAATCTGGAATCTGAGGGTGCAAAAAAAATCTGAAATATTGAGAAAATCACATTTAATGTTGTCCAAATAAAGTTCTTAGCCAATGCTTATCACTAATCAAAAATTAAGTTTTATATATTTACAGTAGGAAATTGACAAAATATCTTCATGGAAAATGATCTTTACTTAATATCATAATGATTTTGGCATAAAAGAAAAATTTATCATTTTGACCTCATACAATGTATTTTTGGCTATTGCTACAAATATACCCCAGCGACCCTGCTTTTGTGCTCCAGGATCACATATTTAGTTTATTTTTTTGTTCATTTGATTAGTATATCATATATTTATTTATCATTTATTTTATTATGTAATTGTTTATTTCATCAGTGACTTGTTTAACCATTGAACCATTGAATATTGAATATATTTGATTCATAAATCATATGTGAATCTGTATTTACTGTACATGAACCATGCTAGTGAATCAACTGACTAAAATGCATTGTGTAGCTCATAATTACAGTATTTGCTGCTAGAAAAGCTACATTGAAAGCATTTCCGTTCCACTACTGAAAAACTTCAAGTTATAGCATCGCTACTTCAACGCTGCACGCTGGTTTTCTCCCTGACAGCATCAGCGAGTCTGTCAGACATGCGGTGGCAGCGTACACCTCCGCCGCTGTGAACGAGAGCTTATCATTAGCCAGAAATACCACGTCACTCATACCGCACACAAACTCGCACTTTCCATCGCTAAACGAGAACCAGACCGGCCGGTGAAAGCTCTGTGACTTACAGTCTCTGTGATTCAGATTTCATTTATTTCCACTGGTTTTATGTTGCTCAAAGGCTCGTGTGACAGATAAGCGTTTCATCGTGATTTGATTAAAGGCAACAAGAAAATAAGCTTAGAAAGAAGCCGGTGTGTTGTAGGTGTGGAGGTCTGCTGCCCTCCGCTGTCCGCGTCTGAGCGCTGCATCCAAACACGCTGCGCTCATTAGGCGTCATGTTTCTGTGTAGCGTGATAACACACATGCCAGTGTTTCTGTGTCAGGGCAGGTCAGTGCTTTATTATCAACACATGTGTGAGTAACGCACAAAATCTTGTTTTTGCCTCACAGCTGTACCGTGCGTCGGCTCTGTTCGAGACCATTCGTCATGAAGCGCAGCACAGCACCGACTACAAGCTCTCCCTGTTCGACCTGCAGACCTCCTCGTACCAGGCTCTCCAGAGGGTCCTTGTCAGCCTCGGTATAAATATTCTCCTCCTATTTCTTCCTGTTTATATCATACATTATCCATCCGGAGCGCAGGACAGCTTATCTGTGTATGTAAGGACTAATGTACAGTCTTTACAGTAAAGCGTGTGTCGCTCTGCAGGGGCTTGTTTTGCGATAATGACCAGCTGAGTGGACGTTAAACTGTTTGTTATGTGGCTACACTGCAAAATGTGACGTCTTTTTGGACTTGTTTACTAGTACTATACTATAGTTTATGCTGCACTGGCTTGTGGAAATGTGAAAAATACATTATGCAATGTTGCTTCTGAAGCAAGTTGATGTTTTTTAAGTCATTAATTTAACATTAAAATATAAGTTTTTGATCTGTACTTGCCAGTAAATCAATAAATGGACATGACATGCACTACCATTCAAAAGTTTGTGGTCGGTGAGAATGTTTTGAAAGCAGTCCTAATGCTCACCAAAGCTGTGTTGTGAAACATTTTTATATTTCAAATTAGCTGTTTTCTATTTGAATGCATTTTAAAATGTAATTTATTTCTGTGATGCGCAGCTGAATTTTCAGCATCGTTAATCCAGTCTTCAGTGTCACATGATCCTTCAGAAATCATTCTAATATGCTGATTTGCTGCTCAAGAAATTGTTATTATCATAAATATATATATAAAAAAACAGTTGTGCTGTTCCATATTTTTGTGGAAACTGATGCATTTTTAGATAAAACAGAAAAATGTATTAAAAGAACTGCATTTGTTTGAAATATAAATCTTTTATAACATTATAAAGGCTTTTCTTTCATGTTTAAGCATTTTAATGTGTCCTTTCTGAAACAAATATAAATTTCCTTCTGAAAAAGTCTTACTAACACAAACTTTTGAATGGTAGTGTATATATTGATCTGGGTTATCCCCTTTTTCATATAATTAATGTATGCACAGACTGTCACGATCCAAAAAGCATCATAAAAACACAATTAAAGTAGCTCCTTTGCTAGTTTTCTGAAGTTATACGATAGCTTTATGTGATGAACAGACCCAAAATGAAGTAACGCTCCACCAGTTGAGCACATATTGGATAATTTTGGCTATTATGGTGACTAGGAATGTTCATTTCGGTTATTTTTCCTAACCGACGCTCATTAACCGATTATTAACCGTTAACCGACAAGATTATTTTAAAATAAGTGTCTGTGACCCGTTAAAAATACTAACATTTGTTTTCTGGGGATTCATTTTATTTACGCAAAAAGCAGCAAACAACAGAACATGAGGATTCACATGATCACATCACGCACCTGCAGCGGAGAAAAACAGCTAATATATACATAATAAATCACTTAAATAAGAATTTAAGAAAACAAAATAAAGAAAAAACTGTGCAATGTAGCCTAGTATGCAGAGTTTGTTCATTTTTGTGCTGCGCGAAAGGAAACCAGACGACAGAATGCGGCACCCTTATTTTTAGGCTTATTTTACAAAAGCGCAAATATTAGTTTTTATTGTGAATAAACACAAATAAAAGCAAACCTTTTACAATTGTGATTATCTTCATGACTATAAGGAGTAGTTGCTTGCACTGTTAGAGGTGGGTGGGTGGGGGGGTGGGGTGGGGGGGGGGGTTCAAGTGCTTGCTCCAGCACCGCACAGTTAAACTTTCTGCCTTCACAATGCAGCCTGTTCATTTATCATTATAAAAAACAATCAGTCAAACATATGGGAAAAAACACACTGCTCAGTTTAAATATGTAGTCAAATCTGTGCCGTTAAGCGTCATCACCGTACCGCCGTGAAGTTATGCAAAACATTTTGTTTTACGTGGATATTGGAGCGTGAGTGAAGTAGGCCTACATAAAAGGTAAATAATATTTTGGCATTCAAATACATTGTGAATATGGAAACATTTGAATTTGTGTCGAACGAGAGACCAAACATTGGTTTCAGTTTCGTTTTAGCCTAAATTAATTCGTTTTGGTTTGTCGTTTATATAGCGTTCTTACATTTTTAATTCTTGTTCTTTTCTAAACAGCCTTTGTTGTCTTAGATTTGTTATAATAGTCTTTGATTGTGGAGTGAGGGGAACTAAAATAGCCTAGCTATGTTTACTGTGTTTATTATAATGTTTGTAATTCGTGTCGGCCTATTTCTGAATGAAATAATAAAATGTGACTTATGTTTCTCTCTCTCTCGCTCTCTCTAAAAAGCTTATATTTTTATATGCGTAGCTTATTTTAACCATGCAGCAAACCTTTTAAAATATTTTGATAAATCACTGAAAAAAATAAATAAGTGACTTTAAACCGTTTAACTGATTGCATTAATCGGTCAAAATTCTTATCGGTCGGTTAACGGTTAAACGGTTAATATGAACATCCCTAATGGTGACCTGTGGTAGAAATCACTGCTTTCTGTGGCCTGCAGTTCATTGAATATGCAGAAAAAGCTCAAAGATCTCTGGAAATGAAGTTAGAAGTGCTTGGATGTGTTCGTGGGTTTATGAAGACCAGCGCTGACCTCTGACCTCTGCTCAGGTCACCATGATGAAGCTCTGGCCGTGGCGGAGCGCGGACGCACTCGGGCCTTTGCCGACCTGCTGGTGGAGAGACAGACGGGCCAGCAGGACTCTGACCCCTACACGCCCGTGACCGTGGAGCACATCCTGGACACTGTGAACGGGCAGCGGGCGCTGGTGCTCTACTTCTCTCTGGCGGCAGGATACCTGTACAGCTGGCTCCTGGCCCCCGGCTCCGGTAAGACCTCACAAAGGGTTGTTAAATGAACTCCCAACATGCCCTTGCACAAGCCCAAATACCAAGTAACGTTCTGCATAACTTTAAAAAAGAGTATGAAGGGCTCTGTCAGGTATGTTTTCTTTCTCCCAGATCCAGGTTTTTCCTTTTTCATTTTTCTGGATTCTGTTTTTGTTGTTGCTGTTGTATTTAATTATTCTGTTCAATTCTAGCAATTTTACAACAATTTATTAAAAGTGTATTTTAGGGCCCTGTGAAATCTTACCCTGTATCCTTTTTGGTTTTTATATTTAATATCAATGTAATATATATATATATATATAATATATATATATATATATATATATATATATATATATATATATATGTCAGGTATTTTTATTTGATTTATGTCTCATAAAAAATAAAGCTAAAATTAACATTTTATATATTTTTATATGTGTATATATAATCATATATATTATTATTATTATTATTATTATGTTAAGTTTTTAAATATTTATTTTTAATGAAACTAGACCTTATTACGATTTGATCAAGTGTACAGGCCTACTTCTGATTTATTCATCCAAAATGTGCCAAATTCTGTGGCATTCTGCATCAGAGTAAATTCCATTTTTATAACTGGATTCTATGATTCTGTTCATGTTTTCCATTGAAATCGTAGGATCCCAAGCACAGATTAAAGACTAAGAGTGCAGAGGTGTGTGGTGTGTGTAGAGGTGGTGATGTGTGTGTGTGGACACCAGGGCCGTCGCTAGGAATTCTGGGCCCTGTGCACATCATTTTCTCAAATATCATGCTTTTTTTGGGGGCGGGGTGGCCCCTCAAAATCATGCTTTTTGGGGGGGGGGGGGGGCTGGACACTAGGGTTAAAATTTGGCCCTGGACAAATCCAGCCCACCCAGCCCCTTGAATGTTTTGATGGGTCATAGGGCCTTAAATCTGAGTAAATAAAACAGGACAGAAATGAATACTGATAGAAATGACTGAATTCTCGACAAATGCAACAAACTTAATAATCCTTTTTTGTCACATAGAAAAACACTTGACAGTAAAGCATTGATTTTGACCTTGACTGCTGGAAAGTTACTGCTAATAAATTCTGTCATCGTTTCATTCCAAACGACTTTCTTCTGTTGAACACAAAAGAAGATTTTGTAGAATGTTACCAAACCATTTTGATTACCCTTGATTTCTATGGACCAAAATTTCTTGAATTTATCAAACTATGTTCCACAGAAGAAAGAAATTCTTACAGGTTTGGAATGACATGATGTTGAGTAAATGATGTCAATTTTCATTTTTGGGTGAATCTCTCTTTAAGAAACGTTATTATTTGTAAATAATAAGCACCGTAATTTATATGGATCTTTAATCAGGCCCTTATTGAATTAACATTTTGCTTCAATTAAAATTCATTAGAACTAAACATCTAAAAAGAAAGAAGTTCTTGCTTAGAATCCAGAGTTTAGCTGACTAGTAAGCCTATTAGATGGTGGTCACAAGAAGTAAAACCATGGTCCTCATTACCATGGTTATATGGTTTTAAAATAATAAGTAGCCTAATAATAAACTATATCATTTGTAGTAAAAAAAAAAATAAATAAACATGAAAGACTACAAAATACCTTCTATCAAATTTAAATATTCCCCAAAATGTAATTACAGTAACATGTATAATAAATACATTCTGCCAACACACAGGCTATTTGTGTTAATAACTTAGTTAAATCCAGCCTGTGGGTGACTGATCCCGCTCTGCTTTGACGCGCGGCTGGCGGATGCATCGGGGAGCACTGCTTCGCGCTCTTGGGGTATTTGCTTTATGCGGTTTCCCATGCGCTGTAATTTAAAAACAGCGCCTAATATCGGGGAGCTCTCCCTCGTTTCGGCGATCGGCCCACTCCTCGAATGGAATGTCCCGGTGTTCCCGATGGCCAGGCGATCGAGGGCCAGACCTCTGGGCCCTATGCACTCGGTCACCCTTTCCCCCCCACCCCTGGTGGTGATGGAGGTGTCAGACAGACACAGCACACATCTGAACAGTTCATCAGAGCCCGATCCGGAGACACGCTGAGACGCTGTCTGTCTGTTTGAACACAGACCAACACCGCCGCTCATCAATAAGACACACACTGATCTGCGAAACGGATGGCTTTCTCATGCTATGAAGGTACATTTCTGTACCATTTTACGCATTTCATTTGACAAAGAGCATCTAGAATTGTTAATAAATTGCATTAAACCATCTCAAGCTAAACTAGATTTTTTTATTTTTTTTTACATTTAAAAAAAAAATCTTATTTTAAAAGTTAATTTAAAAAATATACTATTTTAAAAGCTATCAGTTGATGTCAGCTATTTTAATCCATTTATTCAAAAGGCATCTGTTATATATAAGTTTGGTTGAACCACGTCCTACAACAGAAACAATGATTTGATCAAATCTGGAGTTGCTTCAGTGGCAGGGATACACACACATGCACATGCTCAGTTGATCTGTGTGTTTGTCGCTGTCGTATTCCTCACACCTTCTGTTCCCCGCGGCTTCATTGTGCCGCCTGCTGTTTGGTGAAGCTGGTAAAAAGCTGTGAATTAACGCAAGGCGGCAGTACCACCTGCCTCCATAATCCCACCCTTCACAACACACACACGTAAAACACACACCAAGGGTGTTACCGCTTTGATTTGAATACATGTTTAAATTTCAGTTCAGTTTTATCAATGTTTAGAATTTCTACGGACATAAATATATTTCATTATATTATGGTATATTCAGGTTTTTGATATTTGAAACATATTTTGTAAATTTGTGATGTATTGTTTCTTTAAGGTTTATGTGTGTATGTAAATGTAACATTTTTACATTTGATATTTAAAGCGTTATTTAAAGTTTTGATATATACTGTTATTTTCCTCAAAAGTTTATATTACATTTACATTTTATTGATTTTATTTTATTGTTTTAAACATATAATAATATAGCAAAAGTGTGTGTGTGTGTGTGTGTGTGTGTGTGTGTGTGTGTGTGTGTGTGTGTGTGTGTGTGTGTGTGTGTGTGTGTGTGTGTGTGTGTGTGTGTGTGTGTGTGTGTGTGTGTGTGTGTGTGTGTGTGTGTGTGTGTGTGTGTGTGTGTGTGTGTGTGTGTGTGTGTGTGTGTGTGTGTGTGTGTGTGTGTGTGTGTGTGTGTGTGTGTGTGTGTGTGTGTGTGTGTGTGTTTGATTATATTACATTTTATAATATATTATAATTTAAATATGTATTTTTTATATTTGTATTAGTTTTTTTTCTCATAAAAATTAACATTTCACATTTTATATATTTTATGGGTGTAGATGTTGTTATTTACATTTTTCATAGTTATATTTAAGCTAAATATTAAGCCAACAAATCTGATTTTATTTATTTATTATGTATTATGTATTTTAGTATTTATATTTTTATGCAACATACTTTTAGTTTCAGATGTAGTTTTTTGCTTTTTCATAAAAGTGTCTGACTCGTGTCAATATTTTGAAATAATTTTCATCTTAGTTTTAGTATACTAAGATACCCTGGACATGCACTCACACATGACTGCACACATCTTCATCTCTCTGGACTTGAAGCTCATTTATTTATTCCAGCATTGGCGTCTGTAACAGAAGGACAAGCTCATGCAATCAAACAGACATATGTCTGAAAACGGGGAGTGCTTTTGCTCATTTACAATATTCACCTAACTAGATTTCAGCCTCTCGCAGGAGAGCGCTGACCTTGCTCGTGACCCTTGTGTGGCTCTATACGTTATTCTAACTTCATTATTACTCAAAGCATGCGCGTTATGTCTGAAACACTGATGCTCTCAGGAGTTTGAGAGCATTCGGTCCAGTCTGAACTCTGCTGGATGATCGTTCTTCACATCTGACCTTTAAGTTTGATCATTTTAAGATTGACCTACTTTACCATTTGTGAAATCAGAAAGCTCTTATAGTGCACTGCTTTTATAAAACATCACCAGCAGCAATATTCACCATTAATCACCATTGATATCATCTCTGTGCAAATCAGCATGAGCTCTGCTCTCCGTCTCACAGGTATCCTGAAGTTTCACGAGGTGTATCTGGGCGAGGGTGCGTCGGATGGCAGTACGTCAGACTTCCAGGAGGGTGGTGGCGGGTCTGTGCCTGCGGGTGGTGGCTGTGGAGGCTCGTCTCTGGAGCAGCACATCAGTAATGCGCGGGAAGCTCTGGGTGTGGACTCATACTACAGCAGGTGAATGCTTCAATAACACCGCCTCCATACAACATGATCACACACACCACAGCTAAATTCTGTTGTCAGTTCACCTTTTATGTTCCACTTTATATTCCATTCGTTTATTAAATATATTTAAATAATTTCTAAATGTTATTTATGGTTTAAAAGGAGTTTCTCAATTGATGTAATCTGGTGATGTAATCTAGGGCATTGCTAGGTTGTTGCTAAGGTGTTCTGGGCTTTGCTAGGTTGCTGTTAAGCTTTACTGGATGTTAGGGTGTTGCTAGGTGCTTGCTAGGGCATACTTTTTGTTAGGTTATTGTTAAGTGGTTGCTATAGTGTTCTGACCTTTGCTAGGTTGTTGCTAGGGTGTACTGGATGTTAGGGTGTTGCTAGGTGGTTGCTAGGTTGTACTAGATGTTTGTTAGGCCCTTGTTAGGTGGTTGCTAGGGTGTACTGGATGATAGGGTGTTGCCAGGTGAATGCTAGGGTTTTCTGGATGTTTAAGCATCGATAGGTGCTGCTAGCGGGTACTAGATGTTTGTTAGTGTGTCACTAGGTGGTTGCTAAGTTGTACTAAATATTTTTTGGGCATTGCTAAGAGGTTGCTTGGGTTTTATGAATGTTTGATAGGGTGGAATAATGTTATAGTGTTGCTAGGTGAGTTCTAGGGTGTATTGGATGTTAGAGCGTTGCTATGTGGTTGCTATGGTGTTCTTAATGTTTGTTAGGGTGTTGCTAGGTAATTTCAAGGGAGTACTGGATGTTAGAGCATTGTTAGGGGGTTGCTATGGTGTTCTTAATGTTTGTTAGGGTATTGATAATGTGTTGCTAGGTGATTTCAAGGGTGTACTGGATGTTAGAGCATTACTAGGTGGTTGCTATGGTGTTCCTAATGTTTGTTAGGGTGTTGCTAGGTAATTTCAAGGGTTTAGACTATTGCTAATGGTGTTCTTAATGTTTGTTAGGGTGTTGCTAGGTAATTTCAAGGGCGTACTGGATGTTAGAGCATTGCTAGGGGGTTGCTATGGTGTTCTTACTGTTTGTTAGGGTGTTGCTAAGTGGTTTCTAGGTGTGTTCTGGATGTTAGAGTATTGTTAGGTGGTTTCTAGGGTGTTAGGGTGTTGCTAGGTGGTTGCTCATTATTTAAAAAATATATAAAAAATAGTATTGTATTTGTTATGATAGATATTATGAGATCATTTGTGTAATGTTTAAACTTTGCAAATATATATTCACAAAACATTGAACAAAATAATGTTACTCCCTTTGATCTTCGTTTTGCTAAATAAAAGTAAATGAACTAAGCAGCATCTTGTTAAAGCTCTCTATTTCTGTTTGTTTTATGGTTTTATAAAATACGGACGACTATGTTGAAAGGCGAGATTTAAGAATATGCTATTCCCAATAAAATATTACAGTAGAAGTGCCGCAGAGCGCAGCTGGGCTCGTGTTAGTGTGAATGTCTGCATCTTCCTAAATATATCCTGATGGATGCGGTCCTCGAGTGCAGCGGGGTGGAGTGTGCACGTTCATGCCCTGCAGGAAGCACATCTCAGCGCTCAGCGATGCTGTCATATGCCGCGGTGGGGCTGGAGGCCACAGCGCACTGATCTCTGGCTCTGTGGTGCTAACCGGGTGGCAGCTGAGGAGTTACTCATCTCTCGCATGGAGGAAGCACTGCTGGTGTTGAGTTCACTCTGACATGTAATTAGGTGAAGACGCTGGCAGGTTTGGAGGAGCAGAATGCAGAGAAGGATGGTAGAACGTCAGAAGCTCTTGGTGTGAATTAAGCCGCAGCCTGAAACAAAGGCCATTATTGTACGCGTATGGAAAGCCGCCGGTGCCAGCGCATTAGTCACTAGAGGTGTGATGGCTTCTCCCAGCGAGCTCTGCGCTCATCCCTGCCCATTAAAGGATAATTTAGCGCTTGACTGAGGGGCTGCGAGCAATCTTTTCCACTTGGTTGGGTGCAATATGCCACCTTTGAAGACCCCATTTATTGTGCAGAAAGAAAGAGGCACGAACAGGAATGATACCCGTGACTGGCTGCAATATGAGCGATTATGGCTCGTTTAGCGAGACCTCTTGAACCCTTTAGTTAAGACGAATCCGTGGGTGTTGACTGGAGTGCCGCTCCTGAGATTCATAAGAATAGCTCTGTGATTAATGCACGGATTGTTCACGTGACTGGGGTTTGCCCATGCTAAACCCACCACCATGAAGGGTGGTTGCCAGGATGTTACTGTATAGTCGCTAGGTGCAAATGAGCCCATGCCCAAGTGTTATATTCTGGTCTCTAGATATAATGGTTATGATAGCCTGTTTTCCTGTTGTTGTTTTTTTGTAGAAAATTAATTATGAGATAAGGTTTAATACAAAAAAGTAGTCTTATTGGAAGATATATAGTCATATGGAATATATATATATAGAGTCCTATTTGGAAATATTAAGTCACACTGTGATATAAAAAGATATAACAGGAAAAATGTAATGCCATATTTTGAGATATTTAAAGTCATAATTCAAGATATGTAAAGATATATCTATAGAAAAACGGATCCAAGGCACCTCTTATGGTACCAAAATGTTAAAAAGCCTTTATTCAAACATGGCTCACTCTAGAAACATTAAAAAATAGCTAAAACACTACACACTGATGCATTTCGGCCACCCAGCCTTCCTCAGAGTGTGTTGACATTTAGTAATAGCATGATATATAGTAATATGTCCAAAATATTGTCATAATGCAAGATGTGAAGTCATATTGCAAAATGTATATGGTATTATGATATATATATATATATATGTTGAGATAAACCCATTATATTATTGATATATATGTGACCCTGGACCACAAAACCAGCCATAAACATTTTTGAAATTGAGATTTATACATCTTTTAAAAGCAAAATAACTAAGCTTTCATAGGACAATATTTATCTATTTGAAAAACTATGGTTTACAAAATTTTTTTAAAATGCATTACTAATCAGTTTTGATATATTTAAAGTTAGAAATTTACTAAAATTTCATTGGAACATATCTTTACTTAATATCCTATGACATAAAAGAAAATCGATAGTTTTGACCCATACACAATGTATTTTTGGCTATTGCTAGAAATAAACCCCAGTAACTTAAGACTGGTGTTGTGATCCAGGGTCACATAAATAAGTAGATATATAGTCACATTTTAATATACAGTCATAATCTGAAATACAAAGTAATAGTTGAGTTGGATTATTGGATTGGGTCCCCCTCCGTACAGATCACGTTACGATAGAATCGTGATTGCGTTCCCGTAGAGCCCTGCACGGATCATTTTTTTGTTCGTTAAATACGTTTTTTCTTTCTTAAAGTAACGACCAAGCGGTCAGAGGCAGACCGGCAGGCTGATCATAGCTTATGTTTGATCAATTTAGCCTTCTCGAATCATCACGACTTGCCTAAAATAAATTCTATAATAAAACAGTTCAAGCATATAACAATGTTTAAACGTTAAACCTAGATAAATGTGCGCTGCATCCAATAGTTTGTGCGGAGAGTGGAAGATAAAGCGCAGGACACGGAGGCACCAGCGCAATCAAGCGCATTTTTTTCAATAGAAACAGCTTAAAATATGCCGTAATATTTGCCATAAAGGTAAGAGTAATACATCATTCAGAACTGTAAAGGGTCTACTTGTATTTGTGTGCACTCACAATATCAACAAAACGTGCTTTAAAATAAAGAAAACGATGATGCGCTTTCTGCCGTCTCGTCTTGAACAGGAGCGCTTCACAAAAATGAACCAAAGGTAAGCGAATACATGCCTCACAGACATAATAAATATATCTATAGAAAGCTTTAAATGACTACTTAATGAAATAATTCAAATCGAAAACAAAAACTCTTTCATTATAATCATAATCCGTAAAGATGCACCTCTCTCTAAAGATGCATCTAATGAGATGGCGAGTCAGGATCATTCTTAATCTTTACGACACTGACACAGAAAACACTAGTTTATTAGTAAATAATCCAAGTATCTCCTTACTATTTCCTCGGACACATTCATGGTAATTACTTTTGCTGGGGCTTTGCGGCAAGCTTCAGCCTACTGTGTGCATTTGAACGCAGAACTCTTCAGCTGCTGCACAGACACTAAACACCGTCGAGCCACTCTTCACAGTCGCGGCACGGTCTCGTGTTGTTTACAACAGCACGGCAATTGTTTTTCATCACTTATTGATGGATATCTAAAATATAAAAATAAGGAGAAGCCATAGGTCCGAGGCCTGGCCCGTGTCTGAACTATGACGTGAAAATTGGCCCGATTGAAGCCTGACTCTAGATGCGCAAAAAAGTTCTGTGCATTTAAGCTCTAGCGCTCCCCTCGGTAGAAATCACGTTTCCCCCTTGCTCCATCGTCGGGCCCTTAGAATCGTCCTAACTCCAACCCCCTCCCCTTACGGCGCCCCTGCATTTCACACACAGTGTTTAGTGCTTTCCCAGGTCCATTTGAGTTTGTTTGCTTGCCATATAAGCTGCGGTCTGAGTTATGGTTCATAAACCAATTCGGCCTGATTTGCAGAAATAAACTGCTGTTGATGATTTATAATTTGCATAATATAGACTAATGCATTCTTATTGCTGCTTGTCTCAGCAGAAACGGCTTTCAAACGCATCCGCAGCAGACAGCGTGTTCAATTTTAGTCGGCTGGTAAACAGCTTCCGCCTGTGCTCACGGTGTTCCTCCAGAGGCGTAATCAAACTCAGACCCAGTGTGAACAACCTTAGTTAACCTACCTGATCAGGTTAGAGAGCTGCTCACTATAGGAAGGTTTTCCTTTCAGAGCATCCTCGCATATCTCTGCCTGCCACACGTGGCCCACGGCGCTGTCTCCACATCTGAGCTATCTTCATTTCCAATGCACGCTTCTCCAAACAGATCCACCCGAGGCCACATCCACAACAGCTCAGGTGCAGGAGTGCATACGGACAGGTCGCAGATGCAAGCGTTTGCCCCACGACTGGGTCGAAGTCTGTCACTTTAAGCACAAATATATGAAGAGCAGATCTCATTCTCCGGCTCCTCCGGTGCTTTTCATTTCTGGTTGGCACCAAAATGAGATTATTCCCATCCTACAGGGTTGTACCCTGACAAAGAATTAAATTAACATTTCAACAGGATTTGGGACGGCTTCCGTCTCGAGAGGGAGTGCAATGGGCGCCGGAACATGTTTGCGGAGATAAAGAATGCAAAATGAGAAGAATGTTGGTGCTCTGACATTTTGGAATCGTTCATAAATCTAGGGAAGAGGATTAGCAGATGTTCCCTTTCATTCTCAGAGCAAAGTGCTTAAACAAGCACGCGCTAATGAGCTATTCAGACGTCTGTAGAGCATTCAACACATAGTCAATGTAATAAGATAAGTCATATTGTGTGAGATAAATAGTAATATTATGAGATAGATGTAATATTTTGAGATATTTAAGTCATTGTGAAATACATAGTCATATTTTGAGACATGAAATAAATGTGAAATAAGAAGTCATGATATATATTCATAGGAATATGCGATAATTAAAGTTATATTTTAACATATGTCAATGTGAGATATATAGTAACATTATGAGATATAAGTCATATTTTGAGATGTTAAGTCATATTGTGACTTAATTTAGTCATATTGGGAAATATATATTTATAACATATTTTGTCATATTGTGATATATATAAAGTCATATTTTGAGATATGAAATAAATGTGAGATATGAAGTCATATGATTCATAGGGATATGAGATATTTAAAGTTACATTTTGAGACAAAGGCATATTGTGAGATACATAGTAATATTATGTAATACATGATCCTGTTTTGAGAAATATTATGTATTAATATATATAGTAATATTATGTGATCTAGTCATTTTTGGAAATAATAAGTTAATATAAAATATGAAGTTATATTATGATTATATAGTAATATAATGTTGTGAGATATATAATAATATTATGTAATATATAGCCAAGATGTGAAATATAATGCCATATGATGTTGTAATAGGTATATAAAATGAGATATATATAGTTATATTTTGAGATACATTAAGTGACTGTGAGATGCGCAGTAATATTGTGCTATATATTCATATTTTGAGTTATATTATGTCATATGACATGAAATCTTAATTTGAGATGTATAAAGTCAAAATGTAGTCAGATGACATTATGCATACAGTAGTATGAGATATATAAAGTCAAATTTTGAGATATAGGGAAGAGGATAAGCAGACGTTCCCTTTCATTCTCAGAGCAAAGTACTTAAACAAACACGCTAACGAGCCATTCAGACGTCTGTAGAGCATTCGAATGTTTTAATGCCATCTGATAATGCGTCCAAAATAATCAGCGGAGCATCTGCGTCGTGCATTAGGTGCAAATGAAGAGCGTTTTGTGTGTAATTGAAGTGAGGTGGATAAAACCTTATTAACCCAATCCGCGTGTGTTGTCTCAGATGAGTCAGATTGCCGGAGAGATCTGTTCTGCTCCAGACGCAGAGAGACTCGTGAGTAATTATCTGTGATTGCTCGAGTTGTTTGGTCGTTTGTAAAATTGTTTCTGTTATTTTGCGTTGCATCTCAATGGACGCCGGGAATGAAAGGTCAACAAACATGTGCATGTCTGGATATAAAAGCGAGTGTGTTTGACAGCGGTATTGATAAGTGGAACCGTTTCATCACTCATAATTGAATTAGCAGTTATGTTTCTTTGAAATGTTGTGTCAGAGAAATAAAAAAATGAGTCAGTAGAATCAAGTATTTCGGGGTGTGACTATATTCTTTGGCAGAAGTGATATTTATAGTTCTTATTGTCATTTTACATCATGAAATTATTTATTGGACTTGTTTTTTACATTAAAAAAGCAATAAAGCCGAGTTCCTCTGCAGTAATTGTACCATGTTTTGTACCCAACAGCTTCCCTCAACTGTGGTAAAAGCAGTGTAACACATGCTGCTTGAATAAATCACATCACGCTTGGTGTTTCAGAGCCTGTTCCAGCAGCGAGACGGAGAGCGAAGCTGGAGACCTACTGGACCAGCAGTTTGAAGAACTCAATAATAAACTCAACTCAGTGACCGACCCGACCGGCTTCTTGAGGATGGTTTCCAGAAACAACCTCTTCAACAGGTCAGACACACAACAATCTTCAGAGAAAGGGGCTCAGAAATCTCTTAAATATCGTGAAGATCTTTCTGAAAGGGTTTTTGAGACCTAAAAAGTGCTCTTTTTAGTATAATAAAAGTAAAACGAGGTCAAAATTACAAATAAACACCATAAAATGGGTTAAAATGGCTCACTTGCTTTATTCTAAGTATTCAAGTTATATGATAGATTTGCTTGATGAGGAGGCGTTTTATTCTCTGAAAATCCTTGGCTCGTTCATAAGACTTCATGAGACAAGCGCTAATCAAACGATCCAACTCAAAAGAAGGATTGTAGTGAATCAGCTGTTATTGAATTGTTCTTTTGAGTTGCCTAATCTTTTGATACCTGTCGGATAGTTTTGGAAGACAACACGAGTTGTGTTGACTGTAGGGTGACTGAGAGTATTTTTGACTTGAACATATGTGTCACGGTACTTAGGGAGCCAGGAACGAGGAGACGAGGATTGTGATGTTGAACACGGAGGTAGACAGACACCTTTTTTGACATATTTGGGGCAGAACAGAGGGAGATAACTGGAAACAGAACGTAATGACGGAGACTAATCAACTTGATGAAGGACCATTAAGGAAACAAGGCAGATACTCTGTAAGATCCTGTTCTTTTTTGGTATAATGAAAGTGAACGAGGTCAAGTGGTTAAAATGACTAATTCCTTTATTCTTCGGACATTATATGATAGATTTGTTTGAGGAAGAGTCCAAAATGTAAGTGTTTTATTCACTGAAAATCCACCTTGGCTCATTCAAATCAAATCAAAATCAAATCACTTTTATTGTCACATCACCAACAGCACGTGTGCCGTGGTGAGTGAAAAGCTTGGGAGCGTGCTCCAGACGGTGCAGAATACAATTAACACGTTTAACAAATAACATTATACACGTTTGGACACTTTACAAATGACAGTATACTTTTATATGCAGTATATACACTATTCACGAGAGTTTATTAGACAAGTGGTGATCAAACGATTTATCAAGAGTCAAAAGAACGATTCTAGAAGTTGAATTGTTTATGAATCATTTGATCCAGGTCACTGAATCAGTTTGAATATTCATAAAGATGATCAAGTGAAAGTTCAGTCGGTCCGATTGCTTCAGAAGAGTTGTAATATAGCAGAGCTGTGTAGACTATTTTTATGCCCTTCTTTGTTTCTAAATCTTTTTCAAGACCTAAACATGAAGTCTGCAAAGGTCTCATAAGCTGAGATTCGTCATCATTTTGATAAGCTTTCCAGTCATGCTCCAAAATGACTAATGAATGCCGTTGAGGACTCGTTCACAATATTTGAAGTCTTCTGAAGTCACACGAGACATACGTGAGAAACAAACCCAGATTTACGTGTTTTATTCACTGAAAATACACATATTAATGAGTCAATGAGGAAAATATCTTAAACAAGATAGATGTACTTGTGTAGCATCATAACACATCAGTACACTTTTCTCAGTACAGTGGTCATTTTTCTTGTTCTAGATGTTTTTTTTATATATATTTAACCAAAATAAACCATTTTATATTAACCTAAGAAGATAAAAACCCAATCAAACATCAAACACTTAAGCAATTAGTAAACATACTCATAATGGATTTATATTTATATACACAATGGAGTCCATTTGCAAAAACAAGCGTGCTTTCCTTATTCTAGATCTGGCTCATTTTAATATTAACCAAAATAATACATTTGGTATTAATCTAAAGAAAGAGAAACCACTTGAATAGTGAAGAAATCCCAATCAAACACCAACTAATTAAGTCATTGTTTATTAATTGATTGATTTGGGTTTTTCTTCACTGTTTAAGTGCTCATAATGGATCAAAATTATTTTTCTCAGTCCACTGGCAAAATAAAATAAATAAAAAGCTTTTTTTCTTTTTCTAGATCTAGTTCTGTTTAATATTAACCAAAATAAACCATTTGGTATTAATCTAAAGAAAAAGAAACCGCTCAAATAGTAGAGAAAAACCCAATCAAACACTAAATCATTAAGCAATTAGAAAACATGTTGCTAAACTCTGCCGGTGGGACCGAGCAGCTCAGACGGATGATGATTAGGGAGCCGGTACGGAGGGATAGTTCGGCATTCAGTCGATTCCTTCACATCCTGATTCATTACGAGAGAAAGAGAGATGTTATTAGCACTGAAAGAGGGGGAGGGAGGGAGGAAGAAACGACAGCTAGGACAGGATCAGGAGACGAGGTCAGAGCGGCCATCGTTAGAGCTCTGCTCCTCGTTAAGAGCTCTCAGCGCCCGCATCTCTCTATATTCATTAAAACAAAGAGCCGTTCACTCCTCATCTGCCCTAATGAGAAACTAACGGTTCAGTCAAACGCCAGGATTCTGGCATCGTTCACTCATCCTCAGACCTGTTTGACTTTCTTGGCAAACCTGGAGAATATTTGACGAGTATCCTGCTCTTTTAAGTTTAGTGAACGTGAAGCTGCAGAATCATAACATCATTAAAGTGTCTTCCAGGTGCTTATAATGTCTTCTTCACTATATTTCATACAGTCATACACCATAGATTTGTGAGGAACAGACCCAATTTAAGAGTTTTATTCCCTGAAAATCCACATAAGGTTTCATTTAGATAAATGATTCATTTCAATTTCCAACAATATTTCATTTACTGAATTCGGTATTTATGAATTCTTTTCAATGAATCGTTTGATCCAGGTTGCAAAATCAGTGATGTTTTATTCCTATTATTCTAGTGCACTTATACTATTTAGCTATTTTCTATTTATTTTATTTATTTTATTTTTAATATTTAGAATCTTATATTTTTAGTTTTCATTTCAATTTTAGTTCTTAATGTTAGTTGATTTTTATGTGCTTTTGTCATTTATTTATGTATTTATTTTAGGGTTCTTATTTCAGCTTTATTTCAATTAAAGAAAGTGATTCTAATAGTTTTGTTATTTCAATCATAACTTTAAGCAAGCTTATTTTTAGTGTCACATTTTTCAGAGAATTTTTTTTCTGTTTTTTTATTAACTTAAAGAAAACAATTTTAACACTGGTTTAAAAAATTTTCAAACATTTATTTTTATATTTTGATTTATTTTTTAATTGTAGTAATTTTTATGTTTTTGTCATTTTTCTATGTTATTTTTTATTGTTGTTGTAATTTTAGTTCTTCAACTTAACCTTGTTTTATTTCAGTTAGTTTATTTCAAGTTTTATTTGTTATTTATTATAATTTTTTTCATAATTTTCAGCTTTTTTACAGTTAGTGAAAGCAACTTTAATACACTAGTCTCTACTATTTTTACGGTGTATTTTATTCTTTGTTCCACACAGGACTGGAACGATATAATCTCAGAATTGTAATTTTGAGGTGAATTGATTTCTTAATCCACTTGTTCTCACACAAATGATGGTCCTCTCTGGCGCTCTGTCGAACCGATCGCTGATGCTCATTAAACACTGACGAGGCTTACAGTTAACCAGAGTTTGGGAGAAGCCGAGTCTCTGGAAGGCGTGTAATGATAGAGCTCCGTGACAGGAAGTGGGAAGGAAGTTGTCTGCGGAGCTCTTCGCTATGTTTCCATAGCGATGGCGATTAGCCCTGGAGTATGTGGAGTCGTTACACCTACACAGATTCTTTAATAACGAGGTGTTTGGATGTCATCTGTTGTAAGGTGTGGTGTGGCTTCTGTCTTTATTTCAAGAGATCCACAGTGACGTGTTTCTGCAGGACACAAAACTGATTCAAGCTGTGCGTTACAGTGATTTCACCGCGGTAAAGGGCTTACCCGTGGTAAAGTCTCCAACACACGGCTATATGATACAATGATCAATAAACACTTCCTCTGTTCAGAAGAATTAATATTGTTTTATTGTAAACATAATAATACAAATTAAAAAATCACAATAAAAACTAAAATAATACATTATATTAATTAAATAATAAATTATGAATCTAATAATAATCATAATAATAAAATATTATTATTTGTATTATTATTTGTTGTTGCTGTTAGTATACAGTGTGTTATTGTTATTTTGTATTCTTATTATTTGTCATTAGTTAGTAGTAAAACACTATTATTTATTCTTAATTATTAATTAATAATATAATAATAATAATAGTTAGTTATTTGTCATTAGTATACAATGTAATTGTTTTACAAACATAGAATATTAGTATCCAATTTTAACTATTATTATATACAGTATGCCATATAACACTATTATTTTTATTATTATTATTTGTACTGCTGTAATTCTATCATATTTGTTGTTAATATGTTCTATTATACTTATTATTATTTCTACTACTGCTGTAATTCTATCATATTTGTTGTTAATATAGAGTATAACTATCCATTATTCTTAGTATTTATTAATATTTGTTATTAATATGTAATAAAACACTATGTATTATTATTATTATTTCTACTACTGTTGTAATTCTATGTTTATTCTAAGAGGTCCACATTGACCTCTTTTATAACACATTTGGTAACCCTCTTTTTTATTGTATATGTGAATATAAATAGCTTTTTGAGTATTGTCACCTCAGCAGTCTGTCCTGGAGTCACGAGCTGCTGTTAAAGCACACACATGCTGCTGTTTTTCAGGGTAACAGCGTCCTCTAGTGGTTCAGTAACTAATAGAATCTGAGGGGGTGTGATATCACTTCATCTTCTCACATTTGTCTCTATGAATGGAAAGAGTCTCATACTGTATTTCCAGTGTGATGAAGGAGCTGGATACAGTATCGTCCATTATATTTGATCCGACTGCCAAAGGTTCGGATTTTGTGAATGAAATGACTGCACGCTGCTGTTATAGTAAGTACTGCGCAGGACACTCGTGTTTCATGAGTGTGTTTGTGGTGTTGTTTCAGGAGCTGTCAGAGTATGACGAGTCTCTTCAGTAACACGGTGTCTCCGGTGAAGGACGGCTCCTCGTCCCTGCCGCGTCGTGCCAGTGCGCTCAGCAAACCCCCGCTGCGAGCCCTTTACGACCTGCTCATCGCCCCGATGGAGGGGGTACGACTGCACCACACTTCATGTATATCCAATATTTTGGCTTGTTTGCTGTAGTTTTGAGTTTGTAATGTGATGTGTAGGGTCTGATGCACTCCAGCGGTCCGGTCGGCAGACACAGACAGCTGGTTCTGGTTCTGGAGGGCGAGTTGTATCTCATCCCGTTTGCTCTGCTGAAGGGAAGCTCGTCTAATGAGTATCTGTACGAGCGGTTCAGTCTCATCGCCGTACCGTCCATCGGCAGTCTGGGGAGCACGGCTAAAGTAGGCACAGTTCTGACACACATATAGATCAGTGTCAGATTTAATATTATTTATATGCTATTAAAGTTTTATTGATATAAGTAAAATACAACTCAAATAAAGAAATAAATTAATACAACTAAATTTAAAATAAACATTATTCAAAAGCCTCATTTTATTTTAGTTTTATTAATTTTATATTTTTATTTTAGTTTTATAATTTTTGTTCTTTATTTCATTTTTAATAGTTTTTTGTTTTTGTGTTTGTTTTGTTTCTATTTAACTTAAATTTCTATCTAAATCAATTTGAGTAATTTTAGGACTTATTTTATTTGAGTTAGTTGTCAGGGCAATTTTTCTAGTTTTGATCTATTTTTTCTAATGTTCTAGTTTTTCAGATATTTTATTTTATTTTATTTCAATTAACAAAAATTATTTTAAATACATTTAAAATGTTTAGTTAACATTACCAACAGTGATATATACTACTATATGACTATTTGTATATTATTGTTATTTGTGTATTTATATAATTTCTTTACTGTTTTGAGTCATTTTTATTTTTATTTAAGCATTACAGTGTCAAGCTGTTTTTACTCTAATCATTTTAATATATGTTCAGATTTTTCAGTTTGCATTCATAAAGTCCACAAAAAACACCATTATCAAAAATAGGCGATTGACATGGTTATTTAAAATATATGTTTTTTATATATACAATCAATCTAAGAATACAATTTGTCATTTTTAATTTATGTGCTTTTGTCATTTTTTTATTAGTTTTTGTTCTATTCAATTTTGTATTTAATTTGTTGTTGATTTAGTGCCTGGTGGTCTCTTGGATTGTTTCACAGACTAATAAAGCAATAAGGCCCATGAGACTTGAGTGTAACAATGATTTTACCATGATTAACGAGTGTTGTTTAAACATTTACCCTCTTGATTGTGGTAAATTCGTTGTAGTTTACCACCTCATTTGCCTTAATGATTTTATAAGGAAGCAACATGCCAAACATTCATTTTACTTTTGACTGTTTTTGTTCACGAACTCACGTGGTGTTTGTCTGGTCAGGTTCACCCTCGGCGGACCGGTCCGGTTCTGTGTAACGGAGGAAGCTCTATGGCCGCAGTGGTGGGGAATCCTCGGCTGCCGCCGTCGGTGATGGACCGCTGGCTCTGGGGCCCGATGCCCTCCGCTGAGGAGGAGGCTCACATGGTGGCCGATCTCCTGGGCTGCCAGCCGCTGGCCGGTCCTGTCGCCACCAAGGAGCGGGTCATGAGCGCTCTGACGCAGGCCGAGTGCGCTCACTTCGCCACGCACATCTCCTGGAAGCTGGCGGCTCTGGTCCTCACGCCCAGCCAGGACACCGGCTCCGGACCGGTGGCAGCGGCTCCCAGCGGAGGAGCAGGAGGTGGAGAGAGCGGAGTCAAATCCAACTACACCATCCCGGAGAGTCTGCGCATGCCGGACGACGCCAGCGATGCTGAAAGTATCTGTGACAGTCCTCCGCTGCAGGAGTTCCTGCTCACCGCAGCCGACATCCTCGACCTCAGGCTGCCCACAAAACTAGTCGTGCTGGGGTCAGTAAACCAGGGATATTTCAGTATCATTGACATACTCTTGTATTTGCTCATTTTGTTAGATTGAGTTAGATTGTTTTTTTGTTAATGTTTTAGTAATTTGGTTGTGTTGGAGTGTTATGTCTGTGATATATATATATATATATATATATATATATATATATTAGTGCTGTCAAACAATTAATCGTATCCAAATAAGTTTTTGTTTACATAATATATGTGTGTACTGTATATATTTATTATGTATAAATAAATACACACACATGCAAGTATATATTTTGAAAATATTTACATGTATTTGCATGCATATATTTATATTTATATAATTTATATTTAAATATATTTAATATATAAACATAACATATGCCTCTTAAATATATACTTGCATGTGTGTAATATAAATAATAAATATACACCGTACACACACATATGTTATGTAAACAAAAACTTTTATTTTGGATGCGGTTAATTGAGATTAATCGTTTGACAGCACTAATATATATATATATATATATTTTATTTTTGTGATTATTATTATTTTTATTTATGTATTAGTATCAGTAGTATATATTATATATGTATTAGTATTAGTACTAATAATAACGTAAAGTCTAGATCAAATAGAAGATGTCCTTATAAAATGTCTTCATTTTATATATATATATATATAAATCGCAAACTTAAATTTGTGATTAATTTTATATTTTTTATTATTATTATTAGTAGTAGTAGTAGTAGTACTAATAATAATGTAATTTCCTTTTAATTTTTTTATTCATTACATAATGTGAAGCAATTTTTGTTTATTGTTTTTTGTTTTATTTTATTTTATTGTTTGTCTACCAAGGTTCAAATCAAACATTTTATTTAGTTTTATTTTATTTTATTCTAAGCAAAATTAGGCATATTATAATATATTCAAATTTCATATAGGCTTATTTTTAATATGTAATAAATTAATAAACTTTATTTGAATGCATGTTCATTAAGTCTATATATATATATATATGTGACCCATATATATTATTTTCATTATTGTAATTATTGTTTTGTTAAACTAAATGTTATATGCTTTTAATAATTCTATTTGTATATACAATATGTATATATTAGCTTAAATAACTATATCAAAATATGTTATAAAGTATACAATTATATAGTTGTATCAATAGCATGTATTTTATTTCTGTGTGTGTAATGTTACCCAGATTAAAACTCATACTGTTATATATGCTTTCGTTCATACTGCCCACCCTCATCTACACATCAGCGTTTTCATACATAACTTCTGTAGTTTTACAGTCTATTGAAGATAATAGCATCTGTATTCCGGTGAATCACTGCTCCATGAGGCTGATAGAGTGTGTTTTCATGGCCTGCAGCTCGTATCAGGAGTCAGACAGTAAAGTAACGGCGGACGGTGTGGTGGGTCTGACCAGGGCTTTCCTGGCAGCTGGAGCTCAGTGTGTGCTGGTGTCTCTGTGGCCGGTTCCCATCGCAGCCTCCAAGATGTTCATCCACGCGTTCTACAGCGCTCTGCTCAACGGCACCAAAGCCAGCGCGGCCCTCGCAGACGCCATGAAGACCGTCCAGAGCAGCAAACAGTTCTCACACCCCTCCAACTGGGCAGGTATGATCGCAGCGCCATTGAAGCCTGTGCAGTATATAAACAAATCATACTGTGGTGAATACTGTATATTAAACAAATACTGTAAAATGTCACTGTAAAATAATAGTAGGCAGTGTTGAGTATATAGTGGGTAGCTTTAAGGCTTGTTTGCTGTTCTCCTAATGATTTGAATATGTCTGCGCAGGCTTCATGCTGATTGGCAGTGACGTGAAACTGAACAGCCCGTCGTCTCTGATTGGTCAGGCTCTGGCTGAGCTCCTGCAGTATCCAGACAGAGCCAGAGATGCCCTGCGGGTTCTGCTACACCTGGTGAGAAGCACACACCAGCTTTACCAGGACCGCTGGCCTCATTTACATTGACTAAGAATATATGTTATGCATGTGCATATAGTAGTCTGCTATAGCATATAAAGAATATGTGATAAATATAAAATGTAATCATATATGTGTGTGTGTGGGGGGGTGTATTTATTTTAATCTGTTATAGTACATTTTAAATTCTTTAAATAGATCCATTTTATTTTATATGCATTGTGCATATAGTATTTACGTGCAATAATATATTATACATATTAACTATATAGCAGTAGATAATAACACTTTAGTAGATATATACAAGTTGTTTTTAATAACAATTATTTCAATTATGTGATATATAGTATTTTATATGTTTTTGTTTAAGAATACAAAATGTAATAATGTATGCATCAGCTATTAATAATTGTAATAAGCAAAATAATAATTATTATAACTGATATATATATATATATATATATATATATATATATATATATATGCAATTATTACATTTACCATTATATAGCAGACGCTTTTACATTTATATGCACTTTGCATACATATTTTTTGTATGTGCAATAATTATATTACGCTTTTATCCAAAGCGACTTATATGCAATTATTTTTGCAATAATTATATGCAATGCAATTATTTTTGTATTATATGCAATAATTGTTTTATGTATTACATGGATATAGTAATATATAACTATATAGAGAATATGTTATAGTATAAATGTTACAGTATAATAAATATATATATAATATCATTTTAATTTTTTATAAATATAACATTTTCATTGTATGTAAAATAAGATATGTATAAACATTTTGTGTGCAGAATAATACATTGTTATAATAATTTTTGGGATATGACATTTATATTCAGTAATTTTACTAATTTTATAATTTTAATATTTATGTTTTTCATTTTGTGTTTTTTTTTTTCATAGGTTTAATTTTCATTTGAAAATGTTGAAATGGTAGTAGGAGTATTTGACTTTTTGTGTGGTTTTGTACAAACAAATCGTCTGTGTTTCTGTGGCTCCCCCAGGTGGAGAAATCTCTCCAGCGCATTCAGAACGGCCAGAGGAACTCCATGTACACGTCTCAGCAGAGTGTGGAGAATAAGGTGGGCGGCGTGCCCGGCTGGCAGGCTCTGCTGACCGCGGTGGGATTCAGGCTGGACTCGGCTGGAACGGGCCTCCCTGCGGCGGTCTTCTTCCCCACCACTGACCCCGGAGACCGACTGCAGCAATGCAGCAGCACCCTGCAGTCACTGCTGGGTACGACACGCTGCCACACTCATTTACTATTAAACAAGAGTATGAGGCAGAAAGATTGCCAGTCCACAGAGCGTTCTTGGACAGATGCATATTGCATGAAAAAATGGCAAAACATTGTGTTTGCTGTGTGCAATGATCAAACAAGTGAGAGTAGGAAAAGTCAAATGTGTAAATTCTCACTTATTGCTCATTGGAAATTGCTCACACAGGGTATGAAAACTTCCCAAAATAAAAATGAAACAAAAACAAAACCCAAAATAAACAACATAAATTTTAATAATTTTTGTACTTTTTAGAATTTTTTAAAACCTTTTTACATGTGGTGTTTCGACTCAGAAATGACTGACCTTCAAAAAATTACTTATATATTTCTTGTTATGCTGTATTTTTACCAAATATTGGATTCAATCTTTATATCAACTTGTTTTCTTTCAATTAGCACAGGTTTTGCATTTTGTTTTGTAACTGATTGATCGTAAGCCCTGTTATTCTTAGCTTATGCATCTCAGTTTATGAGTGAATATCGCCAAAATTATCAATAAATAATGATTTTTTTCACTGAAAAATTGACGTGCATAAGCTCAGATCAGTGTGGCCTCAGTTGAGGAATCTGTTCCAAAACCAATACAAATCCTGGGCTAATTGAAAGAAAACAAGTTGACAAAAAGTTCAGATACAAGATTTGGTGATCATTTTGCATAAGGAGAGATTTACAAGGCCGAACATTTTTGTCCGGGATCACCAAATGAGGTAAAGGGTTTTCAGCACAGCACAAGAGTTTAAAGAGTTATTTGTCCTTCATGTTCACAGGTTTGCCTCCTCCTGCTCTGCAGGCGCTGTGTAAACTGATCACAGCGTCAGAAACCGGAGAACAGCTGATCAACCGGGTAAGATGTCACAGCATACTGTATATGGATCTATTCTGTGCTCATGCATCTGATCTGTGCGTAACTACACTGCTGTGATGAGTGTCTACTGTATTATTGAGATGCTCGTGTTTGCTTTTTAACAATCCTCTTTCCTTCTCTTTTCCTAAACTTACCATTAAAGGCTGTTAAAAATGTAGTGGGAATGGTAAGTGCTTAAATATATGCTTTCAACTAACTCACTACTGTAATGCAAATTAACTTGCCAATGATATTTGGCTGTTCTGTTTTATTGTAAATAATAATGAAATACGCCTTTTGTATATTTGAGATTATTAATATCTTTCTCGTTTTTCGGCAGCTCCATCAGGTTTTGGTGCAGCTTCAGTCTGGAGAGAAGGAGCAGGATTTCTCTCTCGCGCCCATCCAGGTGTCCATCAGCGTGCAGCTCTGGAGACTTCCTGGCTGCCATGAGTTCCTGGCCGCTCTGGGTAAGAGCAGCTTCAGCACATGAGTACTGATCGAGATGCTGTAGTCCATGCTGAGGGCTCCGTCTTTCTCTGTCTCTCAGGGTTTGACCTGTGTGAGGTCGGTCAGGAGGAGGTGGTGTTGAAGACGGGCAAACAGGCCAACCGCCGCACCATGCACTTTGCCCTGCAATCACTGCTGGCACTGTTTGGTGAGCATCTCTTCACCCTCACATTGTTAATCACAGCAACAAATCGGATTATTTTATTATTTTGTCATCAATACTAAAGACAAGAAAAAGGCTGTTTCAATAGTATTAGCTTCAATAGTAGCTAATATTTCAGTGTACTCAAATAAGCTATTTGAAAAAAAAGTTTGTTTTGTTTTTATAGACAAGGCAAGTTTATTTATATAGCATATCTTACACACTGGTAATTGAAAGTTATTTACATAAAATAGATTTGAAAATAATAGTAACAATGCATATGCAATACAATTAATCTGTTATTTTTAAAATAGTTACTTTCAGGAAAAAATGCCATTTTAGTCAGAATAAAATTAACTAAAATGAATAAATTTGACATTATATATGCAAAGGCATTTTTTTCAAAAGACAATGACTATGGTTAAAACAGGGTTCAAAAACGGAGTGAAATATATATTCTATATTTCCATCATACGTCATTACTATACTGATTTAAAAAAATCACAAATATAAAAAAATGCATATTATGAATATAGTCAATTTTCGTTTAAACAACATTTATTACATAAAATAAACTGTATTAATGGTACTCTATTTACCACTAATATATAGGTAAACATATACAACTTTTAAAATTATATTATTTTAAAAAAATTTATATGCTATAAAAGTTGAGTATAAAAAATACAAATTTTTCCACCAATAAAAGTTCAATATCTATACATCCTAATAATATTAAAAAATTAAATGTGAAATTTTGACTTATTTAAACTTTTGACTAAAAAGTTACCAAACTAAAATTTGACTTAAAAATGGGAAAAAACTATATATAGCCTATATTTACATTGTATAATCATAACACAATTTTTTAATAATATGATTATTAATATTATTATATATTAATCATTAAATTAATTATTATAATAATAATATTATGTAATGTCATTAATTATATGCCATAAATAATCACTATTAAAAAAAAATTTTAATGATCTATAGTCCTTTAAATATATAACATGTTATATATCATCTGAATTTGTAATAATTGCACTGTAATGTTTTCCTCAGACTCTACTGAGCTTCCGAAGCGTTTAAGTCTGGACAGTTCATCGTCTCTGGAGTCTTTGGCTTCAGCACAGTCTGTGTCCCACCAGCTGCCTATGGGCTACCCCAACCCTCCCTTCTCCCCTCCATGTCCTGACAGCCTGGCGTCCGACGCCATCTCCGTCTACAGCCTGAGCTCCATCGCCTCTTCCATGAGCTTCCTATCCCGTCCCGAAGGCACGTCCGACTTCATCAGCCAGCGTTCGCGGCAGCAAGAACTAGAGCGCCATCGGGGCGGAGCCGGGCTGTTTGCGTCCCACCGGCACACAGCGGTACCCCGCAGCCGCTCGTCCCCGCACGGAGCCGTAGGAGGGCACGATGATGAAGAGTATGAAGGATACAGTATAATCAGCAACGAGCCGTTGAGTAGCCAATGCGACACGCTCCCTCGTCCTGCAAACCACAGGAACCATCGGGGCGCTGCGCGCGGCGGGACCGGCAGGGGTTACGCGGTGTCCGTGTCCTCCAGGGGAAGCGTCAGCACCCCAACGTCTCCAGTCAAAGCCACCCTGGTTCCCAGCCCCAACTCGCCCTTCCAGAAGGTCGGAAAAGTGAGCAGCTCCGACACAGGCGAGTCCGATCAATCCAGCACAGAGACAGACAGCACTGTGAAGTCCCAAGAGGAGCGTACACCCGGAGCCGCATTGGACCCACAGGAACTGGCGCAGAAGATCCTGGAAGAAACGCAAAGCCACATGCGGGCCGTCGAGACTTTGCAGAGAAGCACTGGGAGCGTTTCGCCGGGCCACGGGATGAGCGGCGGGGGCCCTCCGACCCCAACCGGAGGTTCTGCATTCCGTTCCTCTGAAACGAGCGCGTTCAGTCGCCCTAGTAGCCGGGCGAGCATCAAGGCGCAGTCGTCTCCACTCCCAATGCGCCCCAAACCGCCCTCCCGTACGTCGTCCCTACAGAAGATCAGCTCGGGATACAACAGCCCCGCTACGTCTGAGACATCCCTAAAGGAAGGCAGCCAACCATCGCCGACTTCCGACAGTCATGCCCTGTTTAAACTCAAGTATCCCAGCTCGCCCTACTGCGGCCACATCTCCCACTCGCCCAGCAACATCTCGCCCAGCTCGGGCCACCAGTCTCCGGCTGGCAGTGCACCCTCTCCGGCATTGTCCTACTCCTCGACGGGCTCGACGCGCTCCAGTCCGGCAGACGCCCCGGATATCGACCGACTCAAATTGGCCGCAATTGACGAAAAAGTCCAAGCGATCCACAATCTCAAGACCTTCTGGGCCAGCGCCACCCAACAGCAGCACTCGGGACCAATGCGGGCGCTCCGCGGCGGGAAACTGAGCACCGCCAAACGAGATGTCCTGGGCCTTCTGAACCTCTCGCCCCGACACGGCGTGATGGGACAGGATACGCAGGGCCAGGATGTGGGGCTCGAGCACAGAAATCCACCCAACGGCCATCGGAAGATCGATCCCAAGAGAGTTGCGCCTTCTCCGACATCGTCCACTGGCAGCAGTCCGGGTTCGCATCCCATCCGACTGCCTTCGGGGAACGGATACAAGTTCCTGTCGCCGGGACGGTTCTTCCCTTCGTCTAAATGTTGAGATTCTGTCCCTCAGTGACTAGCTTCTCTTGATAAAGGAGTATTTATGAGTATTTTTGAAAACAGTGAAAAGGACAGTCTGGGTGAGGAAGTGCACATTCCCAGAAGCCTCAAACTGCCTACTGTTTTATTTTCCCGTGCAGAGAGCATATAATCCTTATGCTTCCACCTACACTGTAAAGGACCGTTTATATATGCAGACTGAACTTAGACTTGCGCAAGGCATGTCAGACAAAAAAAAAAAAAGAAAAAAAAGAAGACATTTATACCAAAATGGTATTTCAACAAAAAGACAAAAAGGCTCGCTGTTTGTGTTAGTGAAGATGATGCGGCTTTGACTGGTTTTCTTTTTTTTTTTCAGTTTTTCTTTATATAATTATTGTTATTATTATTATGGATGGTAATTGTTATTACAGTTATTTGTTTTGTAAATTAAATCAACGTTTTGCAATCAGTATTATACGTTTTTATATTGTTAAAGAAGCAAACCATGCACAAAAAAGTTGAAAAAACATGTTCCTATTTTTATTGAGGTGGTGACGACGCACCTGACCTGACTTCTATGTGAATTGAGTGTCAGTATTACAGCATGGGTTCTCTTGCTCTCCAGTGATTCAGTGTCTTTTTAACAGAGATTTTGCATATGTGGACTCTCATCCAGACATATCTCAGTCATTTCTCAGTAAAATGGTCTCAATAAAAAGTTTAATTTACTCTCTTGTGGTGGTGGTCTTCTGTTCATTTTCATATTACTATACATCAGAATAGAAAGGTTATAATAGCTTCATAAATAAAAAGAAAATATTTTCAGGTAAATCCCATAAATAGATCAATAAATAAATGATTGATTGATTTGTAACAAACTATTTTTGCACTTTCCACACAGTATTTTTAAATAAATAGGTTTAATGATTACAAATTGTAAAAAAAAAAAAAAAATATTTCTAGACAATTGTATCCTTATATTGATTCAAACTTCACTATATTCATAAATATTTGTTCAACAAATGTGTACCTGCAGTTACCTTCAGCAAATGTGGACTATGTTCTTTGGTCAGATATAGGGACAAGGCCCGTTGTAGAAATCTGAACATTAATATTTGTATCTTACAAGGCAATAAAGTCAGGATTAGTCACTGAATGAGTAAAGCACAAATTATTTCTCAAATAAATGGAAGTGACGTGTGATAATCAGTATACAGAAATAATACTCATAAATTATGGGAGTGTTATCCGACAGAGAGCCCATTTTCGGTTTTAAGATTTCTGTGCCATGTAGTTTACGTATCAGTATTTTGTGCAGGTAGTTATTGGTTCTTAATGATTCAATAAGAAAAACTGACTCATTTTGCGGTCATTCTGCAAAATGACTAAAAAAGAAGCATAACAAATCTACACAAACAAGTGGTTTTTGCATATATTATAATAACATGTTCCTTGTTATTCCTTAATATGTTATTATTTTAGTACCATGGTATACAATAAGCGAAAGGTTTGTATACACTTAGCTGAATATTTTTTTTTCCTGATTATGATTATGTGAACCCTTTTGAAATTACACTTATAAATCAAACACCAAATATAGTTTTCCCATAGCTCAAACAATAGAGCTTTTGTTTGAGCAAAACCGAGGTCATGGGTTCAGTTCCCAGGGAAAGTATGAACGGAAAATGTGTCAAAGACGAGATGTCCCGCATTTTGGTGTCCGCATCAAAATAAACATACAAAAGGTGATTTTATATACATAGAAAACATTAAATACAAGTGCCTACTTTAAAATTTCAAATACCTTTATTGAAAATAAAATGTCAAAATATGGGTGAAATAATGTTCAGTTGTCATCAGTGCAACAGTTTGGTGATTCTTAGACTATGGGCACTTTTATGTTCTTCGGTCATATTTAAAAAAATACATATAATTTTGGACAAATTCCTCGTTCTTTGTCAAACTAACAACAAAACCACCTTAACAACTTTGTACTACCTTTCTATTATGATTTTTTTCATACTTTTCAACCTCCTTATTGGTGTCAAAAATCCCAGTCGCACACCCAGACTTTTAAATTCAACGATGAATATACAGTTTAAAAATATGACACATCTGGTACCTATTAATGTACCTGAATTAAGCACTAGTAAAAGAGTTAAAATACATTATAGTATTTAATGTGAGACCACTCAATATTACTTTTTATACAAAATATAGCTGTCGCACAGTATTGGCGTCATTTCCACCACAACACTGTAATGTCCCTTTAAAATGTTTGTGTGAAAGATTGTTTAGGTGGTTTCTATGGAAATGTTAAGTGACATCAAAGCACATGTTGGACATGGAGGGAATTAAAATTTCCATCAACAACAAATGAAGGTAAATATTGCTTGATCAGTTAATATATTTATTCTGCGTCATTTCCAAACATGCTGTACCTTGTTTTTAAAAAGCTAAACATTTTAAGTTAAATAAGAGTATTTTGCATACATGAAATGCTTAAGTATTAATTCAAAGCTAATCAGTGAAGCTATCTTCCATTTTTCACAAAAAAAACTACAGAAATGTCATTTTCACCACACTCTGCCTCTGCGGTGGAAATGACATTTATGGTTACAAAGTACAATTGATGTGTTTAATGACTTTCTGATGTGAGTTTGATGAGTTTAAGTCTTTTCTAATAAATATATCTGCTGTTTCTCTACATTCACGTTAATAAGTGTCATTTCCACAACACCCTGTCATTTCCATCTCCACACGTTTTTTTTTTAGATTTCAAAAGTTCTCATCACAAATTAAAAATGTATCCACAATTTATGAGATCATGCTCTACTTAATATAAAAATTCAAGTTATTTATTTTCTAATAAGCTCTTACCCAAACCAATATTACATTTCAGAGTGTGACAGGTGTGCAGTTTAGCATTTGGTCCTTAGGGCAGTTCATTTATCTCATTAACAAGTGTATAATTATTGTATATTGTGGAAAATTACAAAAATGATCTTAGACTATATTCTTGAGTGGCATACATTATTCTATTTTTAAATAACAGCTGTATATTGAGATGTGGTGGAAATTACATTTGTTCATTGCAGGTCGGAAAAAATGTAAACTATTAACAATTTCTTGTGTAATCTAAGTTTGTCCTTTTACAGACCTTAAAACTACATATTATTTAAACTTATGAGACTGTGTAATGTGACTTTTGAACAAGTTTTTTTTGTTCAACTTTACATGGCTAAAAGTACCCCTAGTTGAAGAAACGGCCAGTTATGTAAAAAAATACATTTTAATGTCATATAATTATTCTTGTTCTACTCTTAATTTGCCTGAAACTAGTTTTTTGGTATGTTAAATGTTAAACTGAATGACGTTTTAGTGTGTCTTCTGTAAATCATGGTAAAAATAAATGATAGTCAATTATTTTTGCTCAGAAAAAAATGAACAGGACACATTCTAATGTACAAAAGAAACAACTATTAAACTTTTGTTTAGATGCTTGAAACTTTGAATAAAAGTGTGGACCAAATGCATAAATGTAGCCTAAATAATTAAAATAAGTCATTAAAAGCATTCCAAAATGCATCGCATGAAGTTGGTTGATAGATGTCCTGAAGAAGCTTAAATATAAGATGGCCCTCTTCACTACTATTTGTGTTCTTCCATAGTGTTTTACTTTTGTGGCAAATCAGAAGTTGTGCCACTTGATAGCCCAAATCATATGGTATAGGCTAGTACGTTACTTTTAGTAAGGAATAGATCAATCACATGAATTAAATCCCACATACACTTTCAAAAGCTCGATGGTTTATGATTCTTTACATCCTTTTTGAATCAATAGGTTTGTTCGACTTGATTTGAAGCTGCGCTGCGCAGAATGATCAGTGTATGACATCAAAGTACCGCGAGAGCGATAAGAGAGCAGATGGATCTTTATGCTTTCGAACCGCTCTCGCGGTACTTTGATGTCATACACGGATCATTCTGCGCAGCGCAGCTTCAAGTCGAACACACCTATCGTCGTTTTTAAAGCGCATCACCGGCTGTGTGGGGCGGAATCACGTGGCTTGTGACGTCGGCAGACCTGCGCGCAGCCGTAACCGGTGTAAAGAAGATGGTGCTCATCAAGGAATAGTAAGTGCAAGTCTTGTTTTTCCACCTTTCCAGCCAAACATTTTATTTGCTTACGAATTACTAATAGTAAATGTGTATCTGCTGGTTCTTGACCACTTTTTGAGGGTGAAATGTGGACGCGCGGAGGTGGACTCGCTCCTGGGAAGTTCGCGAGATACCGGCTCGCGAATGAGGCCCAGCTTTAGCCGCGCTAGCATTTAGTGTTAGCATGCTAGGCTAAGCGAAACCACTCGCCATTCATTTTCAACGAGTGTTGCGTTAGCACGCGATGCTATTAGCTGTTAGTTATTAGCCGTCAAGATTAAACGGCACCAAATCTGATAGTTCCCTCAGACTGGAGGTAACGAAATAGTCATTGATTTATACTAGCTTATGTTCTCCGAAAGTGTCTGACGTTAGCGGATTTATTTTATTACAAACATGTCACTTTGTAGTATAAACTCGCTGTTGAGTGATTTATTTATTTTGCCGGTTTATGTAAGTGAGGCAGTATTAATGAAAGCAAAACCGCTTAACAGTTCGGCAACTTTTGATTAAAGTGTGTCGGAGTAAAAGTTTTCAGATTATATCTCAACAATTAACTTACCTTAGAAATATTGCCGACGTACTGTCTATATCATACTAATTTAGTTGATCATTTAAATAAAGCTAAAGTTCATGTTTTTAAACCTGTTAATGGTAGCAGGTTGGTCTATGTAATTGACAGTGTTTAATGATGATGATAAATTACCCTCTGGCTTGACAACACGTTTGGTTCGCCTTGTTAACGCTTAATCTAATTATGTTCACTCGTGTGACTTGGTTATTTTTAGGCATTTTCTGTTTTAGACATTCTTTGATGCATCCAAACTGCACTTAAACGTCAGTTTGACAGATGACTCCCGTTTATATGGGCCTGCAGTCATTCATTTCCAACCTGTTCTTCTTTCCTTCCAGGTTTTATCTTTCTGTTCTCTAGGGATCTAGATATCACATTTTAAGTAGGTTCTCATCTGTTTCACAGGGCATGACATGCCTGAAACACAGTAGCTGCATAGCCTTTAATCTAAGAGATCGGATCAAGATTGTCACAATGTGCCACTTTATGAAATCCAGCACCTTTGAACCTTCTCTGAAGGTTTGGACTCCGAGTATCCACCCTTTAGGTTTGCAAGAGAATGCAAATGTGAGCGATCTTAGTCACGTTGAGCTGCAAAATGCAACGTTTGCATGGGTTTCATTCCGGAAAACTTGCTGCCAAAGTTTCTAGCGTGTCTCTGCTAGGTTTAAATGGTCAAATATTTTTGAAATACTCAGTCTGTCGCAAGACCTCTGGATTTCTGAGTCATTCAGTGGATAGGAGAGCATTTTAGCCTCTTGAGGTTTACAGGGGAGTTTCCGTATTGAGGAAATGTTGAGTATTATAGAAACTGATGTCGGTTTTCTTTTAAGAAGACTGTTTATATGGATGAAATCTGTAGTGTTTTGCCTGCCCTGTCTGTAAATTGATCGTTTCATTATTTTCAGGATTGGCTCATATAGCAGGGATTGACTTCTATTAGATGGACAGTCGAAGGATGTTATTGAGCAAAGAGCAGAGATTGATTTGTCGTCTACACTTGGTTTCATCTCATGTTTACACATTATTTTATGCTCATGTGTCGAATCAAGTTTTCCAAAGAGCTCTCCAGATGAGCAGTAAATGTTGTTGATAAATGGATAAAGTTTACATTACAGTAGGATTATCATTACTTGTAGTAATAGAACAAAACATGGTCCAGGATGATTATTTGTGCCTGTTTGGCAGCAGTGCTCACAGGAAACCAGGTTTGCTTTTGAACTGGATTGTGTGCTGATGTCATTTCCCCTTTCTCACCCCTACTTTACTGTCTACTCTTCCATTCTGCTTTCAAAATCCCCCAAAATGTCATTTACTGTAATTAATATTGTATTGTGTGTGCATTATGTCTTTGAATATTGGGATCAGCATCAACTATTGAAATTGGTTGTCCACTACAAGTGATAGACAGACACATCTAAATCACCCAGGCTGATTATTCACCTTATATTTTACACAATTTAAAATAATCAGCATTTTCTGGGGGTTTTATATAATTTAATATAATACAATATGTCATAAATGGTTATGTTTAATCTGTGTTTATTTATATATGTATATTTTATAATATTAATAAATCTATTTGTTCTATGTATATTTTATAAATAAATGTGTTAAACTAATATTAATAACATTTAGTGAGAGCAAACAAGAAGTTTGTTTCAGTAATATTGTTTTTTGGCGTGGCACTGAAGAAAAAATCAGCCACTAAAATAAACAAGTGTCTTATTAATATATAACTGGTGGAATATGTTATTTTTTAACTGCATTTTTATGTGTGTAAAATGAGTGTTTTCTGTTTTTTTATTATATTTTTTAAATAATTGTTCTTGTTTTTTCTTTTCTTTCAGTCGTGTGGTCTTGCCATGCTCTGTGGAAGAGGCGAGTAATTTATTTTTATTTTTACCCCCCCCCCAGCTCACTCTGAAACATTTTTCTTCAGTTCAACATCACAACAATCACATAAACCCCAGCGTTTTGAACTCGTCTGTCACGTCGAGTATTTGATCAGAGCAACAAGGACAAGATAAAGCATGTCATGCATGTAGAACACGCTCTCCTTCGGGGAACATTTGAGTCTCGTGCTGTTCTGAGAGAAGCAAACTTGATGCTTGCTTGATTGACATTGTTTTTATATTTTGTATTTAGGATGTCGTTGATTCGTAGCATGCGACGTATAGTCAGAAGTCCTTTTGCAGCCTGAAAGCTGTCAAGCAGACTGTTTTTAAATGATCTGAGTTGCAGATGCCTTCGTATGTGATACAAGGATCCTCTTTCAGAAAAACACACTCTAGGGCTCTGTTCCAAAACTTAGTGAGCTGCCTGCAGTGCATGTTATGGCATCATAGTTGCACACATCACTTTTACATTGCAACAAGCTAAATGGGAAAATAAATCCAAGATGGTGGAAACCACTAGAATCAGAGTAAATATATATTTTGAAATGAGTTGTTGTTTTCTGTATTTTTGTTTTAATTGTCAAAATTCTAGTTTAGTTATGTAATTTTTTTTAAATAAAATGTAGGTTATTTAAATGTCTAGTAGTGTTATTTTAGTATCATTAAGATAGTATTACAATTTAATTTTTTTTAAATCGGTTTTAAATTTATGTACTTTCCGTTTTCATTTAAATTTGAATTACAATTTTGGTAATTTTGTTGTCATTTTTAGTATATTATGTATATGTATATATATAATAAAAAAATACTAACACTAGCTTTTCTAATCTTTTTGTATTCTATCTATTTGTTTGCTTTTTATTTATTATACAATTAACAAATTAAAAAAGGCCTCTAACACTAGCTTGCTCTATTCTTTTTCTGTTCTATCTGTTTTCATTTTATTTATTATATATTAAAAAAAACCTTGCTACGTGTACTGCGTTAAGCTAACTGAGACTTGTCATAGCTCTTGCATATCATTGCTCTTTTGTTGATTTTGATTGCTTCCATAGTCCTCATTTGTAAGTAGGGCTGGGAAATATATATATTTTAAAAAAATTATATCTCGATATTGTAAAAAAAAATATGATATTCGATATATATCTCGATATGTTTGCATTTGTTTTTAAATAATAAAAAAACATGATTTTCTTTTGCCCCATTAAAAAAAAACGATTTAGAACAGCTATTGTTACAAAGTAAATACTAAATGTTTAGTGCAAATTCAAGCAGTTAAAAACAAATCTAGACCAAGTGATCATTTACTGCTTTTTATTAAATGAACACATGCATATGTAACTGAAGTAGTGCAAAACAAGTACAGAACGTGCATTCTGTCACCTTTTTTAGTGCATGCAATTCACAATTTACAATCATTAAAATTCTACATCGTCGTCAAAATTATTGCGATATTGCTAAATATTCGATATATCGCCAAGCTCTATTTGTAAGTCACTTTGAATAAAAGCGTCTGCTAAATGTAATGTAAATAAAATAACTATATATATATATATGATATTGCTTTTATTTCAGCTTTAATTTTAGTATATTGTTAAACTAACGTATTTTATGGTTTTAGTTGCCTATAATAACCCTGTTCCAAAGTCTAGCTTAACTATTCATGCACACTGATCTACATCAGTTCCCTGTTGCCTTTGTAAAAGTGGTTTTACTATAATGTCCCTCAAAGGCATCAATCAGTCACACAATGAAAAGCTTTGTCTTCATATCTAGAACTGCTGGAAGGGACGTATTTTAATTATACGAGAGCTGTTTAATTCCACAGACGCTGATCTGAGTGCGTTTCCTATATGAAGTCTGTAGGGTTTGTGTATTCATGCATGTGAGATCCACTTTTACTAATTTTAAGTGATAAGATAAAATTAATAAATAAACTTCTTTCATAAGATGAAAATTGGTTTTCCAAGAGGACTTTTTAGGAGTGCACTAGCATAAAGATGACATCAGACATGGACAAAACCTAATCTTATTTTATTATCAGAGATACTATTATACTTTTTATTAATATTCTGAATTAGTTTTTTATATTTCTATTTTAATTTAAGTGAGATACTTTTTGTGTTTTTTTTTGTCATTTTAGTATTTTGTTCATCATTACTTTTTCTAAATGGTTTCTATTTTTATTTCACGTTTAGTTGTTGTAATAGTACATCAAATTAAACTAAATAAAACGTTTCCTTGACAGCTAGCTCAAATAAAATGTTGTTTTTTATTTAATGTATATTTTATTTCAGGTAACCATCAATGTTCTTATAGTTAACCTGGAACTAATAATAATACAATTTAAAAAATCATTACTTAAAAAAATAAACATTTATATAAATATTAATATATAATATAATACAAATATAAAAAAAATATTTCAGCTAGTTGTCAAGGCAACATTTCTCATTTTGATTTAGTTTGACTTGTACTAGGATTAATTTAATAAAACTGACTTAAAAAGAATAGAAAAAAAGAAGCTACTAAAAATACCAAAATAATGGAACTAAATTACTAACACTTTAAAGTTGAAATATAAATAAAACATTCAAAATATTACAGAAAACTATCAATTAAAAAATGTTGTGGCAACGATACTAAAATAACACTGTAAGCAACAACTTTTATATGGTTTCAGTTTTAGTTAACTATAATAGAGCTGGACTAAACTCCAGTTCATTTTTATTTCATGGAGTTCATAGAGAGGTCAATAGTCACCTCTGATTTGGTATTGAGTTTTAAGTGTGGTTGCACCACAACCATCTGATCTATCAAAACTCAGCTTTTTCTCTCTGCCATTGCAGTATCAAGTCGGGCAGCTTTTCTCGGTGGCTCAGGCCAGTAAAAACGAGACGGGTGGAGGAGAGGGCATTGAAGTGCTCAAGAATGAACCCTATGAGAAGGAAGGCGAGAAGGGACAATACACACACAAAATCTACCACTTAAAGAGGTAAAAATTAGTCGTTTTATTCTTTACGCCAAGATTAGTTCACCAGACTAATAGTTTTGCCAAGTTTCTTGATTCTAACACCACCTACGGTTTAGTATTGTCAGATGTGACACATCTCAAGTGTTTTACAGCACATTATCAGATGACAAACCATTCAACTTGACTCGAAGCTGAAAGTAATTACTCAGGCTTTGCTTCATTAATCTTGTTTTGTGCTCATCCAGTAAAGTGCCGGGCTTTGTGAAGATGATCGCACCAGAGGGGGCGTTAGTTTTCCATGAAAAGGCCTGGAATGCTTATCCGTACTGCCGCACGAGTGAGTGGAAACCTTTTTTTTTTATCCGTTATACCACACAATCCGTCACTATCATGTTTTTATTGCATACGACAATATGTAATGATTTACATATTGGCACAGATGTCATGTGTATACAATGTTTTTTGATTGTTTCACAAAGTTCTCACATGTGCCGTTTGGTAAAGAATTAGGGCGGAAACATACTCGGCAAGAATGCAAACACAGACATGAATACTCAACCAAAGCATGCCTAGCTAAACCCTGTTGTTGGTTAAATGACTGAGACTCATAGTGGATGATACACTAAGAAGGCAGTGCGTACTTGACTTGCATTATGAATTGAGCTCTGACATATTTCGTAGCTGTATCAGTTTGCATTCTTCTACTCAGAGTATGTTTCGGCCTCATTTGTTTTGTTCTGTTTTGATAGTGGAAATATGAATGGTTTATTTGTGTCACCTGATTATTTTTCTTCTTTTATTTTTGCATGCTGCTCCATTCTCCTCAGTTGTGACTGTAAGTACAAACACTAGCTGTCATCATGATTGTTCACTAAACTTTAGTGCATGATCATTTACTATGAAGTGCCTGCAGTTTGGAAAAGTTGTTTTTGATCGAGTCAGACATTTAATTGATTAGAAGTGTGTGAACTGACACACTGACTTTATAAACTATTCAGACATGCTTGTAAGTGTGTGATGTCATTGCATCAGATTAAGTGTCTGTATCTGCTTGTCTGTAGGCTAGAGTTTATTGTAAATAGTTTTTGTCAAAACTTATGTTTGCAAAATGCACGTTCATGCACATAATTATTTTGTCATCGTATGAGATGACACTCATACTTCTAAGTGTGGCTTAAAGGAATAGTTCAGCTAAAAAGTAAATTTGCGGAAGATGTACTCACCCTCAGGCCATTCAAGTTGTAGATGAGTTTGTTTCTTCACTGGAACAGATTTGGAGAAATGTAGCATTGCATCACTTGCTTACCAATGGATCCTCTGCAGTGAATGGGTGCCGTCAGAATGAGTCCAAACAGCTGATAAAAACATTACAGTAATCCACACCACTCCAGTCCATCAATTAATGTCTTCTGAAGCCAAAAGCTGCATGTTTGTTAGAAACAAATCCATCAAGACATTTTTAACTTAAACTATTGCTGGCAAAATTATGAGTCCTCTATTCATAATATTGCTTTCTTCAAAGACCAAGTTTTCTCGTCTGAATCAGGAGAGAAATCTGCAAAGATCAAGCACCGTTTATAAGTGAAAACAGTCCAAAAAAGTTCTAAACAAATATGTGTGGATTTTGATGTGGGAGGACAACAGGCGATGGACTTTAATGGACTCATTTTTCAGTGATGTTTCAAATTAAAACAATAATAATGAAACTCGTAATTAAAACGTAATAATGGATGAGGTTTTTTTTTTACAGACAAATCTTTTTGCTTCCCAAGATGTTACTTGATGGACTGTAGTGGTGTGGATTTTGTTTTTATCAGCGGTTTGGACTCATTCTGACGGCACCCATTCACTGCAGTGATGTAATGCCAAATTTCTCCAAATCTGTTCCCATGAACAAACAAACTCATCTACATCTTGGATGACCTGAGGGTGAAGACATTTTTAACAAGCTTTTATTTTTGGCTGAACTATTCCTTCAAGTGTCCGAATATGTTTTGAGATCACTGTATGTGTGTTTGTTTTAGTTCAGCACACCAATCATTTATTTATTTAGTCATTTAGCAGACGCTTTTATCCAAAGCGACTTACAAATGAGGACATTATAGAAGCAATCAAAACCAACAAAAGAGCAACAACATGCAAGTGCTATTACAAGTCCTGGTTAGCCTAACGCAGTACACGTAGGAAGGATTTTTTTTTTTTTTTAGAAAACTAGTATGTAAAATATAGAAACATTAAACTTAGTGTTAGTTTTACAAGAAAAGCTAGCAGTTAGAGAATAAATATGCAATTGATAGAGGGTCAAATGTTTTGTTTTTTTAAATAAAAAGACAGATTAGATAAAATAAATTTAGAATAGAGAGTGCTAGAGTTAGAGGGTCAAATAAAGATGGAAGAGATGTGTTTTTAGCCGTTTCTTGAAGATGGGTAAGGATTCAGCTGCTCGGATTGAGTTGGTCATTCCACCAGATGGGAACAGTTAATGAAAAAGTCTGTGAAAGGGATTTTGTGCCTCTTTGGGATGGTACAGTAATGCGTCGTTCACTTGCAGAACGCAAGCTTCTAGAGGGCACATAAGTCTGAAGTAATGAATTTAGGTAAAGGGGTGCAGAGCCAGAGGTGGTTCTGTAGGCAAACATTAATGCCTTGAATTTAATGCATTGAGCAGCTATTGGTAGCCAGTGCAAATTGATGAACAGAGGTGTGACGTGCGTTCTTTTCAGCTCATTAAAGATTAATCTTGCAGCAGCGTTTTGGATTAATTGTAGAGGTTTGATGGAACTGGCTGGAAGACCTGCCAAGAGAGCATTGCAATCATAATGCCAGCTTACCTAGAACTTGGAGTACAGCCTATTTACTTCTTGTTTCTAGGAACTAGTTCCCTCCAGCATTAAAGCCAGTTTAAAAACATGCGGTTTTGACCGCTCTAAACTTGTTGGACCTCACATTACTCTGTAGAAACATGTCCATTGCATGTGCTGTTAAACCACAGTTTAAAGTGAACTTATGCTGCTGTTTGTGACAACTGCATTTTATGAATATAAACATCACTGTATCTTCTCCTCAGAACGAATACATGAAAGATGACTTCATGATTAAAATTGAAACATGGCATAAACCTGACATGGGCTCTTTAGAGAATGTGAGTGAGACGTTTCTTTGTTTTTTGATGTTTTGAATCCATCTGTAATCTCATGCTCAAGGTGATATGTTTTTGTGTTTGTTTGTGCCCAATTACAGGTACATGATCTGGATCCCACCACATGGAAGACGGTGGAAGTCGTGGATATCGATATAGCCGATCGGTCTCGTGTTGAACCTGGAGTGAGTTGACTTTACTTCAGTCTAGATATGTTCTGATCTCATTTGCACACATTCTTTGTGTACCTACTTTGAATATAAAGCTTATAGTCCATCCCTGCTGGCCATCCTGCTAGCCCTCAAAAATTGACTATTGATATCCAACACCTGGTAACTAATTTGCATAACCCCACCCTCTGCTGCAAATGCATTAAGCTGTTTTTGCATTAGAGGTTTTGGTGTGAAGTTCCTCATTTGTGAGTCCTTTTTGGATAAAATCGCCCATTAAATGAGACCATTGGAACTATTTGAGGCTCATTTAGTTCAACCATTGTGCTTCTGTTAATCGCTCCTGCGTAAATGCTTATCAGCTGATGCAGATTATCTCAAACTTTATCCACTTAGTTTAATATTGTTTTACGTAATATTCCCTGCACAAAAAGTTTGAGATCACGTTTTAATTTTATTTATTTATATTTAAGAAATTCAGGATGCATTAAATTAAAAAGTGTCAGTAAAGACCTTTAAAATGTCACAAAAGTTTCTATTTCAAAAAATAAAAGTGAAAGTGACGTGTCATACGGCCAAGTATGGTGACCCATACTCAGAATTTGTGCTCTGCATTTAACCCATCCAAAGTGCGCACACACAGCAGTGAACACACACACACAGTCAACACACACCCGGAGCAGTGGGCAGCCATTTATGCTGCAGCGCCCGGGAGCAGTTGGGGGTTCGGTACCTTGCTCAAGTGCACCTCAGTCGTGGTATTGAAGGTGGAGAGAGTGCTGGACATTCACTCCCCCCACCTACAATCCCTGCCGGACCTGAGACTAGAACCCGCGACCTTTGGCTCACAAGTCTGATACTCTAACCATTAGGCCACGACTCACCCCAATGCTGTTCCTTTGAACATTCTATTCATTAAAGGATCCTAAAAAATTAAATGTATCACAGTTTCCACAAAATATGATGCAGCACAATTGTTTTCAACATTGATATTAATCAGAAATATTTCTTGAGCAGCAAATAAGCATATTAGAATGATTTCTGAAGGGTCATGTGATACTGAAGACTGGCGTAATGATGTGAAAAATTCTGCTTTGCATCACAGAAATAAATTACATTTTACAATACATTCAAATAGAAAACAGTTATTTTGAATAATAATATTTCACAGTTTTACTGTTTTCACTCATTTTTTTAAATCAAATAAATGCAGCCTTGGTGAGCAGAAGAAACTTGCTGACCCCAAACTTTTAAACAGTAGTGCATGTACTTTGTAGCAAGACAGCCCAGCACTATTTATCATATTAATGTCATAAAATTGTCTTAATACAACAAACCCCTTTGTTGCATGCTGTTTGTTTGCTTGTAAGCATTAGTGTATCTATTGATTAGGTTCATACAAACAAGTCACAAATTCCTCCTCCTGTAGCATAGTCAATGTTAGCCTAAAAATGTGCACATTAAAGATCCACCAGAAACCGCACTTTTAGCCAACTGTTTCCGGTGTGCTGTGATTTGGGACGTGCTAATCCTTATCCCGCATGCTATTTAGGCTGGCTAGTGTGTGACTTGTGATTCAGCCTTTAGCCTGCGTGTTACATAAGACTGGATTAGGGTGACATGACATTAGAGCGTGTGGACCATTGCCCTTCTAACCTGCATTACTCGAGGTTCAATAGTTTACCAAGAAGGCAGCTTCTTATCTTTATCTACTGCAGGGAGACCTGAACCTGATGTAAGCGGCAGAGTTTACCACACAATCTGGTCTGTTTGAAGCTGTAGACTTCACTGCTAAAAACTCAAGCCTCAAGATCAAATAAACTGGCTGTCAGTGCCATGTACTAGCAGACACGCACACTGCGTCAAACATCAGCTGTTTTGAATAAACCTCATTCTGGCTCTGTGCCGAGTGCATGAATACAGCTGCGTCCGTTTGACTGGAGTCCAGCGTGGTGGTGTGTTGACTAACAGGAGTGTGTTGTTATCTGCTCCTCTTCATCTCCTGCTGACCGGCTCACTGTAGAGGGGCGCTGAAGTGACTGCTCCTCCCAGGCCCCAGCGCTTTTATGCTTCATATCTTTAATTAGTTAAGTGGATCAGTCCTGGTTCAGGTTAAGCCTTATTCCCATATGTTCACGGTACTCCGCGCCGAGGTTTGAGAGATTAAAGGGTTGCGTGCGAGTGCGCACTAGTGTGAAAAGACGGAAATGATGGGAATTCCCAAACTGGAGGTGGTGGGAAGGTGTTTTTTTAAGATAACGTGTATTGTTATCTTTTCAGACACCTTTAGCAACTTATTTATTTTTTCAAAAAGCACCTACTGACAAATCAAGCAACTCTCTGAGTGATCATTACTATTTATAGTATATTAAATTTACATTAAAAGCAATCTTACTGACCCTAGACTTTTGAAGGAATTTTTAATCTCACCATAAATCTAGCGGCTTTCTTAAGGGATCGTTTAGCACTTTATTTATTTATTCAATAATTTATTCATTAATTCATTCATTTACTTATTCATGTACACACACACACACACACACACAAAGCTAACTACAAGTCTAGCGATGGTTGAGGGATCATTTCAAATGCACACTGGTCAAACGTTTGTAATCAGTTTTTTATAATTTTTTTATTTTTTTAATAAGTCTTTTATGCTCCCTTATGCTGTTTTTATTTAATAAAAAATATAGTAAAAACTGAAATATTGTGAAATATTGCAATTTAAAATAAAGATTTTCTGTTTTTAATATACTTATATTTTTTATTTGCTTATATTATTACGCAAATATGGTATGATTTCCTCAATATGTTAATTAGTCCATGGCATCATCTAGCAACTGTTTAAGCAGGCTTTGAACGTATTTGACAGCAGTGATAACATGAAATCAATAGTGGCCATTTTTACTTTCTTAATTTTCCTGGTAATTGGTAATACATTTAAATATTTAGATTTTGATAATTTTTATCAAAATCAAATATCCATCTCTGAAATTGCATCGAAGCTGACTTAACCTTGGCAGTGTGGAGAAAAATTAACCATAAAGAAAACATAAGTGATCCAGTTGTTGTTCTCGCAGGATTATAAACAGGATGAGGACCCAGCAATCTTTCAATCGGAGAAAACCGGCCGTGGACCTTTAGGGCCGGACTGGAAGGTGAGTGCTGTATTAGTTCATTGATTGAGGTTTTTGTTGGTAAATTCCGTTCCATATGAAGCCCATGTGTGATTTCTCCCCGAACAGAAGGAACTCTTGGCTAAGCCGGATGCCCCTCGTATGTGTGCGTACAAACTAGTCACCGTCAAGTTCAAGTGGTGGGGCCTTCAAACCAAAATAGAAAACTTCATCCACAAGGTAAGAAACGACACCATTCAAGCAAGAACTTTATTTTATTCTCCCGCATGTTTTTTCGAATACAAAAAATCATCGAGGCAAATTATGTGCCTCGAAGAATCGTTTTGTCCATTTATTGGGATGCACTGAATTTTCGGACGCCGAAAATATATGCCGTGCCGCACCGCCCAGCAGTGTTCAGGTTTCTCTCCTTCAGCCGTCATCACTGCGCCGTGTGACGCTCCGTTCAATATTCTGCTCCGTTACCGCTCATGCTCACCGGAAAAGCAGAGTCCGCTCAAATAACACGCCGACAAGAAATGTCTATGTAACGTTAGCATACTTATTCCTGTTTGCAGTAGTGCTGCTGTGCTGTGACATGCTGTGGTACAATCTCCTTCACTGAACTTCTCCCCGCTATGCTCTTCTCATATTCGCTGATGATACAGCTTTGCCAGGGTTTATTATATTTTTATACATGTTCATTTAATGTTTCCTTACACCGAATCATCATTTCTATTCATTTCCCACTGATTTAGGCAATCTGATGACCATTAACTCATATTACGCGATCATATCTCTTTATGAATGGATGACAGAGACGCATGTTTTCCTTTAGCACACACACTGAAGCGCGCGTGATGTCTCAATGAGGACATAAACACACAAACAACATCTCCAGAACTGCTCTGAGAGTCACTTTATGAGCGTTTCACAGTTTCATTTGAGTAAAACTATCCTCATATCATATACACTCATACACTCATCATATACATTTACAAATGTAAAGATATTCACGGCAACCCGTCAAAATAAAAGTCCGATTTTTTTGAAGACAGTTCAGCAGAATGTACATGCTACCAGTGGCGCCTGCAGGTGTACGGCTGTGCGCAGTGTGCGTGCCATGAGCACTCAGACCCGAGATTTGCCTCGCAAACATTTCAGCAGTTAGTAGCTCTATGTGTCCTGTATCTCTGTCGACTGAACAGCCATGCCATTAATTATGAATTTATCAGTCTTTTGCACGCCAGTCAATTTCTACATATGAATATCACGCCAAATAACAACATAAATTCATGCTTTACGCACCTTTATCATATAAGATCGGGTTAGCCTACAATAATTAATTAGGCTAGCTATTTTACAAATGGGAATACAATGAATTTAAGACAATGTTTTACATTCAAGCTAGGCTACCCGTAAAATTGATTGTGAAACGTTCTTTAAAAGCATCTGGAATGCAATAAAGTCATTTTTAAAGCTGTTTTTAAATCGTTTGCTGCATGGATTAAAAATAAAATAGGCTAAATAATTCACATCAGACAATTTCGTTGCAGCAAATCTTTTAAATTAAGGTATTCAGAACAGATTAAAAAATCTGAAAATATAAGCAGCTATGCAATTATAGGCTTAACTTGTTGATTTGTATGAAGTAAATACCGTTACGTGACTATTCACAAGCTGTTTTAATTACGGTGTAAATGCTTGGAAATTATATTTAACGTTTTCAATTCCATTCATTGCACGCAAGCCACCCAATAATCACAATAAGCTTTGTGTGTTTTTTTATTATAACACACTGTCTCATCTGTCTGTAAAATATGAGATCGAATACAAACATTAAATGTTTTGCGTTGTTTTATTTGATGCTGCATTCGCCTCAGTTCAAGCTACATTTGGAATCAATGATATTTTCCTCTTTAATATTTGCATCATGAAATAAACATGAATAAATATTTGAATGCATATTGAAAAAAAAATCTGAACAATTTATACAAATGAATGTCTCATGAAATCGATCAATTAGAGTTTAAAAAATATCTATAAGCCTACATGTTATTGCTGATTTTCGAACTTTTTTGCGGAGTGTAAGTTTCACATACATTTTTTTGATGGTAAGTGTTTAAATGTAGCTAAAATACATTGATTGCAACCAAAGAAATTAGGTTGACTTTCAACATTTTTATTTATTTAGGCTAAATGTAGCTAAAATAGTGTTTGCAACCACTTACCTTATAAATGTAAAATCTTTTTTTCAGTGTGTCTGCCGCTGGCATTCTGTTGCATAGAACTGAATAAAAATAATACATTGATCTTTAATATTAATATATTTTCTGTCCAATTTTCTTTCAATAAAAGTAGGGTTATTTTATTGGCTTGTGTCTTTTTAATTTGGTGTCATTAAAATTGAGTTAAATTAAAAAGGTCTTCCAAAATTACTTTATATTATTTAATAAAATAAATAATTATTACAAAGCATTTTCGTTTCGGTTTTCGACCAAGCACATCCTGAATTCTCTGTTTCGGCTCAGAATTTTCATCTCTGTGCATCCCTAGCATTTACTGTAACTACATATGAAGCACTGTGTTTGCAACCACATGCTCCTTTAAATGATTACACACACACACACACACACACACACACACACACCAGTATGCAGAGAGACATTTAAGAGGGTTTATTCTCCAAATAACTTTAAATTCATGTTGCTGAAAAATGTGTTAAGTGTTGTGCATGGACTCTTGTTTTTGTTCCACATTAGCTTCCTGTCCACTATTTTTTTCCCTCTTATAAAAGCCACAAAGCCTTCTAAGAAGTAAAGTCTTGTGTCATGCCTGAGCTGTAGTTAGGCTGAAACCTGAAAGTTAATTTATTTATTACTACTATTATTTTGATTTATGTCTTAGTTTTAGATTGTACTATGTGTACCTTTTTTTTTAAAGTAATTTGAAATAGATTTTTGTATTTTTATTAATGTTTTTGTATTTATATATTTGCATTTTGAATGTAATATGGCAATCAAATGCACTAAATGGGTTTAGTTTTCACAGTTATTAATATACGCAATTTCAGCAATACAAATGTTTATTTTCTTAAAAGGAATCAAATTACTTGTTCATTTTAAGAGACCTGTCTTATTTTCTCTTGTATTTTAGGATTACTCTTTAATAAAGAAAAAGTTCTTATCTGATTACTCGATTAATCGATGGAATATTCGGTAGAATACTCGATTACTTAAATATTCGATAGCTACAGCCCTAGTCTACACTACCACGTTACACTACACTACATTAGATGTACAATTTCGAGGCGCTGTGCCAGATATGATGCTAGTGATTAGGGATGGGCGATATCTTATCGTTTGCGATATACCGGTAAAAATTCTCCCCACGATAAGAATTAGTCTTCCCGCGATAATAACGATAAAGTCTAGTTGTTTACATATTTCTGTGTGCGACAGTGCGGAGCGACATCGCGGAAGGCAGACGTGAAACTGAGGAGTTTATCACTAAATGATGAGCTCGAGCTCCTTTTAAAATCTGTAACTGGTTTGGTTATAGCTGTACAGTGCACAAAAAATCGGTCTGAATAAATGTAGTACAGTATGTGTGCGATACAGTTTTGCATATGTATGAGCCTGTTTACAAATCTGTTGTCCAACAAAGATATAATTTATTGACATGCTTTTCCTCCAAATTAACAATAACATAGTCGAGTGTTTGAAATACTTCATTTTTGACCAGACGTGGTTTCATATTACAGAATGATAGTATTATATACAGTGATAAAGGCTATGTCGATTAGCATTGCATTATAAATATACTTTCCTTATAAAAATACCCAAGATTGAAGAACACAGACAAACTATATATTTTGTGCAATCGTATGTTTATTGTCTTCAAGTTTCATCAGTTAAAATTCTCTTATCTTCGTTGTGCGTTTTATTCAGCGATAACTGGTTACCTTCATGGAGCGTCTTCAGTAGTATTACTTCTGCTATGGATTTGTGAAATTTCTGCGCAAGGGCGCCCTCCGGCGTCCAGTATGAATTAAACAGTCATTGCATTACGTGTGTACTCAGTAATGCTCACAACACCCTATTTGGGGTAAAAACAGAAAAGATAATACTTTTCTCTAAAGAAACAGGATTACCTGAATTATCGTCATTGATATCGTTATCGCAATAAATGCCAGAAATATCGTGATATATTTTTAAGCCCATATCGCCCATCCCTACTAGTGATATAAAACATTTCCTATGTGTTTCTTCCTTGACATCAAACCTCAAGGAATGCCTCTCAAATTTCAATGAGTTTTAATGTTTTTTCCCATCTCACAATGCTTTGCAGTAACAGATTTTATTTTATCTGCGCTTGCAGCAAGAGAAGAGAATCTTCACCAACTTTCACCGTCAGCTCTTCTGCTGGATTGACAACTGGGTGGAGCTCACCATGAAGGACATCCGCCGGATGGAGGAGACGACGCAGCGAGAGCTGGAGGAGGTCAGAATGACATTTGCGCAGAATTATGGTCTAAAGCATGAATATTTCCTCAACTGCATTTGTTCCCACCCATCCTTGGCAGACCTCTTTATTCCCAGCAGTCCAGATCATGAAACGCTGTTCTTTCCACGGTTCTCTTTTTTTTCTTTTTTTTTGGTCCATTTAAGAATGGTTTTTAAAGGTCAAAGGGTTCATTTCTGTGCCTTTATTATCAGAATATGAAATTGCTATCATTTAAAAAAAATAATTAGGCTGCTTTAAATGTCACAAACCCCTCAAACTAGTTTAAAATAGCTTTTAAATAAAACTAGGTCTCATTTTGAAAATAATGACTTGCCACTAATAGTTGAATTAGGTTCATTGAGTGATTGTCATTGCCATTCCAACTGATTCAGCAAGTGGGTTGTCCAAATCATTTTATTTAAATTAATTGAAATTATTTATTTTAAATTATGTAAAATAATTTAAATTATTTTTTTTAATAAAAAAAAATATATATTACTTCAAGGCAGTGTTTTTTTTTGTCAGGCATTTTTTGATTTAGTCTTGGTCTTTACCTTGAGACGAAAATGCTTAATAGTCTTAGTCACATTTTAGTCTTTCGAGTCTTTCATAGTTTTAGTTATTGCATTTTAGTCAACTTTTAGTCATTACTTTTATTCAAACTGCAGTTACCAACATTTATTTTGGTAGTTATTTTATATGTAGTATTTAAACAAAAATAGTCATCAATTCTTCTCTCTTTAGACCAAATCAATTAAGCTTATGAGAAATTTGAATCAAGGATTGCCGGAGTGCCTTCTGTGTGAAAGCAAACACGTCCCGGGATCGATCCCGGATTGAGACCTAGTAACATTGCCGGGTTACGTCCCAGAACGAGCTCTGTGTGAACAAAAGCCAGAACCAATGCTGTAAAGGCTGATGACGTGCGTTATCATGCGACTCTTTTACCGGGTGTTTTGAAGGCAGATCAATGTTCACAATGAAACATGTATAAACTGGAATGAAGCAGAGATCAGGGAGTTCCTCACTATCCGTGCTGAAGCTGATATCGTTCACCAGTTTAGTGAAACGGGACGTGGCGCATTATACACGTCACGTGTCTTTACGGGATCTTTACGGGTTGTGTGTGAATGCACGCACAGATTCTGGAAAATCACTGGCAGTGTGATCAGACGATCCCGGGACAAATCACTGACACATTTTCTGTGTATTTTCCGGAATGGCTGTGTGAAAGAGGCTTAGCTGAAATTAAATATGAAAAAAAACTTTTTCGTTTCAGTTAACAATTTTTTTTTATGGTTTTAGTTCAGATAACTGTAATAACCCTGGATTAAGTCTATTCTATATAAAGATAACAAATGAGTAGTCCAAATAATTGAGGCTAAAATAGTTGATTAATTTCCGTTTGAAATTGAGAACACTAGTTGAATGCAATTGCTGTTGTGTGCAACTTTTGTATGCAACGTTTTGGTGAAGAAATCACGTAGAAAGCTTTAGTTTTATTTAGTCTCTTTTCATAAAAAATATAAAATAGCAGATTTTGAGAAACACTGTTTCGTAATATACATTTACAGTCTGTACATAAGCTACAGTGCACATCTGGACAGATTTTACAGTGTAATATGGGCGTTTATAAGCAGAATAAAACGTTAGTACCTGTGATATTAGCACCAGGGGTCATTTTTTTGGCTGTAGACGTAAAATAGTGGTCGCTGAATTTAATCCGGCTTCTGGACGTTATTGAAAGGGTTACAGATTTGAGCTATATTAGGTTTTTCCCCTGCTGGTCACCGTTGGCAGCGCGCTCATTCTCTATTTTCAGTTGTGTGTTTTTGTTGAACGCGCCCCAGCTCAAGTGTATAGTATTTGGCCCAGATTCTTTCCTCTACCCAGTAAATATGACGATCCAACGGCACGCAGTCTCTCCAAACTCCGACACGCTCTGTGATCGCTTTCAGCATGCAGCCAAGAAAAGCCACAAACTCCTCACTGCCTGGGAAATATCGATCAGTACGTTCTCATCCAAATCCCGAAGGCGTAGTCTCTTATTAGTTTTATTCTGAAGCGACGGTCGGCCAAGACCAATAAAGTGATTCTTTAACCGTCAAACCCATCCGTCACGTTACGAGTTATATCTCTCTCCTAACCAGTTCGTCTGTAATTGCCTTCACTTGTAAAGGCTGGCATTAATAAAACAAGCAGTATATGTAGTAAAACTTTATATTAAACAAACAGTTTTTTTTACACTGCTACTATCCAGTTTCCAAGCAGAAAGTATGTATTTGGACTAATATTTGACGAATTAAGTTGACTTTGGCTTTGCTGTGCTTTACAGAAACCTTCCAGGGTATATATTTTTTCAAAACCTCTTTTATGGAAATGATGGTGAATGTTTCCAGTGAGGATTATGTCAACGTTAACACATTCATTGCCTCTATGCTGACAAGTCAACCGTTAAATGGGTTGTTATAAATGCTGTTATAAATGCATCACATTTCTCCCTAAAATAAAGAAAAGAAAGCCTTTTTTTAATCCGTAGCTTGTAATGGGAATACATAATCAAATTCACTTTTTTATATTTAAACTATTTTAAAATAATATATAAAATATATATTTAAAAAATATTTTAAATGTTAAGATTTTTCAGTAAAATTCAGTAAATGTTAAGATCCTTTTCAATTTTAAGTCCATATCAAGGTGGTACTGAAATTAAGTGTTTTTAAATTGGTTAAATTAGCAATTTCAAAATAATTTTTTTTTTTATTTAAAAAAATATAATAAAATAAATAGTAATTGAACCGATTACTTTACATAAATTAAATAATTTAATAAATTATTTTTTTATTTTTAATCATTTGTAAAAAATAAATAATTTGATTACTTTTATTTCTTATGCATCTGTTGTGGCCAATTTATGATTATTTTAATATCTTTTTTGTCAACAACCTTGTATTACCATTGTGTGTTCAATGTGCTATGTAAATAAACTTGCCTTGCCTAGGTAGGTTGAATCCTATAAAAAAGGACTTCTAACCGAGATTCCCTGAAATATGTGTTATTGGCTATTTTGATGTTTCATAACACTTTCCTTCCAGCTGGACGTCAGTAAGTGGTAAGATTACACCTAACGGCATCTTTTGTTTCTAGATGCGTCAAAAGGGGTCCGTACGAGGCACGACGGCAGCCGAAGATTAGCCGAATCCTTTTTAGTAACACGCGGCAGGTGGAGAGACTCCGTAAGTGGTGCGGGAGGAAAGGCGGCCGCTCCGTCTCGCATTCTTTCTCACGTTCTTTTCATCCGCCGCCACCCACTAACCCATCATTTCAGCTAACCACAACTAACTTTTCTTCTGGTGTTCTCCTCTCAGCTGACGGGTGGACGAATGTTACCCGAGTTAAAGTGTTAGTCATTTCAGACAAACTCTTGGCTGAACCGCCAAATAGCATTCGCTCAGGCCAGAGGAAAATAGTGCCTCAACGGCGCAAATTGAAAGCAGGTGTTTGCAGCTCCTTGAAAAAGCCTCATCTGCAAGTTCTAATGGTTTTAGGCTCCGGTTGAAAGGTAAAAGAGGGTTTTTTTGAGGCGTTCTTGATGTTTAAAGCAAGTGTGGTGGCCAATGCCTGTAGCTTCGTTGCGATGTTTACAGGAGCAGCTGCAATGGCCATCTTTTTCTTTTCCAGTCTTCTCGTTCCGAAGGGTTAGTGCATACACAAATAAAATGCCATCATGTCGTTCCAAACCCGTATGACTGACTTTCTTCCATGGAGATGTTTTTGAAGAATCTCCACACTTGTTTTCCATACAATTAGAGCACACAGTGGCCACAGGCTATCAAGCTGTGAAAAAGCATCATAAAAATAGTTAGTGATTTATGTGCTGTATTTTAAGTCTTCTGAAACCATAAGATAGCTTTGTGTGAATTAAATAAATGTATTTAATTGTATTATTTTATTTTAGTCATTGCAATACAGGTTTGAAACTTTCATTCTTAGGAAAATTTCAAAATGCCAATAAAAAAAAAAAATGTATAACTTTCTTAAAGGTAGTTTGATTCCCATTAAAAAAAAAAAAAAAAAATAAATATTTTGTTTCTTTATTTTTTGCATGTAGGAAATGTTTCATTTGACTCGATGACTTGGGTTGTATGGACTACTATTATAGAGTTTCTGCGAGTCTTTGGTTCTTCCACAGAAGAAAGAAACTCGTGCAGGTTTGGAACAACAAAGGATGACAACTTTAATTTCTGGGTGAAATATTCCTTTATTTTAGTATTGGTCTTGTGGTTTTCGTCTGCTCAAATCTTGATCTTGCAGCGTCTGTAATGCAGTTATGAAGTTGTTTTTATAGACTTTCTTCTCAAGAGAGATTGTTGGGAGTCAGAACGGAGCACAGCCGCTTCATATTTGTGTTGTTCTCCCTCCCTCTGCGTTTGGCTCTGCCGTAAAACGATCTGGAAGAGATGAGACTCTCTTCGGCTGCTCTTTCCAAGCGTCTCTGCCCAATCTTGTTTTTTTCTTTCATTTCTCATTTCTCCTCATCGCCCCATTGCTGCTTGTCTGTGCTGTGTTCTTGATTTCTAATCAGCGCTTTTTGTTTGATTTTTCCAGAGTGTTTGTACTCTGTGCATGTGAGTGTTTCTGCTCTTTGATTTGAGTGAGTGTGAAAAAACTGCCTGCCGTTTCTTGAATTCACACGGTGTCCTAACCAGGCACGATGATAACTTTATGCTGTAGTGATGCGACAATATCCCGCCTAATTAGTGGCGTTTACTAAGGCGCTATTAGTGTTAGTCATACTTTGTTTTATTGACTCAAATAAACCCCATATTAAACTGTTAATCGCCCCTCGTTGTTAGTTTCCTCAAATCATCTTGCATCTTGTTTGTAGTTGATCAGACTTATCATTTTCATCGTGTAGATGAAAAACAGATGTAATGAATCTGACACACTATCTAGAGACTTGAGGGTGAACTCTTGATTTAAGTCAGTAAGAAACCACCTGGAAATGTGCCAAAAATGTAATATCCTTAGTAACCAAGTCTTATTTTAGTATTATTCATAAACCGTTATATTTATTAATTTAATTAGATTCTATTTTTATTTTTTTAAGTTTTAGTGATTTTGATTTGCTTTTGGCATTTTTATTAGTTTATTTTTTTATATTTAGTGCGAATTTATTTTATTTCAGTCTTTGTTTTATTAATACTTGTTTTAAGTACTAACAATTTAGTAATTATTTTATTAATTTCCAAGGAGATATTTTAGTAACGCTTTACAGTAATGCTTGAATTGTTACTTATATAGCTTTTTAAATTTTATGTTAATTAAACACACACATAATATTTTTTATCAAAAATTGTATCTGTTAGTAGCACTGTGAACTAAGCTGAACAATGAATTGTATTTTTTTAACATTTAACAAAATAATAAATGCTATATATATTTACATTTATGCATTTAGCAGACACTTTTATCCAAAGCGACTTACAGTGCATTCAGGTTATACATTTGTATTGTCAGTATGTGTGTTCCCTGGGAATCGAACCCACAACCTTTGCGCTGCTAACGCAATGCTCTACCACTGAGCCACAGGAACACTATATATATATATATTGCTTATTTTAGCTAATGCATTAACGGAGTTAACAAGTTAAAAAAAATTGACCTTTTTGTACGGTGTTACCAACATTTCCCATTTATGATTAAGTTTTGAATCTAGTTTTTTGCATTTTATTTTATTTCGGCTTTGTTTCAATTAGCACAAATGATTTAGAGTAGTTTTCATTTTAGTTAACATCATGCGTTTTCTTAAGAATATATGATGTTATATGCAACCAGTTGCAACCAACTAAATTCTCCAAAACTTGAATTAGCGTTGTAGAGATCGGCACACGTGATAGGTCACTTCATAATTTCGTACCTGGTTAGGATAAAAATGTGGAATGATTCCGCTGGCTTCAAACATGCATTGAAAAAGCTTTTTGAATGATGTTTTTGTCCATGTTATTAACGGTCACTGTTTTCCTCTCCCATTCTCATAGCTTCGTAAAACTGGTCAGGTTCGAGGCACCAGTGCTGCTCACGAACAATGAAGCTAAACTTCAAGAATCCAACCACGCCAACACTTGACGAAAGACATCACTGCATCCAACCAAACCGGCCAGTGGCGGCGCCGCCGTCCTCCACCAGCAGACTGCAGAATGACACCGTGATCAGTAGTACTGTACTCACACACCTGCCGACAGGGTGGACACACATCACGCTCAGCCTGATTTTAAATTCACGCGGGTTGATCCTGTGACTTTTACCACTTTGTTAGAAACATCAGAGTATTGCTGTATGGATGTGTTATTCCATTTCAGAAACTAAACGACTTAATTTTGTCAGGCATCGGACCAATTCTTTGTGTTTTTGTTTGGTTTCATCTGTTTGTAATGGTTCAGATCTTTATTTTCTTGTCTGTGTTTACTCTTTCCCCCAGATGAAGCACTTTTGGTTGCTTTAAAATCCTAATCACGTTTTAATTAGTAGGTTGTCATTTTGTATCAGCGTAGTCTTGCCTTTCGAAGTAAAATTTGTGATGCTACTGCACGACATGCACATTTGTGCAAAAACACACGTCCACCCCGCGAGTGGCTTTTGCATGAGCTCAGGCATGTTTTTGAGAGGGTGACGTAACCCCTCAGGACTCTTCAGGTTCTCCTCACCAAAATCCAGACTAATTACCAGAGCAAATCGCTGCTGCTTCTTATTTTTAGAGTCTCTTTAGGACAGGCAAAGTGCTTTTATATTGCTAATCTACCTGTAACACTCTCAGGGTTCCCACGGTCTTGGACAATCCTGGAGATATCAGGGAAACATTGTGATTTCCAGGCCCGGAAAAGTCTCGGTTCATAACAAGCATACATACATAAAATAATTTACCTCACAACTAAATTTTCACGATCAAAGGTGCAATGCCCGTAAACCACGTTGACGTTTAAAATCTGAAGTGATGATTCTTGTATTTGATCTCTAAAGTTGTAAATCTAAATGGCATTTCTGAGCTGTAACTACTTTTCCAGGTGGATGAATCTCTGGTTAGAGACATGCGAACATTCCTTCTGGAATCCTTGCGCATATTATGCAAATGTTACTGGCGTTGTCATGACAACAGATTTAAATTCGGTGGCACAGGCAGTAAGAGATTCTAGTGCACAAGTCTCATGGTTTTAGTGTGCACTTGAATCTTTATTGACTAGCCCTGAATTATTTTAGCTTTTTAACAAAAACGGACAACCTGAAATTTTCTACAATCGACATGCTGTCCCCAAAACCTTTCTTTAATGAAATCATAAGGCATAAAATGATATATTTATATAGGGAATATTGCAATCTCTGCAAAATGATCGATCAGAACGTGTGGGAACCCTGAGCTCTGCACTCGTATGTGTAGATGCCTCAACAGGACAAAGAGGAGAACTTTATAAATGCATTTTAAAGAGCTTGATCTTTGTATAGTTTCTATATCGTACCAGGTCGGAGTCGCAGTCGTCCTCGTCTCTGGCCGTCCTGCACCAGCTCAGATCATCCAGCCTAGCAAAAAGAGTCTCCTCTGTTTGCACTTGACCCGCAGTGCAGGGCTGTTTTATCTTCTCGTTTAGGAGTAACAGGTTTTTAACGTGTACGGTTCTCTGTCCCGGTCGAGAGGAGACGATCGGATTTTTATCATATATTGTGGCCAGTGCATTAGTTTTAATAGTTGGGCTTTCATGGGCAGGGCCTGCTGTCTGCGTGGAAACGTGCGATCCTGCCTCATTGTGATTGTCTATAGTTATAATTGCACATTGTGATAGTTTTCAAGCCTGAACGTGGTGTACAACACATTTCTTCTCTGTTTGCGTGTTTTGTTTCTTAACGTCCCTCTCATTTCAAGGTCCACGAATGTTCACGCAATCATGCAGCCCGTCAGGTTCGGCCTCGGCGGCACCTTTATAGCAAACAAGAAGACATTGTCACATACCCGTGTTCCTCTTCTCCGATCCGGATGGGAGGAAGGCAGGTTTTGGTTTTTCGTATGTTCTCTAGATCGTAATTGAGCAATCCGTGCACTGACGTCTGTTCTGACATACTGTTTCGAGTCTCACAGATCATGTGGTTTACTTTTGTACACGTACATGGCTTTTAGGCTAGCGGGGGCTGGGATGGGCAAGGGTTTCAGATATAATGAATTAATTATTGCAATCGAAGCATAACTGCGCACTTGGAGTATCTACTGGGGGGGGGGGGGTCCTTGGGGAATTACACAGTGCTGTTTTTCTGTCTTTTTCTGATTGTTTGTTTAAAAATCAGGGGAAATATCAGTGATTGTACTATGGTGTGATTTTTTTTTTTTTTTTTTCTGCAGCTTTTGAATCGGTTATGAATTGAACCAGTAACAGTATATCTAATAAATTTCGACACCAGTCATGCTTGGTCTTCTATTTTGAGTGTTATTTTCACTGTGCTTCTGCATGCTTTAATTAATGTTGCCTTTAGATACGGAAAAGCTGTAAGCGTCAGGTCATTTTATGAAAGTATTTAGGTCTGGAATATTATCGAAAGGTCAATTTAGGATTAAATATCCTAATTCAATAATAATCAAATATTAGTCTGAAGGTGTTAGGATCTGAAATGCTTTATTTCTGCATCTGTAATTTGTGGTCTGACAGCAGCACTAGATGGCACTGTTCCGCTTTGCCAAAGAAACGGGGAACGATTTCTTCTAAAGACCAGAGGGACCTACAAAATAAGTCTTATGGCTTTCCATTTATTATCCTTTTATTAGTTTAATTTCTTCAGTCATACCTATCAATAAATGGCCACTTATATTTCACCATAAAACCTTTCAGTAGCCCAATGGTTGTATCATTCCGTGGTGGGTTTGCAAGGCACAGTTTAAGTTGTAGTATAAGGGGTTTTATTTCTATAATTTTGTAATCACTATTCATTAAAAAGCTTTTGTTGTAAAGATAAATAATTTGACCCATGCTGCAGCAGTGAGTTCTAAAAATACACCACAATCACCGGTTACTTACAGGAAATTAACCCTGAAGACTCATTCATTATCTCTGGCTGCCATTCGTCACAGCTTGAAAATGAAGCCTGTTTCATGCATCTGCTAATTTACTAATTAACTGCTGCATATTTACTACAGTATCTGTGTATAAAGGAATATAGCTGTTTTGCATATGAAGGATCTGGGAGTGACTGAAGATTTACACTGATTTGTATTTATTTCATATTGTATTTAAACGTAAATTGCTTAAATGTATAGCTGTGTGTAAATAAGAGATCTAGTATTTCACACATCGAGAAATGATGCATATTTCTTGAAAATTTCTATGTGCACGTTTTTATAATAGCTACGTAATTTGTGGGGAGAAAAACTAATCTCAGTGTATGAACGAAATCTTTATCATCTACTTTACATGTATAGAATTAAATATCAAAATGAAATTATTTAAATGATTTTATTAGCTATCTGTGTTATGGATCGTATACCTTTTAAAGAAAAAAATATGCACTGAAGTGTAAATAAGAAATCTAGCTGTTTTCGTAAAATAGAGTATCACTGAATACATTGGTTTATTATTTATGCCTAATATATGAATACGTTATATACATCTCTTGTAGACTTCCTTAAGCAAAGCCCCGCCCCTTGTGCGTCAGACCCCGCCCTGGCGCACGAAACCCCGCCCCCTGCGCATGTGTGCTTGTGTCGGCATTGGTGAGAAATCAGCGCTGGATCAGATGAGGGAATGTCAAACTTGTTGCCGATATCCGCGGCTCGACACATCCGAGTCAAGGATAAACGAGAGAACCCTCTTGGAGCCAGACGCATTTGATGGAACAACGCGTATCTTATGGACGATATTAAAGAAAATGGCGATTCATTTTTGTGCTGAATACATTTCATACTGTGACAACAAAAGGGATCCAGGGCTCTCCAGTTACTAACAGCGCGCACCCACAGCGGCGCATCGAGTCTCCTCACAGGACTGAACGCACGCTCGAAGTTCTCCTCAGAGGACCGTCGATTTAATGCATTTATCGACTCTATCTGAATTCATGTAAGTGCATTTAATATAGAATAATTAGTCGGGGTCGCGCGCATTGCTTTGGAGATGTGAACATGGGACATGTGCTCCGCGCGCTGGTTTGCACTCCTCTGGATTTGTGTTGAACGACTTGGAGACGTTACGCATCGAATAATGATGTAAAGGACGAGTTTTTTAAGATGTGCATTTTTCAGGGTCGTTGCTCTAAGGATATACAAAGAGGAGTTCGCGTTTTTACGCTTATGCTGGAATTGAGGTACTATCAATTGTCATCTGATCTCTCTTACTTTCGAATCATTAAATATTGATCAATAAGCACATGCATGCAAAACGTAAACTTATTTTTTAATTATAACGTTGAATTATGCTGTTGAAAATATATATATTTAAATGTTTAAATCGGCTGCTAACATGGGCCACTGAGAAACGCAAAAGGAAAAATATTGAAAGTACAAAAAAAAGGATTGTTTGGTTCAATTGTCTTTTTTTGTTGTTTATTTGCAGTGACAAACAAACAAAAGGAATTTAATCCCAGTGAACTGAAAATGAACTCTAATTATAACAGCGCTGGATTTCATATGAAAGGGCCGTCGGTAGCTGTGGAGCCGATGATGGGTCCACTAAATGAATCCCCCATGCAGGGACTCAACTTTGTCTCAAATAGAGACCAGTATGGATTCCAGACTCATGGCCATGGGGATATGCTCGCTATGGGAGTTCAACCACAACATCAACTCCACATGCAAGGACCGTTCAACCATCAACCTCCTAACCATGACCAGCATTCACATCTGTACCAGGATAGCGTCCCCTCTTGCCTGCACGGGGACAGACACATGGGCTTCAATAACAACAACGCAGGTCACCCGCATATGTTTGAAGGAGGATTTGGTCAGCAGCTCGCAGAAGCACAGTCGCGAGAATGCATCACGCAGCAGCAGCAACAGAGAATGGCCGCAATGCCTGAATTTCAACCGCACAACCATCCGAACGGTAACCACGCCGTTCCAGCGCCGTGTCTTCCACTAGACCAGTCACCAAACCGCGCCGCGTCGTTCCACGGCGTGCCGTCCTCGTCCCCCGAAACCCACAGACTGGAACATTACAGGCTTTTCCCACAGGGCAGGATGGGGGGATCAGAGCACAGTTTTCCCTGTGATCCTCTGACGGGGAATTTCGATATGACAGGATTCTCCACCGCGGACTCTTCAGAGCACAAACTGCCCTATTGTGAAACGGGGAACCAAGTGGTTGGGGGTCATTTTTCCACTTGTAATCGAAATGGCTCCCGAGGGCCCATGATGGGTGGCTCTAAAGTCGACCAGCAGCTACCTCAGCAGAACGTATTTTCTGACCGATTCGAGAACCGGGGGAAAATGGATCCGGGGTTTAACGCTAGACACCACCTCATGCAGCAGCAAAGACCGGGACCCGCCGCCAGGCAGAACCCTGGTTCCCCTGCGCTTCCGCGCTTTTATCACACTCCGGACTTTGTAGCGAACAATACGGACGTTCAAGGTGGCGGCCCGATGGTCCACGTTCAGCACGGCCCCCTGGACCGGCCCATACATAGACTGAACAACCATAATATGCATCCCTTCGGCGAGCCGGTGTTTGATGTCCCCCAGCTAGCCCCTCAGCCCCCACATCACCCTCACCTCAGCTCACTGCCTTATTTGAATATGGCAAAAAGGCCACGGTTTGATCTCCCAAACGGCTCTGCTGGAGAGAGCTGCAGCCCCCTAAGCAACAGCTTACATAATCGGCCCAATCTTGAGAACCACCTCTCCCCCTCGGCTTTCCCCTCTCCCATGGGGGACTTTGCATCTCATGTGACAGATGGGTTTCCATCAGGCCCCCTACCCTTGAGCTCCGGCCCACAGCAGCAGCAGCAGCGGCAGAACGCGGCGATGATGATCAAACAAATGGCATCGAGGAGCCAGCAGCAGAGAATGAGACAACCCGACCTGCAACAGTTAAGTCTCCATGGGGACGTCACATCAAACGGCATGGTCTGCCGAGGCCCTCTGGGAAGTGTGTCTCAGTCCAATTTCGAGAAGAAGCAAAATTTTCACGGAAATTTTGACAGCCCCCACCTACCTCAAGAAAACTCATGGTTTCCTGAGCCGCAGCAGCATTGTAGAGAAACAAACACGCATGCCTTGGAGCAGGCAGAGAATGGACACAACATTATTTTTAGGCAAGGCGTCACAAGCATGGACATGCAGTCTTTGAATTCTCCGGGAGCGCATCATCCATTCGAAAATAATGTCAGCAATCCTCTGCAGATGCAGTCTCCCGATGATAGCAACATGCAGTCAGGTGCACCTACGGACAGGAGACCGGCTGAATTCGGAGGAATGGCGATGAGGAGGCAGCACAGCTTCCCTCCTGGAGGGCCGAGTCAACAGGGAGCCCCCCAGAGCAATCCTCCAGGATTTAGCTCCTCTCCAGGGAACTATCCCGCCCATCCCGAGTACCTCTCAAGCCAGCACCTGTCAGTCAATAAGCTTGGGGCCCTCTCTTTAGGGAATTTGAACAAAGCCAGTACAAAAGACAGTGTGTTTGGCCAAAGCTGTCTGGCAGCTCTTTCCACGGCCTGCCAGAATATGATCGCCAGCCTTGGGGCCCCGAACCTCAATGTGACTTTTAATAAGAAAAGTCAAAATGAGGCCAAACGCAAAGCAGGTCAGGTTGAGCAGGACATAAATAGCAGTGGCAGTAGCGGCCCAGGGGCAGAGTATTTCCAGAGCAATGCTTCTCAGAATAGTCAAACGCCTTGCTCTGGGAATAACAACAATACGACGGCAGGTCAAAATGGTACGGGCCAGATGGCGAAAAGGGAAGCGAGCACCCTTTCCCCAAACGATAACATGGAGTCTGGATGCGAGGGGAAAATGGCAACAGGCAAGGGGAGGGGGAAGAAGAGACGCGACAGCGGACACATCAGTCCCGGAAACTTCTCCCCTCCGTGCGGCGCTAACCCCGTCGTCAGTCCGAGTCAGCAGGGTTCTGCTTTGAACGTGGGCATGGAGGGCCGCGGTAAGACCCCGGAGAGGTCCCTGGTCTCCCCTTCCTTTGGAAAGCCCGACCTCGCCACCTCGATGGACAGTGGGATTCAAAGCGTGGGCAAGTCGGATGGCGTTTCGCCCTGCATGGATTATTTAGACGAAGCCAGCCCCAACTACAGCGCCGAGGACCCGAGGCCTTGCAGAGCTGGCGTGAAGTGTAATTCTGAAAACAGGGCTGGCTACAGTGACAATCCGTGCATGGAACAGGTGCGGACGCCGCTGAGCAACCCGGGCCAGGATGAGGTTCATCCTCTGGAGATTTTGCAGGCTCAGATCCAGCTGCAAAGACAGCAGTTCAGCATCTCTGAGGACCAGCCGATGGGAGGGAAAACGGGCAAAAATACCGACTGCCAGGCCAGTCTGAATGGAGAGTGCACCCTGGCCGGTTCCAGCCCGGTCGCAGGCAAGGGCTCTGTGAATACCATTGACCTTGACTCTCTCATGACAGAGCAGCATGCCACCTGGTATGTCCCTGGCAACAAGGCTCTGATAGAGGACCCCGGTAATGACAAGTGCCTGGGATTCTGGGATCGAGCACGGGGCCAGAGTGACAACAAAGAAGGTAAACTTCATTGACTTGCAGTGAGAGAATGATGAATTGGTGTTTTTATGGACTGTTGAGTTTACTTTGATGGCTTAATGGTTGAATAATGAACAACCCAAGGTAGCTTAACCTCAGGCACAGGGACCCATTTACAACTAATCTGTCACCCAGAAGTGAGCTTTAATTAGCACACTTTAAAACACTCAGTCTTGAGCTGACAGAAAACAGGATGCAAAATAATAATGAACTCACTGACAGCAGAGAAAGTTTGTTTGGCTCTGCAATTTGCATTGCAATAAGTCACAATAAAATATGAATGTTAATATATAACATATAGTATAGTATTAATTGGGATATATATATATATGTGTGTGTGTGTGTGTGTGTGTATGTATATATATATATATATACAAACACACAAACACATATTTGCTAATTAATTAGATTAAAATAATGGAAAAATATAATTATTTTATATTAGATTAAATAGATTAGATAGAGAATTAGTAATAATATTTCTGAATATTTTACACAAGACATGGAAGTGGCTAATATGATGCAAACTGGATGTTTTGATTCCAGTTTATTTGTACTTGCATTTGTTTGATCTAACTCAATAACACAAAGAGGATCTGTTGTTGAAATCTTAATGAGATTTAAGTACATCCAGATCTTAATTACAGATCCGCTTTGTGTTAAATCGAAGTGCAAATAAACTGGAATCAAACCTTCAGTAAGTCATGCAGTTTTCTTCTGCAAACAGTGCTGCGTTTAGAAAATATGTCTGCAGTGTTTAATATGTTCCTGGTGGTGTAAGTGTTTTTACCCCAGGCTTTCTTATCAAATTATTTGCTGGAAACTTTACACGGCTGTTCAGATGTATTGTCAACGGTATAAAACATCAGTCAAGAGCATCGTAGGTCACAGAGCTCCAATTCCTTGAATTTCTTGTTGAATGCCACGGCAAACACACGGGTGTTATTTTGGAAACAAACGTTGTCTACGGAGGTTAGAACAGCCAAGTTTGCGATTAATTTGACTGCAGGCACGTTAGAGCTCGCAGTGGCGTTATTAACCCGTGAGGCCTGACAACAGCGCTGTGCGAGGGTTAAACGCAGGCGTTAGGCGCGTGGCCAAGATTCAGTGTTGTTTTACCTCCGAATACTCTTTCCTGTCACTTCACGCTTCGTGATCGGTCCCGTCGGTCCTATAATTGTGCACCATCAGATATGTCATAATCAGATGTGTGGCATGGTTTTCATGAGGGGACGTGTTTGATTTTCACGATAGTCGAGAGGAGGGTCAGAATAATTTTCTTAACAGGAATATCTCAAGGACTTGTAATTTAAAACATCCAAATGCTGAAACACAGCCAGTTGCACGGTATTCCCTGCACAAAATAACACACCAGAGACCACAAATCTGTTTTTGCATTTATCTCTATTTCCATCTTTTGCACTGGGTATTGAGTTCCTTACTTTATATTTTTTTTAAATAGCTTTTTCTGAAATGCAGTAGCTTTTTCTCTGTGCACATTGGACTTTATGAAGTTTTGCAACAGTTTTAATCACAAAAATGTGTTGAGCCGTTTTCATTTTGTTATCTGCTTTAGCTATATAATGTTTTTTTACTTCATTTTAACAGCTCCGATGGAAGATACTGTATAAAAATATCTGCAATAATTTCAGGGACGTGATTTAAATGCATCTCGACCAAATGTAGAACAGATGCAAGCTGCAAAAAGCACGTTATGAGAATGCAGTCCGAACAGAAAGCTCCAACTCTGAGTGTTTTTCACTATTTTGACTAATAAATGGAGAAGGTTGTTAGATGCAATTTTTCAGACGGGGCTGTCGGATATTCTGACAGCTTTGTGGCTCTGAGAATAAACACTAAAGGCCAGAACAGACAGAAAACAAAGGAGAAGATGCAATGGTCTCCTGGGAAAACGACTCAAAACAGCACTCCACAAACAGGCTGAGAACACAGGTATAGGGATGCGTTTTGTGAGGAAGGGACGTCAGTGATGTGAAGAGAAAAGAGGGCTTGATATCTATGTGGAAAATATCAGCAAACAGTGTATACTCCAAACGCTGTGTAACTTGCAGATCCTTTATAAAAATGAGCTTCCATGTCTTTGAACCTTTTCCCTGTGTGTCAGAAAAGCCAGATATCTTAGTGGCTCTGGAAAAACAAATGTGTAAACAGTGTACACTTTGTGCAAGTTGCATATCCTAAAATAACCATCGATGCCTTTGAATGTTTCCTCATTTATCAAAAGTACTCATTTGTTGTAATTGTGGCTGTCATTTGCATACAATATAGGCTCTTTAAATTGTAGTCAGTTTTACAGCTAATATCTGCGTTTGCATGATGGATAGCATTTTGAGCATTGCATACGCAGATGCACACCTTTCAATGGGAGTGTTAGTTTGCCGAGCAGAATTAATTAGTGTCTTCTTGTGTCCGTGTGATGCACTGCATTTTTCCAGGAGGAATGTCAGGGTGGAAACGGGAAAAAAAAGCATGATCTTGTCTTGGCATGTATTGAATTCCGCTTTTGCATTTTGTCGAGGGACAAGCTTGTATCGTCAGAGATGCATCGCTTTGATTTGTGCATCCTCTCTCAGTGCTAAACATTAAGGAGAAGTTCAGCTAAAAATGAAAATTCTGTCATTGTTTATTCACTATGTATTAGCATAAATGGAGATGTTAAGCAGAATGTCCAAGCTGCTCTTTTCCATTAAACGAAAATAGATATTTTTGTATCGCCAAACCTCAACATAAGTCTCATTTGTAATATTATATCACTGAAAATTCCCATCAAAGCTCTCTTTATAATATTATCACCCAGCTTTAATCTGATAAATGCAATTATAAGGCATGAAGGTATTATAACATTAATATCATGATTTTCTGTAAAGAAAGCACTTTGAAACAGTGTGTTTTGTTAAAAGCTCTTTTGACTTGACCGGATGCATATTATTTGTAGTCACATTCTTAAAATGTTTTTTTTTTATTATCAAATGCAACCACTAAAGAGATTTGAGAGCTTCTGTGGAGAGGATGATTTTTGTGTTTAACAAAGTAAAGAAAAGAAAATAGCACGAGTTTAAATGATTTGGGCGTAAAGAGTACATTCTGGCTAAATTATTATTTTGGGCTAAAATACTTCTTTAACACTTAAAAATTGCAATGAAAAAGGCAGAATGTTCAAGCTGCTCTTATCCTTAAAACTAAAACGGGTGTTGATTTTTATATTACCAAACTCATCTATATTCTATATATGCTATTTTCAATTATAAAAAAAAATAATAGTCTATATCATCGCCTAGCTGTAATCTGTTAAATGTAACTATAAGAAATTAAGATATAAACATTAACATTATGGTTTTCTATAAAGAAAATGCTTTGAAAAAATGTGTATTGTTGAAAAGCACTACACAAATACATTTGACTCCAATATCATTCATAGTTAAGATTTTTAATTGTTTTACAATCAAACAAAAGCATGAAAGAGATTTGAGCTTTGATGGAGAGGAAGATTTATATTAAAGTAAACAAAATAAAGAAAAAAACATGATTTTGAATGACTTGAGATGAAATAAAATAATGACATAATTTTGACTTTTTTTCTAAAATGCTCCTTTAAATATGAAAAATTGCAGTGAAAAGGGAGATATTAGGCAGAATGTCCAAGCTGCTCTTTTCCATAAAACTAAAAAAAAAATGCTAATTCATTCCGCTAACCTCCAACATAAGTCTTAAATGCTATATTCTATCACTGAAAATTCCCATCCGAGCTCTCTATTTTATACTATTTTTTTTAGACATAGAAATATTAAGATGCTATAAACATTAACATCATGATTTCTGTGACACTGCTTTGAAACCATGTGTAGTGTGAAAAGTGGTATAGGAATAAATGTGATTTGTAGTTACTTTTTCAAAAAGTTCAGTTGAACAGAGAGCTTTGGTGGAGGGGAAGATTTTTGTTTAACAAGGTAAAGAAGAGAAAAGAAAATAGCATGAGGGTGTGTGAATAATAGCTACGTTTTAATCTAAAATACATCTTCGAAGATTAAAAATGCGTGTTTTGTGGCTGTTCTTAAAGCCGCAGGGCCCGTTACGGATCGCTCTGATCCCAGATGTAAGTTTTCCGTGTCACCTCATATGTTGATGTTGTCATACGTGTCTCTAAGATCATTAATGTTTCTTCTTAGCAACCCCACCCACAGAAACATAAACCAACAAGTTTCTCCCCCCTCATTTGTAAGTGACCAGAGCCTGCCTGTGAACGGCATATGGAGCAGAAGGGTGTTGCTTTTCCAATGCGTACACTTTAGTGCATGTGTTGCGCTGGCCAAGAGAACACGTCTAAGAGCCAGACAGAGCAGTCAGCCATCCAGACTGGGCCCCACAGCTGGCCCGCTTTCCCAGCCCTTCCCCTCTCCAGATCCAGGCCCGGCCGGCGCTCATGAAGGCGATCCCTGTCCGCTGCGCCGGCGGAGGAGGAGGAGGGGGGAGAACGGCCCCAGGGCTCTGATGTGAAACTCCTTTAGTGCTTTGGGCCCTCGAAAACTGTGAAAAGCTCTTTCATATCCCTTGGCCTGGGTCCCGCGCTCTCTTTAGAATATTTTAGAATAATTTCATTCTAATTTGTCAATGGAAATTCAAACCATATAACAGCATATAAAAACAGGTTCTAGAGGGACTAGTTTATGTAAAAGAGCGCGCCGGTGCCAAGCTATTTCCACGCTCTTGTGTGGGGAGGCACCCACTGCGTCCCCTGCAGTTCTGTTGGCTTCTGTTGAGAGACTCGCAATATAAGCGCTTAACAATGATATGGACACAATCCCGGCGTTTGAGTAATGAAGTCTGCACTGTCGGGATGATTCGCAAGATGGAGTTTAAAAGAGCAGTTCGTGCAAAAATGAGCGTTCTGTCACTGTTTGCTCGCCCTCGTTTCTTTACGAACCGTAGGGTTTCTGTGGCGCACAAAAGAGAGTTTGAAGAGGGTCCTGGCTGCTCTTTTCCACACAATGCAACTGAATGGGAGTATGAATAGGGAATATATTGGAGTCATTTAGTGACTATATGTGACCCTGGACCACAAAACCAGTCTTAAGTTGCTGGGGTATATTTGTAGCAATAGCCAAAAATACATTGCATGTGTCAAAATAATACATTTTCTTTTATGCCAATAATCATTAGGATATTAAGTAAACATCATGTTCCATGAAGATATTTTGTAAATTTCTTAACATAAATATATCAAAACTTCATTTTTGATTAGTAATATGCATTGCTAAGGACTTCATTTGGCCAACTTTAAAGGCGATTTTCTCAATATTTAGATTTGTTTGCACCCTCAGATTCCAGATTTACAAATAATTGTATCTCGGCCAAATATTATCCTAACAAACTATACATTAATGGAAAGCTTATTTATTCAGCTTTCATATGATATATAAATCTCAATTTCGAAAAAAATTACACTTAAGACTGGTTTTGTGGTCCAGGGTCACATATATAGTTGCATGCATATTATATATATATATATATATATGCATATGCATATTTATAGTGCGGTAGGACTTCCTTTTTTATATCTGTTCTATATTTGGTCAAGTTGCATTTAAATCATTCCCTTTAAATTATATATTAAAATATCAATTGGATACAGTAAACTATCTTCCATTAATCTGTTAAAATAGAAAAAGATCACAAAAAATGTGCATGTGTGTACACATCATTTATTCCTAAACTATTCATTCCTATTCCTTCACTGTAAGGGTTCATCCTCATTTGTGTTTCTTTATTCCAAACATGTGTTTTTCATGTCTCCTCACAGGACATGGGTAGGAGCGCTCCTCTGCTGGCTCTCCTTAGCATTTCACTAAACAAAGGTAAGACAGTCCAATCTAGTGTGTGTGTGTGTGTGTGTGTGTGTGTGTGTGTGTGTGTGTGTGTGTGTGTGTGTGTGTGTGTGTGTGTGTGTGTGTGTGTGTGTGTGTGTGTGTGTGTGTGTGTGTGTGTGTGTGTGTGTGTGTGTGTGTGTGTGTGTGTCAATCGGGTTTCAGAAGTAAAATTGATTTCAAATAGAACTTTCAAGATGAGCTCTGAAGTGACATTTGCTTACGTGATTTCAAATTCATCCAAAAAAAATCATGTTTAGTAGCCAAATTCTCTGTGAAGAGCCAAGAGAACGATCCACCAATCAGAGAGCTCGCTGTTACCATGGAAACAGAATTTGCTCCAAAAAAGCTCATCAGTCACCGCCCACTCCCATGAAGCATTGCGAATGATGTAATCAAGTCAGCTTCCATAGACTCTCAAACTACCTCTATATTAGAATGATGCAATAAACATTTAAATTAATATAATATATTTAAAATCATAATGTTGTTTATAATAGATGAGTCATTGTAATCATTATTTTTATTAGTTTAAAAAAATATGTCTGTTTAGTTATTTTAATTTTTATTTCAGTTTTAGCTTTCTTTATTATAGTGATTCAAGTTAAACTAAATTAAAATGAGAAATTAATTCCACAGGTTTTCAAACTATGTATATATTTGAGTATTTTATTTCAAATATATAATTATATTTAAAAATATTTTTTAGTATTATTTTAGTGTCATTGAGAAACCATTATAGTTTTTAATTATTTTTGTTATTTATTTCTAAATATATCTATAGTTTTTATTCATCTTTAAATTGTATTTATTCAAGTTACAAATTTATACCAAATGAGAACTAGCTGGAATTAAACAAGTTTTAGTTTTTTTTTCAGTTGGTTTATTTCAAGTAATGAAATTATTATTATGGTTTTAGTTAACTATAATAACCCTTATATTGACTAAAATGACTAAATGTATATTATTATTCTATACTAGTCTGCAGTTTTATATTTTTCCAGTGTTTTTGACTTGAATACATCATTCACAATGCATCATGGGATATGAATTCCTTTGCATCAGAGTTTGTATTGTTGTAGTTCATCTCAGAGCTCATTGATTTGGGTATTTTTTCAAATGTGAAAAATACTTCGCAAACTAAGGCCGCCGCGCGCCGTGATCTGTACCGACTCGCTTAATTTCCACGGAACGAGCCACAGCCGCCGCACCATCTGTCTCCCGCCGTTTGAGTGCGACGGCTCCCGTTGCTATTCCTGCGAGCCGTCCATGGCGACAGGATGACTGACATGTGTCGCATCTCTCCACAGGTGCTGCACGATCTCGCTGTGAGGGTGGGGGTGGGACCTGGAGGAAGCCACCCGCGGTGTCCGGAAACCTCGGGACGCGGGGGTGGGGAGGGGGGACGGAGGGGCCCCTGCTGTTCCTCTCACTTCCAGATGCGACTTAAACTCATCAAGAACAACCACTTTGGGACCTCGCTGGCTGCTTTCCGTAACTGTATGGATGATGGCCGGCTTGGTGTTTTCCAGCAGTAATTGGATACTTTTTTTTTTTTTTTTTTACTAGCCCCAGAGAAACCGCAAACTCTCCGGGTGTCCGTAGAGCGAGTCTTCAGGCCAACAAAGTCTCTTTAGATGGACTGGAGACGAGAGACAATGGGATACAGGAAATACACAAGCACACCAGACTGGAATCTTGGACAGCGAGGCTCAGTTGCTTTTAGTGTATTTTATCTTCTATAAAGTTCCACTTTTGCTGGGATTACATAATTTTTTTAAGACTTGCAAGTGAGGGTTTAACTAGTTAGTCCAAGAGCACGCCGCTCTCTCTATAAATATTTATTATCCCTGTTTGTTCGGCGAAGCTCCTTTATTTGTGAACTTCAGTGTTGCGTTTAATCCATCTTTTTTGGTTACGTTATCTTCTCTCTCTCTCTCTTTTGGTTTTGTTTCCAACTCCCAGAATTCTGACAGCGAGCCGCCATCCAATAGAGACCGAATTCCTTTGCACGAGAGGGAAGCAGCGTGTTATAAAGCTTCCCATTCTCCGGGGTCTTCAGCAGCAGGCTCCGTGTCTGTGGTGGGTCAACCTTTTGACTTTGAAAGGCCAGTGGGGGTTCTGTCCTCTCCCTACTGTTTTTGGAAATTTGATATTCACCCTGAGAACATCCCTTTGTGACCTGCCTGGCCGGCATCGGAATGCCATTGTTTCAAGTCGAAACTCTCCTTTGCTTGGGTTTTCCCTCTTTACCAAGCCTCCATTGAGACCCTGAGCTTCCCTCTGCCTTTAAACCAACTGATGGTGAATATGTTTAGTTGGAATTGGCAGGCTATTCAAATGAGGACAATGGTTGGAGACAAAAGACTTTCCTTTTAAGAAAATAGGTTTTCTTTGGAGAGAAAAAGGTCTTTAACCAATTTTTTGGTCTTCGACACCTCTCTGTTTCCTTGTTCTACCTCTTTTCTCCATTTTTCTCTCATTATTGTGATATACACTAAGCTTAAAGTGAAGTTATTTGTGCCCGCAGAGTTTTTTGTAAATAACCTGTATATTATGAATCACTTATTAACAATAAATATGTTGTAAATTATGCTTTTTCCCCGATTCCTCTGTCCTCGGCTGTCATCTCATTCAATATTTTCCTATGAAATGTAGCGTTCTTCCCAAGAGAAAACCTAAATTAGCACGCTCTCCATAGCTACTGCTCAAAGTTCCTAAATGGCGATGAGGGTTGTTTTAAAAGTACGATTACATCCATTTTTGTTTGATTAGGGGGCACAGGGTTTCAGATACGCCTGAGAAATGCCGTCTTTGTTTACCCTGAACTAATCTTAAACAGTGGGAAAATACTTTCAACCGAGAGCGAGCGAGAGAGGGGGAGAAGTCAAACGAGGAGACTGTTTGTGAAATGCTCGGCTACAAATCTCCAGTGGTTTGGACGAGCTTCGAGACCGCTGGCTTTGGGTGGTGAAGTCTCCAGAGTATCGATCGTGATTACTCCGGTATTCTTTAAGTAAATCATTGCTTATTGATAGTGGAACTAGTTCAAGGATGTAAAGTGCAAATTGCAGTGTTTTTGCGAAGGGCTGTTTCTAAACCTTGGAAACCATTTCCTAGAAGAATGTATAATGTGCATGTGTACGCACACAACATGTGCTGATTGCACTTAGCAGATGTTATAGTTCAGCGCTCCTCAACTGGTTTTGTTTCAGCACTCATATTGAACAGAAATAAAACACTGACATTTAGTAATATTACCATGAACTGCATTGGCCCGAGAATGAATATACAAAATAATTAACATGAAACAACAATGAATATCTTTTGTAAATGCATAAACATCAACAGAATCTGATCTACCAGCTGAACGCATTAAAGAAACTTTGGATTTCATTATCAGAAGAATTAGTGACATGAGTGTGTGCCCTATATATATATATATATATAATCAGTTTTTAATAAGCTTAAGTGAGACATAATGACATCAGGAGGCTAGATTAATTAAAAGGCAGAGAATGCTGATCGATTAAACCTAACTCTGGGGCCTTCTAAAAATTAGCATATCTAATTTCAGCATTTAGAAACTTGTCTCGTCTTCTCTGTGCTTTAAATCGACAAACTTTTTTTCAATTGTACCAAAATCAAATAATAGTTTCATAAAATAATCAATAAATAAATGCATTACTATATTTATTAAAATACATTTTTGTTCAGATTCATCTAGAATTTAGATGCATGCAATCAAATGTGTGTGTGTGTGTGTGTGTGTGTGTGTGTGTGTGTGTGTGTGTGTGTGTGTGTGTGTGTGTGTGTGTGTGTGTGTGTGCGTGTTGCGTGATTGCACAGCCTCACATGAAAACATGGTGTTTTCTCCTCTTCTACAAGTTGATATGCCTGTTAATTTTATTATCCCAACTATACATTGCTATATAGTTAGTTGCATTTTATTATTTGAATTTAGCATTACTCTCGATGATCAGGTCAGACCTGCTACTGATATTTGGGTTGTAAACCCACCAGTTGATTTTGACTGATTATTTAAACAAAAATCTAGAGAAATAGAGCATAAATGTAAAACTTGTACTGAATTCCAGTTGCAATGTCACAGTGTCGTATCAGCAGTCGTGTGTTTTGTGCTCTCTACACGTCTTCGCTGATATTTGCGTCTCTATTCCAGCGCAACAGAGAGAAGCAGTCAATACCATAGCGATTCTGATTCCCAGGAGTGACGCACCGTCTAAGAGACGGAATCTCTAACAGGAAACGCAGTCTGAAAAATGTCCTAGTGCAGTTAGGCCGAAGGTGCATTTTCTTTGGCTGGCGCTAGACATTCTTGCTCTTGTTTTTCCAATTTACTGGAGCTACAGTGAGACAGTTTTCCCATTTGGAGATGACTGCAAACCTCTGCTTTTACTATTGTTGATTGTCATTACGAGAGCCGCTTTTAGGCGTTTTTACGTCAAATTCATTTGGTTCTGGTGCCAACGTGAAAAAACGGTCACGTGCAGACGAGTTTCTAAATGCTCAAATTAGATCTGCACGTTTTTAGAAAGCCCCAGAGTTGGGTTTAATCGATCGGCAAACTCCGCATTTTAATTAATCCGGCCTCCTGATGTCATTACGTCTCACTTAAGCTTATTAAAAACTGATTTGATTTGTTCTGCATCCAACATTAAGCCGTTTCACTCTTCCAGGCAAGATAGCGCTCGTGTTCTCCGTGTTTGTTTAAGACGCCAATGGCTTTGCCATTCCCCACGCAGCGCGTGCATCGGCCAGAGCGCGACCACATGGTTTAGTCCTCACATACATGTTAATATGCAACACAAGTGGCTCTAAAATTGCAGGCCTTTGAGAGCTTTGACAGTCTGTGCATTCATTCAGTCCCAAAGCAGGTTTTCCTATTCATCTCCCCTCACAGAGGAACACCATGGTGGGACTGCTGGAGAACGGGACAGAGAGTGGAGGAGGAGAAGGAGGAGGGGTATCTAAGCCCAGCTTGGCTTCAAGAATGGGATTCAGCAATTGGTGTGCAAATGGCAGTGTCTCCCACAGTCCAGCGATCCCTAAGGAGCCCAACAGTGGAGGGCCACTGGCTTGGGTCTCTTGTCTGTCCTCTGAATTTTTCATAGGTCAGCCTTCACAATACACACTTAAATAGCTGGGCAGAGCCGATGGAAATCAGCATAGAGAGAGAAAGAGAGGGGGAAAATCCACCCCCACCTCTCGAACAATGGGAATAAACAAAGATTTTGCTATCTTTTTAAGGAGAGCTCATCCAAAAGCAAGCTGCTTGAAAGGAGAGAGACGTTTCTCAGTTTTTTTTTCAGGAGAGCATGAGGAAAGGGGGATGGAGAGGATCTCTTGTGCTTGGGAATGCTTCGCAATCCTTATATTTTTCTTTCCATCCCCATTAGGGTGGATGCGCACCCGGGTCGTCTGAAACTTCCTTTTGTTTGCACTCTATGGGCCGAGGAACCCGGTGGCATTGGCTGCTTCAGGCTGCTTGGATTCACTTAACGCTTCTATTATCTCTAATGGTTTTGGATGGGTTGTAAAGACTTCCATGTGCCTTATCTGGTTGGGTGGCGGTGGGAGGGAAACCGCGAGACGTAATTGACTGATTGTTATGTGGAGCCTTCATTGAGAAATTAAAAGTGCTAAATGTCATTGAAGACGTAGTAGCATTTACTAACATTTGCATTAAATATGTGCATGTGAAGTGTGCCGCTGATTTATTTGGCAGGTCGTAGATCATCCAGACCAGCGCCCCCCCCCCCCGGCTGGTTTGGCTTCAGGACTCTGCATTTAGATTGTACGTCAAGTCACGACTCAATACGGTCTCCAAGTTATTTATTGTGAAATGTTTTCTTTGGTTTATTATTGGTTTTCGTGCAAGCGGTTCTCTATTAGTTAACATCCGAATGGCACTTGCTCGGCTGGAAGCACACTGCATGCATCTTTTGCACATTGTTTTAGTCAATCACCTGAGCGTAAATGTCACGTGACTAATTACTCTGCATTTATTACGTCCTGACAGTGCTGATTGACTGATGGCACCATGGGCCCTTCATTAGTGACTATCCTGAACTGTGACATCAATTTAACGCTTTTAAGAACCCCAAAAAACAATCAGGAGCTTGTAAAACCTATGCTATATTGAAATATATATATATATATATATATATATATTTTTACTGCGCAAAAACCTTGTTGTAAAAAAATATAGTTTGGTATATAGTCGTATTTTCTTTTATCATGCATATTTTTGTTACACAACCTGTTCATGTTGGTGTCTATCTAACTTGACTCGCTTCTATCAAGTTACAGATTATTTCTACCTTTGACGTCAACAAAATAAGATATGGATGTTTCCTTTTAAAAGTTGATCAGCCTAATTTTATGCATTTGCCAGATGCATTTATCAAAAGTGACTTACGTTGAAGGCATACTTTTATATTTATTATTATTTTTGCATTATTTGCATTCAACATCATTTCGCTGTCCATGACACTTTCCGAACAGACCTGCAAGCCGTTTGTGGGTCGCGACTCACCGGTCGAGGATCGCTCGTGATCCAGACCATATGGATATGGATTTGGTGGACCCCCATCCCCCCACGAGCTTGACTTGTGGCTCTTGGTCGGTTGCCGTACGTATGACTCAACATGGCTTGGGATTCAGGGGTGGAAACATCAATACAGCTTTTTCTTTTCGCCTCTTTTCTCTCTTTTTCACTCCCTTTCCCTCCAATTCCTCAAAGCCCCCCACCTTTAGCTGCTGGCTGACCTCTCCTTGTCTTCCAGAGAAGGCCTCAGCATGTCAGGAGCTGGGGGGGAGCTGGGGGTCTGTGATGGACTGAAAAAAGCAGCTGTGCTGACGGCCCACTGAGCCCACCCCCCCACCCCGTCACACTGAGCGAAGGCCTCCTGCCGTTTTCCTCTGCCAGGCAGCCGCAAACTCCTCCAGCAGCCCCTCGCTGTAACCCGAGCCGTATTTCAGCTCCCCGAGCTTTGAGTAGTGCAGGAAAAACTATGCTGTTTTATGCTCCTTTTGGACGAAATCAGCGCTATCAGTGCCTCAACACCTCTGACTTGTAGCTGTCGGTTACTGTGGCGGATACCTTTAGTAAATGGTAAAACATCTTGTAAAATTGGTTATTTCGGCTTAAAGATCAGTTTTATCAATCCAAAATAACTGTGATTGCTTATCAGCTGAACTCTGAATGACATTTTTCCTGTGCAAAACTCCCACTATGATGCATGTAAGTAACACACTAACAACAGTGTTGTTAGTGCATTGGGTGCTTAAATGTTTGCTAAGGTGTAACTTAGGGGTGACCGCGAATAGTCGACGATTCGATGCTTCCATAGGAGGAGCCTGATTCGAGCCCAATCTCACAGTCGAATATTCGCGGGAGTGTTATGATCATGCCTTTTTGGCTATATGGGGTGCTCAAATGTCTGATTTCACAGAGAACTACCGGTTTTCTCTCAATAAGTTAATACAGCCTATTATGATGATGCTGTAAATAAGAATCTGAATAAATATTTTAGCATGCATGAATAAATCCAACCACCCCTATAGTTTTAAGATTCACTTTTCATAATCCGTGACTGACAGAGGAGCGTGGCGGCAGGGATTTAAATCTTTAAAAAGACTCAAATTGACACAGGCAGAGGAAAGACAGGATTTTTTTTTTCGATCAGGTAGGGTATAGGTTATTTAAAAACATTTTGGACGCTTTATATATCGTGTATATAGGCCTACTATTATTTATCTCGGATAAGATGCATTTGGTTGAGTTGCGCTGCAGTAAAAGCACTTCATTGTAGTAGAAGGGTGATTATCTCTTCAGCACGCATCGCGAGCAGGACAAACAACAATAATATTAATGACTCAGACTATCATAAACATAACATTATTATGAGAACACTATTATAATTAAACGCTGTTCATTTTGAGTTTAGCTGCCGTGCATGTTGTTGCATGAAGAACGCATCCACAAAAGGAGTTCATTCAGAGCCGCGCAGACACGTTCACTTGTGCACTCGGGCATTTTGTGCAGATAGCCTGTAAAGTCGTAACATAAATAGCAAAGCGTATTCTGTATGAGAGAATGAGTTAAATCTCATTCATTTAAAAAAAGAGCTAGCATATGCTTAATTTTACTGGTCATCTTCAGCACGCGTGGCTCAAAACAGAAATGAAGAACATTAATAACTATGGCATATAGCCTACATAACGTTATAATAAGAGCACTATTGACTTTTCTTTGTGAATTCTTATTGTGCGTTCACACCGGACGCGGCGAGAGCGTCAAAGTGGCCGGAAGTCATTCATTTTCAATGAGAGCCGGCGGCGAGCTCCGGCGAGAGCGGCGCGGCGCGTTTTGGACGATGAGAGCGTCGAGGAGAGTTGAAATCAGGTCAACTTTATGGTAATGAGCTATGACGCGGTTGGGCGGCAACCAATCAGAATGTAGAAGTCCTCCGCTTGAAAGGATTCCAGAGAACGCAGCCCGTAAACTTTGGTTCCGACCACATTAGTTCCCAGGCAAAATGGAGGAGAAGTTAATAATTGCTGTGGCGGGTTTCCCGGTCATATATGACGTGTCCCTGTTTGCGTACAGCGGGAATTCAATTAATTTGCTCAAAACAATACCGAGGCTAGTAAATGTCTCCTATAATGTTGAAATTAGACTAGCACTTAACCATGAACACAAATCCACACCACACAAATGGCTTTTAATTGGTTTATTTAGTTAGCAAACATGTAACTACAATAAAGTTCTTTACATCGATCAATTTCTCACTTTCACATTTAAAATATTTCATGAGGTTAACTTATACTCTACTTGTGGTCAGTCTGCACAAGATCAACGTGCTTGTTTGCTCTGCGGCTCCTTTAAATACAAGACAAGCATACGATCTACGTCACAGCGTCAGAGCTTCCACAAATCTTTCTACAGCGTTGCTGGCAGGGCGACTTTTGACGCTCTCGCCGCGTCCGGTGTGAACGTACAGTTAGGGTTTCGCTGATGTTTAATGTTAAATATATTTTAATCAAAACATTATTTCTCCCGTTTGTATCTGCGAGGCGTCCGTTACACATTATCCCTGTGTGTTAAAGTCAGTAATAATTACTGTCGAATGCCTGACTTGACTCTTGGTAATGTATTGTGCCCCGCCCCCAATCATATGATTCGACTATCAGTCGAATATCGGCAAGATTCAAAAATTACGATTCGACTATAAAAATCCTTAGTCGAGGACACCCCTAGTGTTACTAGGTGTTTGTGTACTAATCGGAGGAGCTCGTACTCACGTCTCTACGATATTTTGTCCACCAGGTAAAAACTGTAATTCTTGTCACTCGCTAACCTGAACTATAGCATACTAATCAAGTTACTACAAAGCATTAAAATGCCGAAAACGTCATCTACAGTTGCGCTAATGAACTATATATGAATGATTACTTTTTATTTTGTTAATATTATTATACATTATTTACTAATATTTATTTATTTAAATTCGTTATAAAATAAAATTTTAGTTAACTGAGCAACAATTTACAATACGGTTCCATTTGTTAACACGGTTAACTACTTGAACTAACAAATAAAAACATATCTAAAGAATGTAATAATCTTATTAGGCCATGTTCACACAGCAGCAGAATGCGGTGTCAGTCCTGTATTTGAGTCCTAAATATGGTTACGTTCACACACAGTTCGGTTATTTACGGTGTGACAACCGCATTCTGTAACCGAACTCATAACTGTACATTTTCAGGATTCACAACCGCATTCTCGGAACACACGCGCTGTGTGAACGGAACAGGACTGGACAAGTAGTTGTCTGTCACGTCATACGCTGCGATAGAGCCGCTCTCTCTCTCTCTATCTTAATTTCAGCATTTATTCATTTATTTCAAATGTTGAATAGATTACTATTATTTAATAGACCTGAGCTGACATGAACTAAAATTAACAAAGATTGATAAATACTGAATATTGTTCGCTGTTGGTTTATACCTAATTTAACTTCATTATATTAAGAAAAACTTGATTGAAAATTGGTGTCTTATATATCCTTCTATGGCCACTGTTGGCATTAAGCTACTCGATTCTGTGTGGTACATTTATTTGACCACAGTTGACCCTTCGCAAAGAACCGCTCCCCTTTCGTTACTGTTGCTTCATCAAGCCATGCCGCTCTCTCGCCACACATTGTTCTCACGCAGTGAAAAATACATTGCGGAGTAATGTGGAAACTGACAACGCACTAACAGATAAGACAGAGAAGGTTAATTTAGGTATGAAAAAAGTCTCAGCTTTAAAATTGTCTTTTTTTTATAAATTCAAACTATAAATACAGTTGTGTGGCTCTTTAATGTGTCGTGACAGATCGCTGTAGTGCCTCAAGTGGCATTTGGCTTTACTAGTTATTGCACAAAATAAACATGAATGAACATAAGAAGGTATCTTGGTTTAACTGCAGTAAGACATCAATACACACCATTGTTCAAGTTCAAGTCCACCATTGTTAATATTACATTACTCTCCAAAATGGCAGATTCGCTGATAATTTGGTCAGATCGCCTATCAATCAAACTCCCTGCAAAGGGCCAATTAAAAGGTTCTTTTGACTGATGAAAATTACTTGTTTCTATAGATCTGTGCTAGATGCTAAAGTCTGCAAAGATCTGCTAGCATTGCTGCGTTAAATTCCCGTTGCTTTCAGACTCAGTTTTAAGAAAATCTCTACTCTCGAAGGCTTTGTTTATAACCTCGAAGTCTCTAGCTGATGTATTGTACTATTATTAAGAAAAAAAAATATTTATTGAACATTGCATCTCATATCACACTGGTATTGCCAATGTTTGCATTAAGCTACTTAATTTTGTGCGGTACACTGATATTATCACAATTAAAAGCTGTTAAAGGCAGAACTTTGTTGGTTTAGTGTTTGTTTTTATTAAGGATTAAAAGCACAATGGCTAAATAAAAATGCTAATTTGAGTAAGGAAATGCAGTTGTTTCTATAGCAGTGCTGCGCTAACTTCCTGTTGCTTTTTCAGTCAACACTTGGGGGCTGTTTATGCTTCTCATGTCTCTAGCTAATTTAATGCATTATTATTGTTATTATTAAGATGAAATGTATTGAACATTGGCGTCATATACCACACTGCTGTCGCCGCTGTTAGCATTAAGCTACTTGATTCTGTGTGCTGCAGTTAAAAAGGTTTTAAAATTGAAAGCACAATGACTGTCATAAAAGATGCTAAATTGACTAATTAAATTTGATTTGTTTCTACAGGTGTGTACTGGATGCTAACTAGCAGTGCTGTGACTTAGCAACTTCCTGTTGCTTTCAGACTCCGTTTTAAGAATAAATGCAAAATTCAAGTCGACGTCTTTACTCACTCGGGCCTTGTTTATGACTCTGAAGTCTCTAGCTGATTGAAAGTTGTAGCCAGCGCTACAAAGAGATTCAGCGAAATGCAAACAGTCCATTTGCCTGGCTCTCAGATAAACCCCAGCAGAGAGGTGCTTGATGATTAATTAATCAGCGAACTGGCAGTCTTGACTGAATAATTCATCCCGTGCCCTGTCTGTAATTTCTGCATCTCCATATTAGATTCCGGATCTAACGGGGAGCGCGTGGCTCGGCGGCGAGGTTACCTGTTCCGCGGCCCCTGTCATTCACATGCTTAATGAGATGACAGACTCAAAAGTATCTAATTCGCTTTCTAAAATAATTAACCCAAACCCTTACACATTGTCTCAGCTGACGCAAGGCCCGACATAACAAACGTGCATGGTGAAAACGCTCTTAATTACTGCTAATTATCCATCTTAGCTAATTGATGGCTACCCCACTGGGTCACTCGTTAGAGTCTGTGCATTTTGCATCGACTCAAGGCTTTACGTTACAATAGAGTCGCTTTCTAGGTCTGCGCTGTTCAAGCTTTACTCTGCTGGGTGACTTTTTGCAGGTAGGTTACCTGATAAGGAGGCTGAAGACAGAGACCTTAGGCTGAAACAGGAGCCGTTACGGAGTGAGAAAGCCAATCCGCTGCTGGGGGGAAGCGAGCTGAAGGGAAGTCAGCGGCGCTAGGCGTATCAGATCAAAGGAAATTATATTGGGACATGCATGAGATTATATCACCTGACATGTGGGGTTATTCATATGCCGCTGCTAAACTGTTTCTTCTTCCATGCAGGAAAGAAAAGCTGGTGAGGCTGGACAACCATCGTGGTCTTATGTGGTAAAAGTGGTCGACCACAGAAGTCTTGTTGGTTACGCTAGTTAAGAAGCCGGGTAGGTTCACCAGCACTGGTTAAATATATTTATACACACATACATATATCAACAATATGTCAACATTTGAAGTGGATATATAAGAAAGAAATGTTCAAAATACTACCCATACATACAGTATCTAGTCTAAATATAGATTTGCTTGCATGTGCAGTAAACACATTTTTATTGGCTGCTGAGAGCATTCAATAAATAAATTGAAATCTTTGGAACAACAAAGATTTCTGTATTTAGTTACTGCTTCATGTCTAATAGGGGTTGAGCACCAAAATTAGTTAAGAATCATTGACCACATTGACTGTCTGTTCACACACACACACACACACACACACATATATATATATATACTATATGCTACCTAATGCAAAAAAATATGCATTTTTAAAGATATTTTTGATATTTTAATATTGCTATTGGTCTGCTGAGAGCATGAAACCATTGACTTCTAGATATTTAGAAAGCAATAAAAAAACTATGAATAAATGTCAATGTTTTTCAACTAACAGTATTCAGCCACTGCTTGATGTCTGATATATAAAATCAGGGTCTTGAAGCAAAACCAGTTGAGAATCACTGAACACAAGTTGGTGACCCTGCTGTGCCTGTCTTTTCAGCACAGTTTATTTCAAAGGACTCGACACGGGGCCACTTGGCATCCTATCAAGCCTAAGAGCTTAAAAGGGATCATATTGTGGCAAAGTGGTGGTCGGATCAGCGTTGGATTTCCTCTCTTTCTCTTCCAATGAGAGCGCTTGTGTTTGCCGTGTATGCACTCTTGACGTAGCTGGTGTAATTAGACTATTAGCGGCGCTCGTGTTTCAGGGTCACGGCTCCATCGTCTTGTCTGCTGCTGGCTGAGGTCCAGTGAGACGGGAAGCACCTTGATGTATGTGTTGTCCCATCATTTAGCAATCCGTTTAACCGCAGACAGCACTAAATCCACTGGCACTGACATGGTGTTGACAGCAACGACACTCAACTGTTGCGTTCTGTGATCACAAACAGCGCGTCTCACCTCTCGCCACTGACACCTTTGTTTCCCCAGCTCAGATCTCTGGGAAATAATTCAAGAAACAGTTATGTTACTGTATGCGGTCACTGCTTTATATCAAATCTACAAAATCGGGGGTTGGTGAAATATTGATTGAAATAATTGTATTTTCAACTACATCTAAAACAGTGGTTCTCAACTGCTGAGTTTTAGAAAAAGAATGCTAAATGCACTTTAAATAACCATAAAATTGATCACAGAAATTGAAATGTATTCTTTGGTTTATTATTGGTTTCTATTGAATGGTTTCATGCACTCAGCAACCAATAAAAGCATGTTTACTGCATAAAACCATGCAAGTAAACATGTATTTAATGTAGACTGAGTCGCATTTCAAATTTTTATGTGAATTTGCAGCAAAATGTTTAATTGCAAAAACTGAAGACAATAATTTTCTAAAAGGTGTTTATTTTTTAATTTACCTTTTATTTTCTACTTTTTTATTTAGAAAAAATATTAATTTAATCTAATTTTTTTTAATTATTATATATATTAAATTTGCAATTCACTTCAATATTTAGAAACAAAAAAAATGCAATGTTCTTCAACAGTGAAAAAAATAGTGTATTGCATAATGTTAAAAATAATACAAAAGTATGCTCAAAAAAGTTATTGTTTTTATTTGTTATACATACATATATATGTTAGCATTGACCTTCTTTTTTGTATTTTGAATTTATTCTAATTGTCAAGTGAGTTTAAGAAAAAAAACTTTTTTTTTGGCTGTAGCAATTTTGCTATATAATGCTAAACGTAATGTATTCTTTATTTTTCTAATTAATTGTTTTTATCCCTTGATGTATGCCTTGTCCCATCAATTGGCAATCCGTTTAACCGCTAACAGCGCTAAATCCACTGGCACCGCCGTGGCGTGTTGACAGCGACGACGCTCAACTGTTGCGTTCTGTGATTCCCAACAACGCTTCACCTTTTGTTTCCCGCCTCTCGCTCGACCGCCAGATCTCTGGGAAATAATTCAAGCAGCACAATATACCACGTTCTCGAGATTACCACGTCTAAAATAGCTGCTTGATACCATTTAGCGTGAGATTCTCAGCGGGACGCTAATGAGCTCCAATCTGGAGTAATCCCAGACGACCAGCCGGTTTTGACAGCCAGCCCTGCGGCTCTGGGGCTCCGTGTGCGCGGCTGTCTTACGCTTCAGAACCGCACGGCCCCCGCCAGTCTGCGGCACCCAGGAAACGGCGCACAATGGAACCATCAAAAAGCTGCCAAGCCTTATGGGAGCCGAGGGAATCGGGATGATTTCTGTAGGCCCGATGGGAATTGGTTTCTCATTCCGGCGCTATTCAAATAAACGCAATACGTCATAAACAAACAAAGCGATAAAACCGGCCGAAGATCCTTCACAGCTTCTCTGTGATTTAACAGGAGCAATCAAGCGCAGTCAATTAAGCAGAAAGGCAAACAAATTGGGTGAGAGCACATCTTATGCAGTGTCCTGCGGCAACGGGGAGGCGGAGGAAGAGACAGATTTCTCTGTTAAGTAATACCGTCTCGGGGTGTAAAACTCCCCTCAGCGCTGGCTAAATTAATTCGCTCGCACTAGCGGGGGACACATCTATTATAGACGAGTAAAACGGGCATTTCGAAACAAATTAATAGGCAATCCGTGCCCACGCATGCAACTCGCAGTAATTCCTCTAAAATGACTTGATTGCAATGAAACGTCCCCAAAAAGCAGGTGAGCTGGTGGCCCTGCCGCCGGTGACAGCCCCGCTAATGACCCCTCTCTCGTGGGTGAGTGGGCTGTTGTAAGAAACCGCACACCCGTCGCAGAAAAACAGCTCTAATTGGTCTATTTATAGTGGGACCTGGAGAAGCTCTCCTGAGGATAACGCGGTAAGCTGCTGGAATCCACTGAGGAATAGAGTCTGAGGACTGAAATGACAGCCTACTGCAGCACAAACAAACAAACAAATGCAGTAATTGTGCTTTATCTGTAATATTATTGAGATAAACTTTGATTTATGAGCAATTATGCGGCAGCCTCTTTGGAAAAAATTCGACCAACTCAATTCTCAAATTATTATTGTGCATTACAAATTTTTACCATTGCACAGAATTTGTTCAGCATTTTATCTTTTCAAATGTACTTAGTTTTTTTGTTTCTATTATACTTAAAGCAAAGCAATGGTTCACCAAACAAATGAAAATTATCTGAAAAATGACTCCCTTTGAGGTCATCCAAGATGTAGATGATTTTGTTTCTTCATCAGATTTGGAGAAATGTAGCATTACATCACTTGCTCTCACTAATGGATCCTCTGCAGTGAATGGGTGCCGTCAGAATTAGAGTCCAAACAGCTGATAAAAACGTCTCAATAATCCACACCACTCCAGTCCATCAATTAACGTTTTCACGAAGTGAAAAGCTTTATGTTTGTAAGAAACAAGTCCATCAAGACATTTTTAACCTACCTTTGTTTCCAGCAAAAACTTGAGTCCTCTTTCCATAATATTGCTTTCTTCAGGGAAAAGGTTGTCTTGTCTAAATTAGGTGAGAAATCTGCACAGATCAAGCACCGTTTACAAGACAAAAACCACTAAACAAATGGAGTTTGATGTG
>CM049796.1:2784026-2799026 GCA_027422405.1 Ptychobarbus kaznakovi | reverse complement strand
ATCATTTTTATTTCCAAATTAATAATTTAACATTCAAATGAGGCATGATGAGTTCATATGGCAACAATTTAGCATTTTCTGTTTTTAAAATATAGTAGTGTAAACTGCACTGTAAATAGTAAGCTAGAGTTATAATGGTCTGTGAGTAACGTTTCATTTTAAACACAAATCAAAGATATTAACCCTACGTAATATCAAATATAGAGCTCCAGAATGCTGCAATTAATGCACATTTATAATTTATTAATTTATTTAAATTTCATTGGGATTGTTTTAAACTGTACTTGTATGGCAAGCTGAATTAATTATTTTAGTTTTTATATTTTATTTCAAATGTCAACATTATGATTTTATTTAACAATAATAACCCTACATTGCACCTTTTTTGAGAGTGTACTATAGTAGTAGACTTTTCTACTATAATATTCGTGCTATTGCTGCAGTATATGCTATGCATACAGTATTCTCCCAACCTAATTAATACCGAATATGAAGCTCCAGACCGCTGCCATTAAAGCAGCTGTGTGGCACTGGTGGTGTGCTGGTCGATAGGTGTTAAGTGTTGTGTAATGGCCCTGATGAGGTCATCGTCCAAGCTCTGGAACCCCGAGAGGGACTGGTGTTTAGTGGCAGTCATAAGACGGCGGTGGCTGGCGTCGAGATGAGGCTCTGCTCTCAGAATAGAAGGCGCTCGCTTCGCTGGGTGCTCCAGTTGGCTGCTCCGGAGGGCGGTGATGCAATGCAGCCAGATTAATCACAAACAGCCCCTCTCTCTCTCTCTCTCTCTCTCTCTCTCTCTCTCTCTCTCTCTCTCTCTCTCTCTCGCTTCTCACTCCATATCCTTGACACCGGCCCTCACTTCTTCACGACGAGTCAATCTCTCGTTTTGATTGTGCTCGGGCCGTTAGATAAAATTAACCGGGTGCTGAGCACCAGCCCCCACTCCTCGTCCCTGAAACGATCACCCTCTACTCGCGCTCACTCTGTCCTCATGCTAGGCCAAAAATACCCGGTGTACATCATGCTCATAAATACACCCACAACACTGGTGATGCACATGCCTCAGATTTCTTCCACAGGGACTAAAGTTTCTGAAATAAACCTGACCTGTGTGGCACCCATGATCTCAGACGCGACACACCGTCTGAGTCTCACAGGACATGGGAACGCTGGAGAGGCGCTGGCAGTGTTTAGAAAAGTTGTTTTGCCTCATTTGCGATAAAAATGTATTAAAATAATGTTCCCCAAGTATTAAAATTCAAATCTAACTAGCCCTGCACCGTTTGTTTCAAGCTAAGTCAAGTTAATCTTATATTACTTTACTGAAAATCTTTCATGTTTAAGTCACATTTAGAAGAGAAGGCCAATAATATAGTTGCATTTTGATATAAACACTCAAGCTGTTGAGATTTGCTATAAAGTAGGTTATATGTTTTACGCAAGTAGGCTAGACTGTATATATGGAAATAAAATTGGATATAGCTACTCATATATACTTACATTTTACACGTATATACGGTATATGCGCAAATAAGTTGGAAATATTTTCTATATAGTACATATTACTTTACGTGAGTGTACTATATAAAGTTGAATACATATATATATATATATATATAAAACGTTATATATATTGATCTGTGCTTTTAATAGTTTACATTTAACAATCAAACAGTTGAAACTTGCTATATAAAATGAAGATTGTTTTATACTGTGTGTGAATAAAGTTGGAAATACGTATATTCAACTTTATATAGAGCTGTGTGATGATAATAGTTTTGTGATGTGTCATTTTGTGATGATATAAACACTCAAGCAATTGACATTTGCTATATTGTATATAGAGTGTACTGTATGTATTTGAAGTTGATATATATATATATACACACATACATACAGTGGGGCAAATAAGTATTTGATACACTGCCGATTTTTCAAGGTTTCCCACTTATAAAGAATGGAGAGATCTGTAATTTTCATCGTAGGTACACCTCAACTGTGAGAGACAGAATCTAAAATAAAATCACATTGTATGATTTTTAAATAATTAATTTCCATTTTATTGCATGAAATAAGTATTTGATACAATAGAAAAATAGAACTTAATATTTGGTACAGAAACCTTTGTTTACAATTACAGAGGTCAGAGGTTTCCTGTAGTTCTGACCAGGTTTGCACACACTGCAGCAGGGATTCTGGCCCACTCCTCCATACAGGTCTTCTCCAGATCTTTCAGGTTTTGGGGAGTTTCAGAGTTTCAACTCCCTCCATAGATTTTCTATTGGGTTCAGGTCTGGAGACTGGCTAGGCCACTCCAGGACCTTGAAATGCTTCTTACGGAGCCACTCCTTAGTTGCCCTTGCTGTGTGTTTGGGGTCATCATGACCCAGCCACGACCCATCTTCAATGCTCTTACTGAGGGAAGGAGGTTGTTGGCCAAAATCTCGCGATACATGGCCCCATCCATCCTCCCCTCAATACGGTGCAGTCGTCCTGTCCCCTTTGCAGAAAAGCACCCCAAAGCATGATGTTTCCACCCCCATGCTTCACGGTTGGGATGGTGTTCTTGGGATTGTACTCATCCTTCTTCCTCCAAACACAGCGAGTGGAGTTTATATCAAAAAGTTATATTTTGGTCTCATCTGACCACAGGACCTTCTCCCATGCCTCCTCTGGATCATCCAGATGGTCTTTGGCAAACTTCAGACGGGCCTGGACATGTGCTGGCTTGAGCAGGGGATTTGAATCCATGACGGTGTAGTGTATTACTAATGGTAAACGTTGAGACTGTGGTCCCAGCTCTCTTCAGGTCATTGACCAGGTCCTCCCGTGTAGTTCTAGGCTGATCCCTCACCTTTCTCAGGATCATTGATACTCCACGAGGCGAGATCTTGCATGGAGCCCCAGTCCGAGGGAGATTGACAGTCATCTTGAATTTCTTCCATTTTCTAATAATTGCGCCAACAGTTGTTGCCTTCTCACCAAGCTGTTTGCCTATTGTCCTGTAGCCCATCCCAGCCTTGTGCAGGTCTACAATTTTGTCCCTAGTGTCCTTAGACAGCTCTTTGGTCTTGCCCATAGTGGAGAGGTTGGAGTCTGATTGATTGAGTGTGTGAACAGGTGTCTTTTATACAGGTAACAAGTTCAAACAGGTGCAATTAATACAGGTAATGAGTGGAGGAATGGAGGGCTTCTTAAAGACAAACTAACAGGTCTGTGAGAGCCAGAATTCTTGCTGGTTGGTAGGTGATCAAATACTTATTTCATGCAATAAAATGGAAGTTATTTATTTAAAAATCATACTTACAGTATGTGATTTTCTTGATTTTTTTTAGATTCTGTCTCTCACAGTTGAGGTGTACCTATGATGAAAATTACAGATCTCTCCATTCTTTGTAAGTGGGAAAACTTGAAAAATTGGCAGTGTATCAAACTTGCATTGTTATACTTACATTTTACACGTATATATTAGGTATATGCGCAAATAAGTTGGAAATATTTTTTGGAAATATATTTTCTTAGTATATATTGCTTTACGTGAGTGTACTATATAAAGTTGAATACATATTTATTTATATATATAAAACTTTATATATAGATCTGTGCTTTTAATAGTTTACATTTAACAATCAAGCAGTTGAGATTTGAATTATATATATTATTTTACATGAGTTTCCTGTATGCACTTGAGTAAAGTTGGATATACTTATATACTTATGTATCCAACTTTACATATAGAGCATCATTTGTATTGATAATCACAATCAAGTAGTTGAGATTTGCTATTTATATGGTTTTATGCATGTTTACTGTATGAATGTGAATAAAGTTGGATATATAATTATATTCTTATAAATACTTGTATATTCAACTGAGCTGGGCGATAATATAGTTACATTTTACGACAATGAAAACAATCAAACAGTTGAGATTTACTATAGAGTATATATCGCTTTATGAGACTATACTTAAATATCGATATATAGAGCTGGGCGATAATATAGTTACATTTTACGACAATGAAAACAATCAAACAGTTGAGATTTACATATATTGCTTTATCGAGCTGGGCGATAATATAGTTACATTTACGACTGGAGCTATAATGAAAAAATCAAACAGTTGAGATTTACTATAGAGTATATATCGCTTTATGAGTAGATACATACGATATATAGAGCGATAATATAGTTACATTTTACGACAATGAAAACAATCAAACAGTTGAGATTTACTATAGAGTATATATCGCTTTATGAGACTATACTTAAATATCGATATATAGAGCTGGGCGATAATATAGTTACATTTTACGACAATGAAAACAATCAAACAGTTGAGATTTACTATAGAGTATATATCGCTTTATGAGACTATACTTAAATATCGATATATAGAGCTGGCGATAATATAGTTACATTTTACGACAATGAAAACAATCAAACAGTTGAGATTTACTATAGAGTATATATCGCTTTATGAGACTATACTTAAATATCGATATATAGAGCTGTGCGATAATATAGTTACATTTTACGACAATGAAAACAATCAAACAGTTGAGATTTACTATAGAGTATATATCGCTTTATGAGACTATACTTAAATATCAATATATAGAGCTGGGCGATAATATAGTTACATTTTACGACAATGAAAACAATCAAACAGTTGAGATTTACTATAGAGTATATATCGCTTTATGAGACTATACTTAAATATCGATATATAGAGCTGGGCGATAATATAGTTACATTTTACGACAATGAAAACAATCAAACAGTTGAGATTTACTATAGAGTATATATCGCTTTATGAGACTATACTTAAATATCGATATATAGAGCTGCGCGATAATATAGTTACATTTTACGACAATGAAAACAATCAAACAGTTGAGATTTACTATAGAGTATATATCGCTTTATGAGACTATACTTAAATATCGATATATAGAGCTGGAAAACAATCAAACGATAATATAGTTACATTTTACGATATATAGACAATGAAAACAATCAAACAGTTGAGATTTACTATAGAGTATATATAGAGACTATACTTAAATATATATATCGCTTTATGTGACTATACTTAAATATCGACTATACTTAAATATATATAGAGCTGGATAATATGCGATAATATAGTTACATTTTACGACAATGAAAACAATCAAACAGAAAACAATCAAACAGTTGAGATTTACTATGAGTATATATCGCTTTAGAGACTATACTTAAATATATATATCGATAATATAGCTTTATGAGACTATACTTAAATATCTTAAATATATATAGCTGTGTGAGTTACATTTTACGTGAAAACAATCAAACAGTTGAGATAATAGAGTATATAGTTACACTTAAATATCGATATTAAGCTGGGCGATAATATATATTTTACGACAGACAATGAAAACAATCAAACAGTTGAGATTTACTATAGAGTATATGAAAACAATCGCTTTATGAGACTATACTTAAATATCGATATATAGAGCGATAATATAGTTACATTTACGACAATGCAGTTGAGATTTACTATAATATAGTTACATTTTACGACAATGAAAACAATCAAACAGTTGAGATTTACTATAGAGTATATATCGCTTTATGAGACTATACTTAAATATCGATATATAGAGCTGGCGATAATATAGTTACATTTTACGACAATGAAAACAATCAAACAGTTGATTTACTATAGATTTACTTTATAGACTATACTTAAATATCGATATATAGAGCTGGGCGATAATATAGTTACATTTTACGACAATGAAAACAATCAAACAGTTGAGATTTACTATAGAGTATATATCGCTTTATGAGACTATACTTAAATATCGATATATAGAGCTGTGCGATAATATAGTTACATTTTACGACAATGAAAACAATCAAACAGTTGAGATTTACTATAGAGTATATATCGCTTTATGAGACTATACTTAAATATCGATATATAGAGCTGGGCGATAATATAGTTACATTTTACGACAATGAAAACAATCAAACAGTTGAGATTTACTATAGAGTATATATCGCTTTATGAGACTATACTTAAATATCGATATATAGAGCTGGGCGATAATATAGTTACATTTTGTGACAATATAAACAATGAAGAAGCCAATATTTGCTTTATAGTATATATTGCTTTGTTAGTTTACTGTACGTATGAAAATAGAGTTGGATATACTTAAATATATAACTTTATACATAGAGCTGTGAGAAAAATAAAGATTATACTGTATTTTGCATTGGTGAACAATCATGCTGAGATTTGTTACACTATACATTTCTTTACTTGAGTTTACTTTGCGTGGATATACTTCTATATAGAGCTGTAATAATATAGTTATATTTTGTGATATAAACAATCAGGCAGTTGAAGTGATCATTGCAGCCTCACAGTCTATAGGTCTTGTAACTGGTTTGTATACTCGTTTTTTTACAGGTCATATTACTGTAAAACAGCTAAAGCCCTTTTGGTTGGCAGATTTCGTAATACAGAAAAAAATATAGAAGTTTTATAGTGTGGTTTATGCATTTATGGGTTATTAAACACAAAGCGTCCAGCATCGGTTTATTCCAAATGCATGAACAAACTACTACCTCATGTGTTGGTTCATGCCTCGTGAAAACAGTTCCCGACCATTTGTATATTTGCTTATTTTGTTTATTAATGCGAGGCAGTTGTAAAACGTCACCACAGGTGTGTGTGTGTGTGTGTGTGTGTGTGTGTGTGTGTGTGTGTGTGTGTGTGTGTGTGTGTGTGTGTGTGTGTGTGTGTGTGTGTGTGTGTGTGTGTGTGTGTGTGTGTGTGTGTGTGTGTGTGTGTGTGTGTGTGTGTGTGTGTGTGTGTGTGTGTGTGTGTGTGTGTGTGTGTGTGTGTGTGTGTGTGTGTGTGTGTGTGTGTGTGTGTGTGTGTGTGTGTGTGTCTGCTCGCTCTAATCCTTTTGTGTATATTTCTCCAGCGTTAGCTCATGTCTGGATTTTCACTCAGGCGCTGTGGAGGACACACTCCCTATTGATTGATGCATTGGTGGGGGCCTCAGGGCAGCATTGGAATTAGTTTTATTTTACATCCAAAAACCTCCTGCTTGTTGTTTACATATATTGCAGCATGCAGACAACTGTTAAATGCCATAACCCAAATTCAAAAGTGATAGTAAAGTCACTTAGGTTTCTAATGTTACAAAAGATTTCTATTCCAAATAAATTCTGTTCTTTGAACTTCAGTTTTTCAGTATCACGTTTTCCAACAAAAATGTGATGCAGCACAACTGATTTCAACATTGATACTACTAATAATAAATGTTTCTTGAGCAGCAAATCAGTATATTAGAATGATTTCTGAAAGATCACGTGACACTGAAGACTGGAGTAATGATGCTGAAAACACAGCTTTGCATCACTGGAATAAATGATTATTGAAAATACATTCACATAGAAAACACTTATTTTAAATCGTAATAACTTTTCACATTTTACGTTTTTTTTATTGTATTTTTCCTCAGATGTTGCTCTAAAATTCTTAATCTAAAATTCATTGTCAAATGTTCCAATGTCTAAGCAGCCTTAAAACCAGATAAATTACTTTAGAAGTAAAATTGTGTAAGATATTGTTTTCAGATAGCTAATATTGTTTAAATTTAAAGAAATGTATTTCTCTTACCTCACTGGCAAATTGTTTATCTTGTTTTAAGCATAAATGTAACCAAATTTAGGAAGGCATATGCTTAAAACAAGATAAACAATTTGCCAGTGAGGTAAGAGAAATAAACTTAAAGGTATTTGATTTTCCTGCAGGATGGGGTCTTGCAGACGGTGGTCTGGAGTGTGTGGCGTTCAGGTCGTCTCTGACTGAAAGAAGAGCCTGTCTCTCTCTCAGACACACACTGGCCGGTGCAGTATGTTTTCATTGCAGTTAGACAATCTGTTTATGTTAGCCGTCTGAGAGAGTAACATGAAGATGATGGGCAGCCCAGAGGGGGAGGTGTGTGTGTGTGTGTGTGTGTGTGTGTGTGTGTGTGTGTGTGTGTGTGTGTGTGTGTGTGTGTGTGTAGCAGAGTCTAGATGTTGCATCTTGATGGTAGCATGCAAGTCACAAGCTCAAAGACTTGCATCACATTTTGTGATTCACTTCTTTTATATGCAAAGGTGGATCATCAGAATGAGTGAAGTGAACGCTGAACGGATAAACTACAGCAAACGGTGTACGTGTGTTGGCAGCAGGGGTCCCATCTCACTGTCCGCTTTGAGAAAACACTTGCTGATATATTGCACGATGTCATCAGTCAAAGCAAAAAACTTGTCCGTCACTGGCGACAGCAAACTCAACGACAGATGCTTTAGCATTTAACACTCAATGACAGTGGTTCTTAACTGGTTTACTTCGGGACTGGTATCTCAAAAACCGTAATAAAATTCTGAACTGTGAATATATTGATATTGATGTTATATTGATTTTTTTTTTATTATATTAATTGATATTAAATATTAATACAATGTCCATTTTAATATGTAATAGTATATTAATTTTTACATTAATTGTAGTATTATTACTAAAACTATTCATTTTAATAATACTTCACTTTAATATTATATTAATTTTAACATTAATTAGTTGTTAATATTAATACAATACCAATTTTACTAATTTATTATTAGTACACTACCATTTTATATCAATTATCAATATCAATATTTTTTTAATTAATAGAATTTTAGTATTAATATTACGATATCAATTTTACAAATAGTTTAATATAATAAGAATCATAATTTTAAGTGAACTCCCATTAATCTGGTCTGTAGGCCTATTTTCTTTTACTTGTGTAGTTTTCTTCATGTCCATGTTGGTATGGTAGAGTTTGTTTGATGCACAACATTAAGTTAATTGACTTTTGTTTATTATAATAAAAATAATACATTTACGCATTTTATTAGCAGAAATACATAAATATAAAATGCATAATATAAAATATTAAAATATAATTATTATATATTTATTATCATATTATTTGCATTTTGCATTTTCATCGTTTGTCCCTGCAACCCAGCAGTTGAAAAGCACAGCACCTTAAAAAGATGGTGACAGTCGCTTTCAGAAGCGCCTGCATGAGATTAGCGATGATGTTTTACATCAGTGCTGCTATTGCGAGGGACAGACCTATAGATGGACATCCAGTGGAAGGAGACACTGTGCACAGAGAGGTATTTTTGGAGCCCACCATGTTTGACATTGAGGATATTTGAGACGTTGGGGTACAGGGGAAGGGGGGGCGGCATTCCTGCCCCCGTATATTACACCCCCAACGCGCACACACCGACAACGGCAAAACAGATGAGAGAAATATAATACCCGGCCTGAAGGGCAGCAGTGTGTGGAGCCTTTCATTTGCGCTCACCTGAGTCAACAGCGGCGCTCATTACGTTACCCAAAGTAATTGGCGTAGGCTGATTTCTGAACGCGAGAAACCCTTCGGATGCAACCTCCGGGAAAAACGTGAGCTCCCCTGGCAATTACCCCGTCTTTGTTTGTCTATTAAAATCCCTCCCTAATGAGACGAGCTCCTTAAACCCTTGATGGTTTTCATTAGGCGACTGTAAATCTTGCGTTAAAACGTAACGGGTCGGGAAGATAGCTACTCATCAGCGGCTAATGAATTTATGACGGGGAACCTGGCTATTAAAGGGAGTTGAGCTTTAATTTCATTAAATTGGGCCTCACTAGGTAAAGCAGCAGGCGCCGGGCCCTCAGGATCAGCTAATGGTCGTGTTGCAGTTAAATAGTGACTCGGGTGGCAGCGCCTCATTGGCCATTGTGTGTTTAACGCGCCGTTAAAGTGGCAGTAATTGACAACAGCTGGAAGCCTGCTTGAGGCAGGGTCTGGCGTGGGTTCCTCCATAAGATCGCTGCTCTCTCCCTGTGGACCAATTGCGCTCTCTCGGAGACGCACAAGTTTACGAGTGTCTGTCTGTCTGTCTCTCTCTGTCTCTCCGCGCCTGTGGAGGAACATGTGGCATTCATGTACTGGAGAGAGAGAGGGGTGCAAATAAATAACCCTTAATTGCTCGCAAACCTTTCGATTCGGTCGTAAACCGGTTTGGAAATCGTGCTAACGCGCAGCAGATTTCCATTCACGGGAAGTGACATCAGCTACGGCGGCGGCGCAGTCAGGTGTCGCGATGCGTGCGCGTCTCTCGCCGTGCGTTCCCTCCGGGGGAGCCGTGGAGGGTCGGAGCGTGTCACGCATGCGTGCGGGATCCGAGCCGCGGTGCAGAACGCTCGCGTTGTTCATGAAAGAGTGAAGTACGTTAGCGATGACTGCTTAGCAACCGTTCCCGGCGGCCCGCGTCCCCAGAGAGCCTGGCGTGCTGGTTGAGACACATTCATTAACCAAGAGGGAGTCTTAGGACGGATTAAATATTCATGTTGTTTACAGGAACAAAAGCTGCGATTAATGAATAAAGGCAGCGCGGAGCATTGTCTATCTCACTGTACGCAGCCCAATCATGAGGGTTGAGCAAACATATTTACATACCTGCTAAATTCAGCCCAGAATTGCGATGGCAGCGTTGTCTTCCTGTGCGCTTCCAAGACGCCAGTAAACACGTTTCAGATGATTATAATTTGTTTGAACAACTATAAGGGGAGATATTTCAGTCGTAGCTTGAATTTGCATAATGCATCACACACATTAGCAGTGCAGAGTGCCCTGCAAACATCCTAGGCTTGTTTTCCAGTTAAAATATCTCAAACGTCTTGAATATGAATGTTTTGTCAGATTTTTCAACGTGTTTTTAATAATATACGTTTTAGTCTTGTTTCAAGACTAGATTCTAACTGGAAAATGTAAAATATAAATATCAGTTAAGAATATAACTTTTTTGCACTGCTGCATGTTGCATTATGCCTGTTAGCACGTTAAATTAAATTATGCATATAAATGATACAAAGATATTTATACATTATGATATTTGTACAAATGAATTATACAGAGTCTCTTGTTTTTAAGATTTCAAAATAATAATAATACAAAATATAAACATTTTGAACAAATAAAAAGGCTAAAACTAAAAGAAGCAACAAAAAAACTTAATATTATACTTTTTTTTAAAAAAATACTTGCAATGTACTTCAGGTTAACATATTAAATAACTTCATGATCCGAAGGAAAAGAAAGATAAAGTGGCAATATTTTTTTTGTCTCGTCATAATCAGTTGCAAGTTTCATTTCAGTGGCATGGACGCTTTAGTACCATGCATGTATTTTCTTCATATTTTTGTCTCGTTTTCCACAAATATCTAAATATTCTTAAATCAAGATATATTCACCTGAGAATCAAAATGACTTAAGATATTAAGTCGTCTTAAAAAATCATACAAATTGCGTTTTTGTTGTCAATGGGGTAAGAAATTATATATTTTTTATTTTTATTAAAGCATAAACCCGTTTAATTTTTTTTGGGGGGGGGATTGTGTGTGAAATCTTAGTTGTCTTAAACTCTGCCTTCTATAACTATTTAATGAACCGTATATTAGGCCTCGTATATGTTGGAATAGCTGTGATTGCATCACATTTTCACTTTTGTTGTTGATAGACCAAATTCTTGTTGCTTTTGGAAAGTCACTGTAAAAATACAACCAATTCATGTCTCAGCCTATAGCTGTCAAATATATTGATAAATGTATAATAGCATTATGGAAAAATATGATAAACTGTGCATGGGAAATGCAACTAGGGACATTTAATTGTGAGGAGTTTGTGTAGGTCGAATTCACCATTTTAACCTTTGAAACTAATAAATGACTCATTAGTGTTCCTGTGGCTCAGTGGTAGAGCATGCGTTAGCAGCGCAAAAGGTTGTGGGTTCAATTCCCAGGCAACACACATAATGAAAATAAATGTATAACCTGAATGCACTGTAAGTCGCTTTGGATAGCAGTGTCTGCTAAATGCATATATGTAATTAGCACTGCATTATAGCAGATTCCTAGTCTTGTACCTTTAAATCCGCACAGGGGTCTGGATTTCGCTTGCGAATCGTGGGTGCAAAAAGATGCATTGTGGGTGATCGATTTGGAGGGAACTGCGCATGTGATACGCGACGACAAAACACTTGTACTTGCTTGTAGCGTGTATAGCGCCTGCAAAAGCCTAAACCACGTAAACAGACACACACAGAGGCGGTATACAGAATCTTTACTCCTTTCTTCTCGTATCTTTCCCCATCAACACCTTTGTTTGACAGTCTGCATGCAAATGGGCCAGGTAATGAGAAAGACAGAGAGAGAGTTTGCTTAAAAGCAGCAGCCCAAACCTCTTTGTTCCCCCACCTGCATCTGTTGAAGCGTGGCTAGGAGAAGCTGTGCTGTCATGTGAGTGACAGATATTGAGGATAATTGTCTTCTTTCTTTGGCTGCCTGTGTTGCTCCACTGCAGTTGTGAGCGTGCAGCTGAGTTAAGCAGCAGTCAGCCAGAGGAGAGACGGAGACAGAGAAATCGTAGGCGGTGCATGGGGAAGGAGCACTTTTAGGGGAAAGCTCTCTGCTGTGATTGTCTCTGCTCTCCTCTGGACACCCAAAAGTAACACGGTATTGCTGAGGATTTGTACCATGTTTTTTTGAGCGCTGGTACTGCTAATACCATGGTATTCCTTCAAGATGTGCTAAATGTGCAATATGTGGTCTGAGACCATCACTTTGCACTGTAGTGCCAAAAAATAATCTAATTGAGCATTTATATCTTATCTTCCAGTGACAATTCAGAGAATATATTTTTTAATTAAGCATTTTTGTCTTATATTTTTTTCCATTTGTTTTAAGTATAAACAAATTAAAAACAAGTGCAAAAAGGATCTATGAAAACGAGTTTTAATATTGTAAGCATTGGTTTTTCTCAATTACATGTATCTTGTTTTAGGGGCTTTTAAATATTTTTATTTGAAAATAAGTTTTAAAAAGACTCATTAAAAACCAATTAAAACACTTACTCGGAGGAAGATTTTATAGTTCAGAGGTTGCTCGTTCATCGCTCTCATTGGTTACATTTAAATATTCATTTAGTCTCTTCCAAAATTCTTTGCTAGAAGTCAAAATAACTTGGAAAGTTGTTCAAATTAAGATTATAAAACGATAAGATTATAGAACTAAGACTCATTAAAAAGGAATTAAACACCTACTCAGAGGGAGATTGTAATGATCCGAGGTTACCCGTTCATTTACTCAATAGGCTTAATATAGTTCTCACTTGTTGCAAAATTCAGTCTCAGATGTTTTTCCTAGTTATAAGAGAGAAAAATTGAAAAAGAATGTACGATATGAATTACCAATAGCAGCTCAGATAATTGTGATCTTCAGAGAATTGAATGAGAAATGTCTGTTTGTTTTGAAATCTTATCATTGCCGACGGCAAATCTGAGCACCGCTTGAGACATTGTTGAGATCTCTTCTGAAACTCGTGAGATTGGTCTTTTCTCAAAGGAAAAGAATCTTGTTTGGATTTTCATATTTATTCACATTGCTGTCTAGAAGAAACAATTGAGATAGAAAAGAGATCTCATTTTGCTCTCATTTCCATTATCTTTAGACTAAAACTAAAGGGTTAGTTCACCCAAAAATTAAAATTAGTCCATAACGTAAGAGAAAAGTGTTTATAACGTTTTAAATATGGATATTTTTCTTACACAAACCCATGGATTTGCTACAGGAGGCCTTTATTCACCCCCCGGAGCCATGTAAGGCACATTTTATTATGGATGGATGCGCTTTATTTGACTACTTTTGGACTGTTGAAAGAAAAACACCCACCCAGTGCCATTATAAAGCTTGGAAGGACAATTTTTGATCTAACTCCAATTGGATTCGTCTGAAAGAAGAAAGTCATATATACCCAGGATGCATTGAGGGTGAGTAAAGCACTGGCTAATTTTCATTTTGGGGTGAACTAACCCTTTAACAATGTCCCAGAGTTTTCCCCTAAAAGTCTTAGTGAGAGAAAAAAAACAATTAGAGTTATAAAATTAATACGGATAGCAGCTAAAAGCTTTCGATTATCTGACAATTAAAAGAGACATGTTTGAGTCCATATTGAGATCTTTTGATTAAAGGCTTGGCAAACCTGAGCACCATTTGAGACATTTTAGAGATCTCCTCAGAAACATGTGAGGAAAATCTTAAGCTATGTTCTCTATTTGCTCTCCACTTAATCTCATTGCTGTCTAGGAGAAATAACTGAGTTTATAAAAATATCAAATTTTCAGATTTCTGTTCTTCTTAGATACTGTGATCGTGTTTTTCTAATCATCATTTTCTGATAAGTCTTTTTCCCTGTAAGGAGTCTGTTTCCATTCTTGATTGTCTGTTTTCTGTGTCTTTCCATTTTTTCTTTGTGTTTGAGTACATATTTAGATCTTTTGATTACAAATTTAAGCACCGTTTGAGACACTGTTGAGATCTCATCTGAAATTCATGAGATTACTGGAAGGTTTTTCTGGGGAGAAAACTCTTAAAATTAGGCTGTGTTTAACTCACCCTCGAAGCATCCTAAGTGTAACTTTCTTCTTTCAGACGAATCCAATCAGAGTTATATTAAGAGTTATATACAGAGTTATACATTGTCCTGTCCCCTCCAAGCCTTTCAGTGGGGTAAGCGGGTGTTTGTTGTCAACAGTTCAGAAGACGTGAAATAAAGTGCGAGCATCCGTAATAAAACATCCCTCACGCGGCTCCGGGGGGTGAATAAAGGCCTCCTGTAGTGAATCCATGGGTTTTTGTAAGATAAATATCCATATTTCAAATGTAATTAAATAAATTCTCACTTCCGCTGACTGTGGTAGATGGAAACCGTTCCGGTGGATGACGTAGACGTCGTGCGCGCGCCTCTAAGAAACTAAGTTTCCTTACTTTAACAAAGGAAAACCAGTCTCCTCTTGGCTCATATCGAAATCCTCCGACATTTTCTTTACAAATCCTCATTTT
>CM049796.1:2666526-2779026 GCA_027422405.1 Ptychobarbus kaznakovi | reverse complement strand
CTGACATGAGCCGCTTCTCAAATAGGCTGGCGACGTGTGCGCACACACTCAATCCGGCCGGGAGTATCCATGTGGCTTTGTCTTTAGATACAGTTGATTTTGGCAAAATGCTCTCCGTAGCTCGGCCCCACCGCACTTTCCTCTAAATTGAAGCCGAATCGGCACTGAAGTGTTAGAAGGTTTCTGTTGGAGATGAGGTGCGGGCAAAAGTGCGAGGGGGATGGATTGAATTCTGATTGGGGTTCGGCGATGGGTAAAGAGAGTAAATCTGGTGACAAATGGTTTGGAAGAGCATTACTGTGGCGTGCTGATAAGAGCCTGTCTCCATAATAGAATGGAGAGGACTTGTCTATCAGCCTATTTGAAACCGTTCCTACAAGGTACTGGCTTTCATTAGCGCGGCCCGTGAATAGTGGCGCTGAATGAAAATTGCTACTTACCCCGCGATTACGGCATTGAAAGGTAGCTGTCAAAAGAGGGCCAGAGACTCGCAGGGAAAGAGGGGAGGTTGCGTGGCTGTCACCATGACAGGGAATGTGTTTCTCTAAGATTACTATTGTGTCTGTTTTATTAAAGGCAGGAAAGAGTAATGGGGCGGATAAGAACAGCAGGAGAGGGTGATCCTGAAATACAATCGGAGAAATGTGACTTGAGGCTTGATGGGTGTAGACCGATGATCGCCGCTGACGGACTATTTTGGGTTTCTATCAGGCCTCGGCTGGGCGGAATGGCTCTTTCCTGAACGAGCTAACATGATATCTGCGTTCTTCAACGCTATCGCTGTGCTCGCAGTCTGCAAACTTTCTCCAACGTCCCATCTCGCTTCCTCGTGCTTCACCGTCGTGCTTGAGTTGAAGAAGTCGGGTTAGGAAGTTAAGCAGTTCATTTTGCTTTCCATTTGTAAGTGCGTGACTGGAAACACATTTCCTGTTGTTTTTGTCCAAATGAGCTGGATATAACCGACTTTAACTGAAAGCATGACACAGATGTAAAACTTTAAAGGAGCAGTGCACCCAAAAATGATGTCATAATTTGCTCAGCCTCATGTCATTCCAATTTATATACTGTCAATTTCTGGGAAAATGTTTTTCATGCGAGTCTTTTTATTATCGCAACAGTTCATTGTGAATACAAACATTTAAAACACTTACTTTTTACGTAATCCAAATTAAAATATAGTTTGTCTTAGTGAAGTGGAAGATTTAAAGCATAAACGAGTTAAAAAATAATTGTCAAAATATCCTACAATTTTATGTAGCATATTTTAGATACATTTAATGTCAAGACACAATCTCAACCTGATCGCATGCTAAAATGTGAGTTTTTATATGAAGTCGCAATTTCATATAACTTTTTATGTGTTTAGTGGGAAACATGCAATTTGTAATAAACAAAATATTAAATTCTACTCTTGAAGACAACCTGATCTCACATTAAAATGTTTTGTACAATGTAAATTTGTTCAATGTAATTGGTAGGAAACGTATGATTTGTGGCAACCCCCCCCCCCCCCAAACAAAACAAAACATGAAATTCTACACTTCAAGACAAGGAAAGCATATGATCTGTAATAAAAACTAAGCATGAACTTACTTATTATATTCAAAACAGTCTCGACCCGATGTCCTGTTAAAATGTATTTTCCAAGGTTTCAATTTTGTACAAATTTGTCAGTGTTTGGTAGGAAAACATACTATTTATCTTTGAAAAACTAAGCATGAACTTCTGCACTTATATTCAAGACTACCTCAAACTGATCTCTCAGTCACACGTAAGTATTTTCCAAAGTTGCAATTTTGTATGATGTGATTGGTAGGAAAATTTACAATTTTAATAATCATAAAAAACCTAAGATCTAACTTGTGCTTACGTACAAATTAAATGAGATTGTACAAATTAATGTGAATTCACCACCAATTTGACAATGTAAAAGTTGAAAACGATGCTTAATTGCTTATGCTGTATTGCTTCTTAAGCAAATTGATCTTGTTTTAAGGATTTTTAGATATCTTAGCCAATATAGAATAGGATTTTTTTACATGATGCATGATAAATGTACCATAAAAGTACTCCATATGACTTGTGCACTATATTCTGTAGTCATAATGACAGCTATGTGTGACAAACAGACCTAAACACTGAAATTATTGCATCTGATTTTCCATCTCGCGTAGTTGTTTTGGCATCAATAATGTCAAACAGGGTGTAATGCAACAACACACTGTTTTTGAATCTGAACTGCAAGACTGGAGTCCTTCAGAGGAAGAGAAGATAAATATTGGTATGTTCCTCCTCACACAAAGTGCACATTTATTGTGTTTATTGGTCTTTTTGAAGCTTTGTAATTATTTTTTACAATGTCTTTTGTGTTAATACTGGTTTGGAACAACATGAGGGTGAGTAAATGTTGACATTTTTCCTTTTTGGGGGGCAAACTGTTCCTTTAAACATCAAGTAACCTGAATTATTCCTATTATTCACACTGTAGGACTTGGAGATCTGACCTGAGGCGAGGACTGGTCTGAAATTGAAAGGCATGAGGAGAGATGTGAACGAGGTGAAGATAAGTGGCCCTGTTCAAGAGGGTCTACCTCATACACTTGAGTCTGTGCTCTCAATCGTTGAAGACTCGGATCAATAGCACTGCGGAAGCGAGAGAGGAAGAACACCGACAGAATCAGCAGAACGAGGTTAAACTCGCCTGGAGAGAGGCGAAAAACGTTAACGTGAGTGATGAGCGCGGTCAGCGAGGAGATGTGGAAAGCCTCTCACTGAATAAATGCACACAGGAATAGATTTAAAACATTACTGCGTAAAGGTGATGGGTGTAATTTTTTAGGTTGAAATACTCTCTTCTCTTTCCTAGCTTTATATGTAGAGCGGGCTATATTTTAAGCCTGGCACACACTGGGAGATTTTATGGTTGTTGTTTGTCAGATTGAACATGAGCCCAGCAATGAGCCCAGCAAGATCTTGGGTAAAACCATGACAGACTGTACGTCTTTTTTATATCTCATTGTACAAATACATCTTAAATCAATAGTTCGCCCAAAAATGAAACTTTGCTGAAAATGTATTCAGGCTATACATGAAGTACAGTAGATGAGTTGGATTCTTCATGGGAACCGGAGAAAATTAGCATTCCATCACTTGCTCGCCAGTGGATCCTCTGCAGTGAATGGGTGCCGTCAGAATGAGTCCAAACAGCTGATAAAAACATTACAATAATCCACAAATAATCTAAAAAAGAAACAAATACCTACATCTTGGATTGGTGAGATAATTTTCAGCACATTTTTAACTATTTCTTTAAGACTTTGGTCGAAATTGATAAATTTGTCTGAGTGGAAGAAACAATTTATGTACTGCTTATTCTTTAAGGCGAATATTTGCAAGATATTTCTGTTTTGTGTCATACAGATGAGTTAGTTTAAACATTTCAATTAAAGTTTAAATTAGTCTCAGATGGCAAAATCAGGCCAAAATCACGCAGTGTGCACCAGGTTTAATTTATTCCAGCTTTATTTTCCCTGAAACACTGTCATGTTCAACCAACCCAACACAGTAACATCTGCTCAACCAATGGCATGAGTTTGGGGCGGGACTTTCTGTGTGACTGACCAATGGCGTGTGAGAGTGTTCAGGAAAGCTGACATTGTTTCAGTTCCATTTGCTGATTCTAGTGGAGCAGAAATTACATTTCACCTATTTATGTAGTAATTATCTTAATTGTTAACAGCTATTAGGCTATAAAAGCAGATGCGGACACACATAATTTTTATTCCCAACTGCAATTCTTAAATTTTGCAGGGTTTTTTTTCTCTATCCACTCAATTTCAAGTAATGTAATAAATGACTAGTTAGTGGTTAATTAAGGTACTGCACTGGCAGATTTATATTATACAAAATACATTTATATTTCAAACACAATCTTTATCTGAAGTTGCAGTTTTATATGTATTTGTACTATTAACATGTGGTTAACATGCAATTTTTGGGGGAAAATGTGAGAAAATTCCACACTGCTTTTAAAGATATAATCTCAACCAGATCTCGCAAGAAAACGTTTTCCTAAGTTGCCATTTTATTCAAATTACACAGCAACAGCTGCTCAACCAATGGCGGGACTTTCTGTGTGACTGACCAATGGCGTGTGAGAGTGTTCTGGAAGCTGTTTGACCGTCTTTGTAGTTCCAATCGGTGGTACAAAAATTACACTTCAGTTATTTTTGTAGTAATTATTAAATTGTTAACAGCTAGGTCAGTATTTGAGGATCTTTATAAAAGCAGATGCTAACAAACAACTGCAGTTCTTCCCGATTTTGCACTTTTTTCTCTCTCTCCACTCAATTTCAAGCAATAATGCAAACAATGACTTGGTGCCTAAGCAAAGTGCATGTTGTCTTACTGCACTGGCAGATTTAAAATATAAAGAAGTGACAATAAAATACAAAATTAGTGATAAAATCCACAAATTTATATTCAAAACAATCTTTATCTGAAGTTGCAGTTTCATATGAATTTGTACAATGTGTTTAGTGGGAAACATGCGATTTTTAGGGAAGAAAGTAAGACAATTCCCCATGTATTTAAGTTACAATCTCAACTTGATCTCAGAAGGAAATGTATTATCAGAAGTTGTGATTTCATACACCGCAACAGCTGCTCTACCAATGGTGGGACTTTGTGTGACTGACCAATGGCGTGTGAGAGGGTTCAGAAAACATTTGCAGTTCCAATCGGCGATTCTAGTAGTGCAAGAAAGGCTCTTTTCACCTATTTATGTAGTAATTATCTAAATTGTTAACAGCTATTATGTTATTTACTAGATCTTCATAAAAGCAGATGTGACACGCACTCTGTTTCATTCCCAACTGCATTTCTTCCAGATTATGACCACTTTTTTTCTCTTTCCACTCAATTTGAAACCGTTTTCACAAGAATAACACGCATTTGAAAGCTGTTATTAGCTAAACAGCCATTTGTAGATACGCCGGTTAATGCACGATCATCTGGGTTGAAATGGGAGGCATCTGAAGCAAGCCAACTAGTCAGGCACTAGTCAGTAGCAATATCGCACTGAAGATGATTAAACCGACTTTAACCTCTTCTGTCTGCAGATTTGCCTCAAATGGACCGTATAGAGTTTCACAAGATTAAAAGCACTTTTCCGCTCGTTCGGCTTTTGAGAAGCGGAGCCCTATTTAGAGCATTTAATCCCGTTTCAAAGGGTGGATGGGAGGCAACGGCAGGCCAGCAAATTGATCATAGCCAAATGGTTCCTGTAAAATGCCTGATTGCTTAGGAAGTCAAGATGGTGGATCCGAGGAATTCCGTCAACTTTCTCGCTGGCCTTTTGATCCGAAAGGATTCCTGTTGCAGGCAGCCTCTCATGTCTCCTGCTTTTTGAAACAATACTCCTGTGTCTGATCGCATTGATCTCCTTGCGCTGACCTCTGACCCCTCAAGATGCTGCGGAGAGGGAACGAAGGAATGTTGGGGGGAGCTGTCTGCTCTCTCGCCCTTTTTTCATGCGATGATTTCATCGCAGCGAATGGAAATGGCTCACATGTGTTTGCAATTATACCTCACATTGTAATCATGAGACAGAGCCATAAAGCACACACACACTCTCGAGGGTCCGTGCACATTCTACAAAACTTTTCATCAAACCATATGGTTTTGTCTTCTCGTTGTATATAGACAGAGGGTCGAGTTTAAAAGAAAACAACAAAAGGGAAACGAGTGTTTTAGATAAAAAATGTAAGCGCTCCTATCATGCATTTCTTATTGCGTTTTCCCCCCAGCGGTCCACTTATGATGTTAGTAAAGTTTTATGAACTAAAAACCATAAGTTTGGAGCGTAATTTTGCCTTTTCCATTTTTTCTGTTATCTTAGGATTAAATTAGATGCAAGTAGATCTCAGTCTCATTCATCTCGATGGCGGAGGCTCGGTTGGTGCATGAAACCCTGGAAATATGCAACATAGTTGCAGGAGCATCTACCACCAGGGGCCTAAAGGTTGAGTTAACCAAACAAACCTTCCTCCACTGAATGAAACGGTCTGTTTTTTGTTACTGTCCCTTTAAGAAACTCCTGCTTTGTGTTTTGGATTGAATCGAGAATGCCTTTTAAATCAATAATTTTTCTTTCATTTGAACGTAATAAAGCGGAATTAAAAGTCAAAGAAATTATTTTAACTTTTGAATTTAACATTGTTTGTGAATTTTTGCATTTATTTAATTAAAAATACAGTAAAAACAGTAATATTGCAAAAATTATTACAATTTTAAATAAAAGATTTCTATATGTATATATTATAAAATGTCATTTATTTCTGTGATTTAACACTGAATTTTCAGCATCATTACTCCAGTCTTCAGTGTCGCATGATCCTTCAGAAATTATTCTAATATGCTGATTTGCTGTTCAGGAAACAGTTATTATTATTATCATCACTGTTGAAAACAGTGGTGGTGCTTCATGTCCTGTGGAAATTATTTAACCCAACTCTGGGTCAAATATGGACCGGTTAAAATGTACTGTAAAAATTTAACCCAACAGCTGGGTTAGTCCATATTTGATCCAAAGTTGGGTTGAAACAACCCAGCATTTCTTTTAGAGTGTATACATATTTAATTACTTTTTGTAGATCAGTGTGGAAGAATACTCAATTTCCCAGAATGCATCACGTTGCACTTTTTACTTCCCGTCATTTTGTGGCCAATTTGTGGAGAATTCAACAACCTTGTGTTCTCAAAGTTACATTATGTTTTCATAGAATGCTATTTCATCTATACAGATCAGGTAAATTATTTGACTCCTTTAAGATCATGTAAACTGGATTTTGAATTAAATAAATGCTGGTTTATGGTGCAACTGTGCTCCATAATCATAAATGGCTCCGGGCGACACAACACACTTCCTCCATCATCTTGCAGGGACCGCTGGGGTCGCCTGAGGAGGACATCTCTGTGACCCGAGGCCCTTCGGACTTTGGTAATTGTGCGGGTTGTAAACAGACTGCCTGGCCACTGCCCTGAGATGTTTACGGAGTCGTGGTGTTTATACTCTCCGGCTCTGGCCAAACAATCCCATTAACTGACTAGAAGAGCCCTGATCTAAATTACTCGCCTGACCTTTAGTCCCATAATAGACTGCAGCTAGTGCATGAGGTGCCATCAGAATAATATTACAAAAGAATAACATGAAATAACCTTCTTAAATATGGTGAAATATATAAACTAAATAGAAATGTGAAGCTGCTTTGAGGCAATCTGTATTGTTTTATACAATGCAGATTGTTTTTAATGCAACAGGTCTGTCTGTCTATCATCTTCTGCCACAGGATTAAAATAAAGGTAATTTCGACTTTATTTATCTCACAATTCAGACTTTTTTCTGGTAATGCTGAGTAGTGTGAGATATAAACTTCCAGTTCTGAGGAATATATATATAGCCTTTTGGAGACAAATCACATATGAATGCAATTATCTTAAATTGAGAACAAATGGAGGCTTTACTGAAGCTTGTGAGATGTTTCGCCTGAGAAAAGGACTCTTATTTAGCTTCAAGAGATCAAACTGTGATTTGAGAAGTTTTCAGTCAACGTTTCTCATCAGACTGCCATCTAGATTAATTGTATAGTTCTGTACTCCTACAATGTTTGACTTATTTTGTCTGTTTATTTCTCCCAAAGGTTTATTCTCTCCGATGGACGTTGAGACATAACTGAGAACTCCATCAAATGTTTTGAGGTACGAAAGAGATTTTTACGAGCAGTAAACATTACGTAACTTGGAATACTTATTCATATTATTTGTACACGTTGTTTCTGAATTAATAGACGTTTAAACTGCTTCGGTGTACATTTACATTTATGCATTTAGCAGACGCTTTTATCCAAAGCGACTTACAGTGCATTCAGGCTATACATGTATATGTCAGTGTATTTATGTATGTTAAACATGTTCTAAAATGATTCATGTCTCTTTAAATCCTCCATTTTGCTGATCATTTGAGACGTCTTTTGCCCGTGGCGGAGCTGAAACTGTCTCTCTCATTGATATACGGCACCAGAGCCGAAGCTTTGTTGAGTCGGGTATTTCCAGATGGCTCACAAAAGACTCAATTGACTCGCTCCTCTAATGTGTTAAACCGTTTGCTCCCACATGACAAATTCGGAGGGGAAAAAAACCCAGCCTCTCGACATGTAAAAGATGAAATATCAGACAGATTTTCTCTTTCACTGTCGATTTTTGTGCATTTAGTTTCTCACCCTTTCCAAAGATGCAGCAGCACGTGGCAGTAATATAAATCAGTCGTGCCAGGGCCTCGTCGCATTCGTACTCGGACCTTATCGGAGTGCCTGTGTATAAATAAAGTTTGTCTCGTACAGATACACTTACATCATGTCCTGCTGTCTTATGCAATGGAGTCTGGAGCTTCGCCAGCATGCAGTGAACCAGAGAAGCGGAGAGACGTCCCAGCGGCCCACAGCCCTGACAACACCCTTCTATCCCCCTCTGAAATCTTTATTTACTGCCCCCGCACTCCTGCTCCCTCGCCGGGGCAATTACAGCACCGCTGTGTCAGACGGTGAGGCCGTGCACCTTCTGAGGAGGTTCTGTGAGGTTACGCATGGGACCATACACTTCATGTGTTTGCACGGTAGATAACCAATATCTAATATCTTCGCAATTGGGAGGTCATAATTTATACGATCAACTCTTTTTTTGATGTCAGGTTTAAAAAATTCTGAACAGTTATCAATCCACAGGGTCATAGAAATGAAAACAGCTTGGCTCATGAATATTAATTAAATTATTTCATTTTTGGTCTTGCACTTAAATATGCTGTTTATTGTCGCCAGCTACAGTTTTTTCCCCTTTGCATGTCAACTAAGCTAAATTTAACTGTCAAAATATGTTTTAAGAAATACATTTCAAGTTAATAATTTCCCAAATAGCAGGTAGGTGAAATTAATATTTACTTAAAAAAAAAATTTTGATGCAAATTCTTGAGCAAAGCTCTAGTGGGAACATAATTTATGAGACCCAAACGGTTCTTACATAAACCGCCACATTGATTTGATTGTGTAAGAATGGTTTTTAAATTAAAATGATAAAACAAATTAATAAATATTAATTATTAATGATTTATCGTTCTCCTAATTGGCCTTAAATTTTTAGATTATTGTGGCTGGCTAAATTTTTTATTTTCATGGCAACCAAACTAAATTGTACTGTCAAAATATATTTTAAGAAAAACATTTTATTCGTTTCCTAAAAAGTTGGTAGGTGAACTTAACATTTACTTGAATAAAATTAGTGCTGTGACGCAAATTCTTGAGCAAAGTTTTAGTGTGAATATCATGAAACACAAGTAGAATTAATGTCCATGTAACATTTTGTTAAAATGTTCTTACATAAATCGCTACAGTGATTTTGATTGTTTAAGATTTGTTTTCTTTTTACAAATAAATAATTAACTATTAATACAGGTACATCTCAAAAAATCATGAAAAAGGTCAATATTTTTTGTCACTCATTTCAGAAAGTGAAACCCAAATATTATATAGATTCATTACACATAGAGTGAAATATTTCAAGCCTTTATTTCTTGACATTTTGATGATTATGGCTTGCAAATAATGAAAACCCAAAATTCAGTGTCTTAGAAAATTTGAATATTATATAAGATCAATAAAAAGAGGGCATTTTAAACAGAAATGTCAGGCTTCTGAAAAGTATGTTCATTTCTATGCACTCAATACTTGGTTGTGCCTCCTTTTGCATGAATTACTGCATCAATGCGGCGTGGCATGGAGACGATCAGCCTGTGGCACTGCTCAGGTGTAATGAAGCCCAGGTTGCTTTGATAGCGGCCTTCAGGTCATCTGCATTGTTGGGTCTGGTGTCTCTCATCTTCCTCTTGACAATACCTCATAGATTCTCTGTGGGGTTCAGGTCAGGCGAGTTTGCTGGCCAATCAAGCACAGTAACACCATGGTCATTGAACCAGCTTTTGGTACCTTTGGCAGTGTGGGCAGGTGCCAAGTCCTGCTGGAAAATGAAATCAGCATCTCCATAAAGCTTGTCAGCAGAAGGAAGCATGAAGTGCTCTAAAATTTCCTGGTAGATGGCTGCGTTGACTGTGGACTTCAGAAAACACAGTGGACCAACACCAGCAGATGACATGGCAGCCCAAATCATCACTGACTGTGGAAACTTCACACTGGACTTCAAGCAACATGGATTCTGTGTCTCTCCACTCTTCCTCCAGACTCTGGGACCTTGATTTCCAAACTAAATAAAAAATTTACTTTCATCTGAAAAGAGGACTTTGGACCACTGAGCAACAGTCCAGTTCTTTTTCTCCTTAGCCCAGGTAAGATGCTTCTGACGATGTTTCTGTTTCAGAAGTGGCTTGGTAGCTCTTTTCCTGAAGATGTCTGAGCGTGGTGACTCTTGATGCACTGACTCCAGCTTCAGTTCACTCCTTGTGAAGCTCTCCCAAGTGTTTGAATCGGCTTTGCTTGACAGTATTCTCAAGCTTGCGGTCATCCCTGTTGCTTGTGCACATTTTCCTATCCAATTTCTTCTTTCCAGTCAACTTTGCATTTAATATGCTTTGATACAGCACTCCTTGAACAGCCCCCCCTTTCAGTAATGACCCTCTGTGACTTACCCTCTTTGTGGAGGGTGTCAATGATCGTCTTCTGGACCATTGCCAAGTCAGCAGTGTTCCCCATTATTGTGGTTTCAAAGAACAAGAGATACCCAGAATTTATACTGTATGGATGGTCATTTATTGAAACTCAAATGTAAATATTATAATATTTTCAGATACTGATTTTGGACTTTCATTAGCTGTAAGCTCTAATCATCAAAGTCAAAAAAAAAAACTTTTGAAGTGTTTTACTTTACATGTAATGAATCTAAAATATATGAAAGTTTCACTTTTTGAAATAAGTTACAAGAAAAAATTAACTTTTTCTACTATATTATAGTTTTTTTTAGATATACCTGTATATTGCTAAATATTAATTATGTAATTTCTTTAATTACATAATGTTTAATGTGGCTTGGCTGCAGTTTTTTTCTTTGCGTGGCTAAATTTTACTTTTACAAGATATGTTTTTTTTATAAAATGCAATGTATTGCATTAAGGCGAGCTTAATACAAATTATAATAAAATAAATGTTTTGATGCGGATTATTAACTATAACTTTAGTGTGAACATCAATTATGAAACGCGGAATTAAATTGTTTAATTTTTTTAAAAAAAATTACATAAATTGTTACATTGATTGTGTAAGAATGATTTTCACAAACAATTAACTCATGAATATTAATTACAAGTTTTCCTTCTAGATTTCGACTTGGTCTTAAATTTGAAGATTAATGTGGCCAGTTACAGTTTTTTCCGTTGTACTGCGACTAATCAAAAAAAAAAATTTTTTATTTAGAAATATAAATACAATTTCCCTGAAATCTGGCAGGGCAGCCATAATATGAACTTGATACAAAATAATTAAATAATGTTTTGATACAAATTGACCAAAAGTTTTAGTGTGAATATCATTCATAAAACATGAGCAGAACGAATTTATATGTATATTTTAATGTTTGCTGACTACAGTTTTTCCCTTTGTGCTGGGGCCAAACAAAATACTTTATAAATTTGTTTTATATAAAATTCAAATAATAATGATTAATTACCCCAAAGACTGCTAGGCAAACATATGAACTTTAAGCTTTAAATGATCAAATGTATGTTATGATGCAAATTCTTTTTGAAAAGTTTTTAGTGTGAGCATCATAAAAAAACAAAGCATTTTTCTTTAGTGTATTCGTATGAATGCTTAATTCATGATTGAGGTCCAGAAATAATTACAGGCTAAAATTGAGCTGTTTACCAGAATGTCTATATCACTGCGTCCCTAGTCAGGTGCACTTAGGTAATGTAGGTGGATAATTTGGAGCTCTACCTTCAGTTACTTGTTGGTTATTCAAGCGTTCTTAGCCTCTCGGTTCATCATGAGCACAGTTTAGTCACGTCCCCCGTGGAGAACACAAAGGATGTAATTGCTTTAGCTTGAGCTCAATTGCTCCAATTTGAGTCCGTCTTACACGCCAGTCAGCTGTGGTGCGAGCGCCGTGCCAGGAAGCGCTATGGATTACCCGCTTCTGTGCAGAGCCCAAGCCGAAAAATAGCACATCAATTCGATTTGTTTGAGACGGAAGCTTGTGGCTTTTAAATTCAGCACAAATTGCAGCAGTCTAGTGTCTTTTAAAGGCTATTATTGTGTCTTGTGCTAATGGTACATGTAGAGCTTCTATAATGGCACTTCGCTACTTGACCGTGATCTCTCGTGTCAGTTTGAGGTTTTGTCTTTCACGCTGAGGGTCACGGTGATGATTAGGACAAACTGTTTGGGACACAGATGGTCCCTGTGGATGGATGGACATCTGTCCATGTACATCTTCTGTTTTTAGAAAGTTGGATGCATTACATATTTTAAGCACGCTAAACCCATCCACGCACGATCCCACAGCTTAAAGTCAACATGAAATCAAAATTAACCCGGTTTACTTCAACGCATGATCCTGGTCTTACTGAGAATGAATGACGCAGCCCTTATTTGCTAAATAGACCTAATGTTATCTAATTTGATGATGATCACATACAGTTTTTTTTCCACAAAATAAGAATGCAGATTTATCCAATTATATAAGACCTATATGTAGAAGCTTTAATCAAAATAACAGCAGTCAAATGTCAAAGTTTTGGTTTTAATGACAAAAATTATTATTTAAAATGTTGAAATATTGAAATCTCATTCAACTTCAGTGTTAATTTAAAGGAATTGTTCACCCAAAAATGAAAATTTGCTGAAAATGTACTTACCTTCTGGCTATCCAAGATGTAGATGAGTGTTTTTCAGAAGAGATTTGGAGACATGTAGCATTACATCACTTGCTCACGAAAGGAATCCTCTGCAGTGAATGGGTGCCGTCAGAATGAGAGTCCAAACAGCTGATAAAAACATCACAACAATCCACAAGTAATCCACACCTACCACTCCAGTACATCAGTTAATGTCTTGAGAAGCCAAAAGCTGCATGTTTTTAAGAAACAAATCTTGCTTCCGGCTAAAATATGAGCCCTCTGCTCCCTCCAGTGAAAAAAATCATCTCGTCTGAATCGTGAGAGAAATATACAGATCAAACACCGTTTACAAGCCAAAACAGCTCTAATTTTGATGTGAGAGGACAACAGGGAAAGGGAACTTTTCCACTGAAGAAAGTGTTATGTATTAACAACTCATATTTTGTCCAGAAGCAATGGTTTGAAGTTTAAAATGTCTTAATTTTTACTTCACAGGACATTAATTGATGGACTGGAGTGGTGTGGATTATTGTGATGTTTTATCAGCTGTTTGGACTCTCATTCTGACGGCACCCATTCACTGCAGACACCCACTTTGTAATTTTCTGTCACTGTTTGGATGTAGTAAAACACCCACAGATGTGGCAGAAAACATCTGGGTCGTGTTTGCATTTTCTTCTGTCACTGGCCATTATTCTAACCCTGCAATCAGGATGAGGCACAAAATAATGACATACATGTGAAAATCGGCTGAGAATTGAACAAACAGTTGTAATCTGGTTCAGAATAAGATAGAGGAATCGTGTTTTCAGGTGATTAAGGGATAATACAAGTCCTCTTCACCTTACAAATGGTTTTCAAAAGCAAAAATGCAACAAAATGCATCATATTTTATGAGAAACAGTATTTTGGGGAATCAGCATCCATAACAAGCTTATTAGTTCAGGTTATTCCAAATATATTTTTTTTTTTTGCATTATTTAAATGCATTTCCTCTCCAATCAATTGCAAATGCAATTTGCATTCAGGTCTAGTGCCTATTTTGTATAAAACACCGGCTTTTCGCCATCAAACCAAATCCCAAACGATAAAATCCAGTCCTATCCTACATTTTTTTTTCTAGTTGAATATTCTGTAAATGACACATTTCAGAAGTAAAATGGGTTACAAATGCCGTTTCATGTTGACTTTAAACACTTTCAAACATCTCTTCTGCACCAAAACGGCTGGTGCGAGGAGATTTCCCACAAGGCATTTCTTATGAATGAGAGTTTCAGTTCCATCAGAGCTGCTGTGAAACATTATCAGCCTCTTGAGTTTCAGAACTTTTACGAGATAAACTTACTGTCCAAGTCATAGCCTCACGTAAATTAGCACACGGGATGTGAAGGATGTGCTTGGATGCTCGTAAGAGCGAGTTAAATCAGGTTACCTTGCAAATTTAACCACCCTAATCTCTCATTTTCTCCCGTCCTGTCTGGTTTTCGCAGTAGCTTTTCACCCAAAAATAAGATAAAGCTCAAATGCACAGCAATCTGTACTGTAAACCCACACTGGAACGGATGTGTGAAAGGAAAGAGTGTTGAGTTGTGTCATAAAGCGCCGTCCCTATCTAATGCCCAGGTCTTTTAAAGCAATAAGCAATCTCACGCAGGCTGTTAATGCGATAAGCGATCTTGCGCAGGTTGTTAATGCGTGCTGAGAATGAATATATTCCTTTATGAGCCTCCGAAGACTAATTATGCCGCTCTTAAAATGTCACAAACATATGATTACAGCCTTTAGCGCACACAATAAAGATTTGCACTTAATAAAGACCTCACAGCTGCGCTCAGCTGCTCGCCCATAAATCAGGAAAGTTATCGGGAAGCGAAGTGTGGAGGGGAACATGTGGAATTCTTTGATTCTCCCCGCTGCCTCCCCTTGCGGAGAGAGGTTTGGGTTACCGCCGTGGAACAATCCTGCAGATTCTCCTCTGTTGGTCACACCGTCGACCGGCTAGTCTTAAAGCAAGCATCTACGCCCCCTGTTGTCGCCGAAAACCACCCGTTTGTGTGAAATGCATGCCTACAAGAAAGTACAGCTTACTAAGATTCCCATCATTTAAAGAAGTTAAAGGGATGCTTCATCTAAAAATGGTCATTCCAAACTTGTATGACCTTCTTTGTCCATTAAACTGGACAGACCCCACTTGGTTGTCTTCTTTTCTTGTGTTTGTAAGTCAAACGGTTCAATCCTTTTTAGCGAACCGGTTTGTTTGAACGGTGGTTTGTTGTCACCACAAAAAAAACTAGTTTGTGTGTAATGCATGTGTAATTAAAATTATTGCTAAGATACCTGTCATTTAAAGAGGTGGATCATCTAAAATTGTCGATCAAAACAGTATGACTTTCTTTGTCCGTTAAACTGAATGTTGTTTGGACTCCACTGATTTTCCGTCTGTTGTGTTTCACAGAAGAAAGAATGAATTGGAAATGCATGAAGTGATCAAATTGATACCTTGAATGCAATGTAAATAGCTTTGAGTAAAGGCATCTGCCAAATGCATTATGTAAATGCAAAGAAAGTCAAACAGTTCAATTAGTTTTAGTGATGAAATGTTCGTTTGTTGTCGCTTAACAGATCCGTTTGTGTGCGTGTCTACTTGAAAGCAGAACTTGCTCTGATTCCTATAAATTAAAGTAGTTTTAAAGGAATATTTTACCAAACAATGAAACCTTTCAAACCTTAGTTTGTCCAGTAAAATGAATGTTGTTTGGACCCCACTGACTTTTCTTCTTCTTTTGTGTTTCACAGGGGAAAGACTGAAAAGGAAAGGGATGCCTTGAATACAATGTAAGTCAAATGCCAAAAACTAAATAATTTATGCATTATGCCAAATGCATGAATGTAAATATAAAGAAATTCAAACAGTTTAATTCATTTTAGTGAAACAGTTTGTTTGCTAATTCTCCCATATTTGAAATGATTTAAAGGGATGGTTCATTTAAAAAATACATTTCTGTGACCATTTCCTATCCATCATGTCATTACAAACCTGTATGTCTGTCTTTATGCATGAAACTATTGATTTGATCCCGCTGGTTTTTCTTGTTTTGTGTTGCACAGGAGAAAGTAAGTCAAAGGTTCATTTATTTTAGTCAATCAGTTTTGATGGTTCATTTAAAAAAGAGATTCTCTGAGTCATTTCTGAGTCCTGTGCAGCAAAATAATGATCTAATTGACTTTGTGCTTGCAGCTTCAATGCAGATGCAATAACCAATCCTAAAACATCATGGGGAAAATGAAATTCATTTTAGTGAATCAGTTTGTTTGGATGCTTCATGTTCAAGAAATGATTCACAGACTGTGAAGCAAAATAATGATCTAACTGCTGGTGTGTGACACGATTTTTCTCAACCAAAAGTGTTTTTTTCCCTTAATGCTTTTATGTCCGATGAAAATAGATGATTAATCACTGAATAATTATTTAATAAGATTACTAAAGTAAGTAGTTTATAAGTGGCAATAACTAAAAGCTGAATGACTTTCTTTGTCTATTAAACTGAATGTTGTTTGAACCCCATTTAGGGCCAAACAATTCAATTCATTTTACTGAATCAGTTTAGTTTGGGTGGTTCATGTTAAAAAAATTAAATGATTCACCGACTCTTTTGAGTCCTGTGCAGCAAAACAATTATCTGCTATTAAGCAAAACAATTATCTAAAAATGATTAATCTATCTAATAAGATTACTAATTTAAATAGCTGCAGTGTTGTCACCTGTAAACAAAATAATTCAAACCTGTATAACTTTCTTTGTCATTAAACTGAATGTTGTTTGGACTCAGCTCAGGCTTTTCTTCTGGAATGACATGAGGGGGAGGGGGGGGTAAATCATGACAATTTTCATTTTTGGGGGTGAACTGTTCCTTTAAACAATAAGCTGCTTATTGCTACTTATCATCTACTAGACTAAATTGAAGCTATTTAAGTGGCTAATCTTACTAAATAATTATTCAGTGATTAATCATTAATGCGTTAGAGGGTGCATTAAGGGTGCTGGCATGAAATACATAAATGTACACCCATCTTAAATGTTTAAAAACACGTAATTATTTTGCTGCACGTGACTCAAAAGAGTCTCCAAATCATTTATTTGAACATGAACCGTTCAAACACACTACGATGAATTGAACTTCCCCATATGGTGTTTTAGGATTGTGTTTGGTTATTGCATCTTTGTTAAAGCTGCAGGCATGCATGTGTCAAAATACAGCTTGTGTGAAAACATACTATAGTGTTGCTACATTGAAGAGATTTGCTCTGGTGTGTGCATGAGATCATGAGAGTGTTTTTATGTATATGTGCATGCATGTGTGTGAAAAAAAACCCGCTAGCATGTCCTTGCGTCAGTGCATGTCACAGGAGATGTGTGTGAGAGAAAAAATGATGAAACCGGAGACTGCAGAAGCGGCCTGCAGAGATCATATTAGGAGCTGCGACCATCGATCGGTTCTAGCACTTAAATTTCAAGCGTGACAAAACTGTAGGCAAATTAATTGTTCGCCAGAATATTACACATCAGAGTACATTAATCCTCTCCAGAGCTGCACGCCATATGAATACTAATAGAGCTGCCAGACGCCTCTCCTCGTCTGCCTCGCGTCCATTCGCTCGTCTGCTCCTCTCTCCTTTTGTTTCCTTCGCATTTCCCGTCCTCATTGTTTTTCGTCTCTCTCTCTCTCTCTCTCTCCCTCTCTCGTCTTTTCTCCTTCAATTGCGAGTGACATTAACTGGCAACAGCGTTCATTAATATTCATATATCCTCCCAATACCTGCGGTATCTGCGAGCCGTGCGCCTTCTTTTTGTTATCGACTCGTTTGAAGTGTTTCCTTTAAAAAAAAAATAATTGTCTGTAAAATTTGGAACTGACTCTTAAATCTTATCCTTTATGGGTCTTGGCAGGTATTGGGGCGCTAAACGTATAAATAAATCTGGGATTGCACCAGAAAGAGGAAGAGTGTCTTCACAGTAGGAACATTATTGCGTGTTAAAGTCATAAAATAAAAGCTGTATGTCGGCCGTGTGTTTTCAATTAAAAGCGTGAGGTTACGTGTTAAATAATCCAGTGAAAACTCTCTCTCTCTCTCTCTCTCTCTCTCTCTCTCTCTCTCTCTCTCTCTCTCTCTCTCTCTCTCTCTCTCTCTCTCTCTCGTTTTTTTCTTTCTCTCAGAAAACCATCCCGGCTAGTCCAAACATGGGAGCGATTCTCAGGTTTCAGACCCCCACCTTGTCTTTTGTGCTGAGTTCAGCTAGGCTTCTGGTCAGAAACATACACACGTCTAATTCGAGTTCGAAGATCTGCGAATAACCCAAAAGGGATAAAAATTAAAATTCCAAGACGGGTGGAAAAAAGCGATATGGGGTTTGAAAGTGGCCCCTGCTTCTTTAAACTGGATTTAAGTGATCAAAGTCCCATACGAGGCAGCCATTGGTGGTATTGAGTTACTCTAATGACTGCCATGTGCTACTGCCGACGGGCCCGATCCGCGGACGTCTCGAGGGTGTCAGGCGCAAGACAGTTGTAAAAAAAGGCTTTACAATAGAGAGCACGGCTAAAAACCAGATGCCTGGTGCACTCTCAGACCTCGCTCGCTGGAGATACTCGGCATTTTTTTCCGAATTAGCTCCAGATTTTTTGAAGAGCATCGATCAAGGCGTCCGGCGGGTCTCTCAAGACCGTGCCAGCCGACAGCGGCCCCCTCTCTATCGCTTCTTTACTGATGCGTGGCTTCCCCATTCTCACTAAACTGCAGGAGACACAAGTGACAATAAAAGTCAAACACTCTGTGGTTGCCGGAGTCCTGGCTGGTTATTAGTATGTAAATGAAATCATCACAGCTGTTCTATGCGCGGAGAGGGGGAGAGCAGAGACAACGAACCCTGCATTCTGATGCTGTCTCCTGAACAACCATCAGGAGCTGGCCACCTCTTCCATACCCTGCAGTCAAGCAATAATGCATGCACAAGTGCTTTTATGCATGCAATTAAATTATGGTTAAAATATAGTGTACACGTATACAGGTTAATTAGCGAAACGGCTGCGATTGCTTTCGTTCAGTCAACGCCTGAAGATGTTGTTTTGTTATCGCAAAAGCATTATAGCAAGACTGTTAAAAAACGAAGCACATAAAATCAGTGCTTGGGTGCGTTTAAAGCTGGGATTTACATCTATAGCAGTGCAAATCAAGGAGAGGAAAAAAACATTTAATGAATTTTTCCTAAGGATAATGTTACGAGAAAATGTTCATGTTCATTTGAGGAAAAGCTTTACAGAATCAGCATGGCGAACAAATCCTTGTAAAAACCCGGACCTAAAATGTGTACTTAAAGCTTTTTTGTCTGTTAAAATACATTTTATTTGATTATTAATTAATTGACAAATGGTTATAGCAGTCCTTGTAAAAACCAGACACATAAATAGTGTATTTAAATATTTTTTGTGTTAAAATAAAGAGATATTTACATTTAAATGTTTAAATATGTATACATTTATTTAAATTTACATTATAAAATGTTTCATATTCCAGACACACAAAATGTGCATTTAAAGCTTTTTTTGATGAAATAATTCAGATATATGTTTTGAAATTTTACATGTAAATGTAAAGTATAAATACTTACAAATATATTTATAAAATTGCATATATTTATAATTATTTAGCAGATGCTTATAGCAGTCCTTGTAAAAACCAGGCACATGAAATGTGTTTAAAGCTTTTTGTCTGTTAAAATAATTCAAATATATCCTGTGTTTGAATGTTTTTGTTGGCAATTACATTTATAAAATGATTGAGTATGTATTTAACACTATTTATATAATCATATTTTCTTGGCAGATGATTTTATTCAAAGTGACTCATCTTAAGAGTAACAGGAGAAAATACTTCCTCATATCCCAGTTTATAAATATTTGTATGTTAATTCTCTATCATTACTCTATTTGTTTCAGCATCCTGACCATCCTTACACAGGAACATCAGATCAACCAATGGGGTGAGTTTGGGGCGGGACTACCTGCTGGTTCAGCCAATGGCAGAAGGGCTGATTGCTTGGAACAACAGTCATTATTTTTGCAGTTACATTTGGGTTTCTATAGTGATGCAGAGATGACACACTTCAGCTTTGTTTATCTGAAGACTTGCAGAATGCAAATGATGAGAACAACATTAAGCTCTAACATTACGAGGAAGTGCATTGCGTCAATATGAATGAATATTTCAAGTTTTCATCACAAGTCAAAAAACATGCACATAACATCAGTATAGAGGTTTACTTAAAGCTGTGATTTAAACCTGCAGCATGTAAACTCCCGAATTCCAGACTCAAATCAGGGGCCCAAATCATTTTCCTATTTATTTTTACAAAGGATAATATTATGAGAAAACTCAAATTTTTTCCCAGACAGTAAACAAAAGCATTCCCCCGAAAACTGATTTCTGCCGCAAATGAAACATAGACGGGCGTTAGACGCTGCCAAATCTCCGGCTGAAATTGTTTCCATATCTGCGCCATGTATTCAATGCCCATCTGCCCGAAGTCCTGCACATACCGCCAGCAAAAACACAATGAGTAATTCTCTCCAAACATAGACATAAAACCTGCCATTCCTGCTCCATCACTGCTGTGTTTGAAAAAATCTCCTCTCGGGTCGTCCGCTTGAGAATACTAATTAGGCCGCCATTGTGGAAAATGTTACACGTGAAGGCTTTGATCACGGGTCGAAGTCTTGGGATCGGATGTGTTGAACTTAAGCTTTCAATCTAAATAAAGAGCTGCTTTTCAGCTCGGCCCATCTCTGCCTGGTAAATAAATAATGCTCTACGATATAGTCGACAGGCAAAATGTCAGATTGTCTGCTATTTAAATGCATAGAGGTGTGATGAGTGAAACATATGGGAGATTTGAGAGCTAGCAGCGCTGTCTGATCAAACCAGGCGTGTAGTGTGCGTTTTGGCTGCTTTTGACGAAGTCATCCTTGGATATCTGTGGGATTTTATGTAAAAATATGCTAAGATACCATCACTGTGCATCTGTATCACTTCGTCTGCCACGTTTCATTGAGCTAAATTTTATGACGTGTTCTCTTTAAGTCTGGGAATTTATGGATAGCTGTCTTTCGAAATTCCATCACGTCAACAGCATCGCTCTTCATTCGCAGCGGGCGCGTCGCATCCGTAACTTACGGAGAAAGATTCCAGACGAAGCTCCGTCATAAAGGCGACTTGATTTAGGAAGCGTTTACATAAGCTCTAATGTCTGGAGCTAGTGAACTTGCACGCAAAGAAATGTTTGTGTCAAGTGTGAAATAAACAATGTTCTCTGGCCTGAATTGTTTGAAACCGAGAGGTTAGAAAGTGAGGAGCTTTGTTTGTTCGCCTCACCTTCCCTCCCACACTCACTGTCTCCCCCTGTGATTAAAAAACATCATCAGCATCTCATTAGCACTGATTTGCATAGTAACAGCATGAATATTGTGAGTGTGTTTCTGGGGGTAGGGGTAACTTAATGAATGCGACAGCCTCTTCTGTTTAACTAATTTTTTGCCTCATCCATATGCAGATGACTCTTGGAATCAGACAGCGGTTAAACTTTCGCACTGAAGACGTGCAGACGTGATCGCCAGAATGTCGCACCTGATTCCTGAACCCTAGAGGAGACTTTTAGTGCTCAGATGTTGCTCTTTCAAGGCTCCAGAGACTCCAAGGCATCATGCAATTTACATTATTTACTTTTGCAACGCATGTCTGTGGTCTCATCGTGCATGATACATCAGTACATGCTGTTTGAAAGGACAAAAAGGTTTGCCACTCGTAAATACGTCACATTACGGATGCAAAGCGGTCGTGAATGGTGTATCAAATGTTTCATTGAAGTGTCATTGAAAAAATCTAAATGCACTCAGTTCAAATTGAGCTCAGCGTTGTTTGAGACGTTGTTGAGATCTCGGTTGAAACTCTCTTCTCTTCTGGTTATGATTTAAATCTGTGGTCGTTTGTGATTTTTCTTTATTGGCAGCAAAGCCCTTCCCAACTCAATTGCTCACAGGCTGCTCGTTCACAGCTCAAAAGACTTAAGCGAGATCCTAGTTATGTTTCATGCAAGTATAAACTTTGTTACAGATGTTTCTCCTAAATTGCTTTGGAAAAATGCACACAAATGAATCAGTTGTTGAGTTCATACTGATATATCTGAGAACAGTTTGAGACGTTGTTGAGATCTCTGCTGAAACTCTGGATGAGATGCATGTGAGATTTGTGGTTTTATGATTAATGTCTCTCGATTTAATCCCATTTCTGTCATTTGTGATTTTTCTTTATTCAAGAAAAATCCATCCAAACTGAATTGCTCACAGGTTGCTCATTCATAGCTCAAAAGACATAATAGAGAGCCAATGTTAATGTAAAATTCCTTAGAAATACCAAAAATTCAACAAAGTCGGTTGTTGAGTTCATATTAAGGTGCATGTGATGTTATGTCATTTAAATCATTCAGTTTGTGATTTTTCTTTATTACAGGGAAGCCCTTCTGAACTGAATTGCTCACAGGCTGCTCATTCAAAGCTCAACAGACATAATAGACCTCCTTGTCGTGTTTCACGTATGTATCAACTTTTTTTCAAATGTTTCCTTAAAATTGTTTGGATGAATTAAAGATGCACACAAATGAGTGAGTTGAGCTCATATAGGTATTGATCACAGACTTTGTTGTTTTGATATATTTGAGTACAGTTTTGAGATATTGTTGAGATCTCTTCTGAAACTCTGGATGAGATGCATGTGAGATTATTGTTGGTTTCATCATATAAATGTCTTAATTTAATCTAATTTCTGTCATTTGTGATTTTTGTTTTATTACAGAAAAACTTTTCCAAACTGAATTGCTCACATGTTGCTCATTCACATCTCAAAAGACCAATGGAGATCCTATATGTTTCATGTAAGTACTAACTTGGTTTCAGACATTTCCCCCTAAAATACTTCAAAAAAAATAAAATGCACACAAATGAGTCAGGTGTTAATTTGAGACATTATTGAGATCTCTTCTGAAACGTAGACGTGTGATTATTGTTGATTTTAAGTTAAATCTCTCAAATAAATCTCATTGCTGTCGTATGTGATGTTATGTTTCATGCAAGTATCAAATTGGTTTAAGATGCTGTCCTAGAATTGCTTTAGATAAATAAAAACACACACGAACGAGTCAGTCGTCGAGCTTATACTGAGATGCATGTGAAATTATTGTTGCTTTTATGATATAAGCCTAGCAATTTAATTTCATTGCTGTCGTTTGTGATTTTATGTTTCATACAATTTGCTTTCAGCTGTTCCTTTGAATAAATTCAAATACGATAAGTGCGATTATTGTAGGTTTTATGATTTACATTTCTCAGTTTAATCTCATTGCTGTAATTTGTGATTTTTTTATTATTTATTATATTTTATGTATGCCTAAAATACAAAAAACATTGAATATAAAAATACACAAATGAGTTGAGTTCATAGAGATTGAATACAGATTTTGGTGTCTCGATATATCCGAGTACGGTTTGAGACGTTGAGATGCATGTGAGATGATTCTTGTTTTTTTGTGTGATTAAAAGGATCCATTTGCTCGCTGTTTGCAAATGGATTTTTAAAGGAAAGTCCATCTAAACTCAATTACTCACAGATTGCTCATTCATGACTCAAAAGACCTAATGGAGATCCTAGTTATATTTCATGTATCATATTCATGTAGTTATATTTTCAAGTTTCTCCTAGAATTTCTTTGGATAAGTAAAAATAAAAAGCCAGTACTCCAGTACAGAGCTATACAATGAACATGAGCAGCTCGTACGGTCCCAGAAGATTTCGATGAGAAACGTCGGAGCTCACATTGAGATTTTCTGTTCTGGTGCCATTCGGTTTTGCTACTTCCTTCCCGCGCCCAAGTAACCGGCTGCATGATGGATGAAGCAAGCGAATTGCACCGTGCAGTATTTTGCCGCAGTTGATTGCAAACTGACTCTGGGTAACATAATTATTTACACTGACACAATAATGTAAAATGATTAACATCCGCTCATATTCATACCCGTATAAATCACTGGCCCACGTCGAGTTCATCGTTCGGGGAGGGCAGGCGTCTCGCCCTGAGATTGGACGGCGGCCAGATAAGAAGAATATTAATCTTGGAGATATGCCGCATGGTCGTTTAAAACTTTGAGAAAAGAGAGGCCCTGGCAGAGGCTTTGGCAGAGCGATGGTTTCTGGCTCCAGCGGGCAGCGCTCAAGATGGATCACCACCCTCCAAACATCCACGTCCGCACCTGACTCCTCAACATAGATGTCCTACCTGTGTATGAAATAGGGCTTGACCGGCCAGCGTGCACTTTTTCTACGCATTTCTCCCCCAAAATGAGAATTACTGCTGGGAGGCTCTGGACAATTTTATGTAGGGCTGGAGAAGAAAAATCAATATTTAATTATCTGTGAGCGTTTGGTGTCACTACATCTTTAGATCTGTAGGGTGGAGTGGACAGGGTCACCGGGCCGGTAAGTGAGTCCGTCAGTGATGAGGCCGTCTCGTCCCAAGGCTCCGATTGGCCTGTCTTCAATCACCGCAGGAGGGATGACTGACAAGTCATTTATACATCGACCTGCGTGTTTGGAGAAGGCCACCTTAAGAATGAGCCTGCGTGACGTGCCTACAGTACGCTTGAAGTTAAATATGGTTTTGACCTATCAGAAATATAGCTTAAATGCCCCACCTAGAGGCAGGATGGGACACTTACTGCTTTGGTGGGTGGAATCCGATGCATGCATGTTGAAAGGAGCGTTTATATCTTTTTAATAACCAAAGAGCGGAGCATAAATACTGGTCATTGTTTGATTATTTGCTGATTTTAATCATCAGAGCATGTCTGGTCCATTTGATCCACAGCGGGGTCCCAAAGTCGGAGACCCATCGTCTTACGCTTGATTAGTGACCTAAAAACAGTGCAGACTATTAGATTGATTTATTTAGGAACATTTTTATTTGTACTTTTTATTTTATTTATAAAATTTATAACACTAGTTCTTTATTTTCATTTTATCTTTATTTATTTTTATTTCCGTGTTTAAATTCAGTAAATACATATAATTTCTGACTCTTTAACATACTGGTTTGTAGTTGAATTAGTTATTTTAATAAAAATATTAGATCAGACTGAAAATGCTTCTTGTTTTGCATTTCTCCTAGTGATATAAGTAGGGCAGAATATGTATTCTTTATTTTATGTCATAACTTAATTTGTTTTACATTTTTCAAAATCCTAAAACTGTTTAAATCAAAAGATATTTGACTTTCAATCTGATATCTGACTATCTGTTGTCATTTATTAAACACACAGGTTTGTAGTTTCATAACATCTCAAATAATTTTAGTAAGCAACTAACAAAATACAGATAATTATTTTCAATTATTTCTAATTTTACATTTTCAGAAGTTGCGATCAGTTTTATTTACATGCATTCCAGCAGCTTGAGGTCAGAAAAAAAAAAGGTTTTATTTTACATTTTTCAATAATTTAATACATTTTCTTTATTTTTCAACATTTGATTAGTGACCTAAATAGTGAAGCATCGTAAACATTCTTTATTTTGTCATACCTTTCTTTGTTTTACATTTTTCAAAGTCCTACAATTTATGTCAGTGTAAAATTCATAAAAATGAATTTTAGACTGTATCTGTTATAATTTCTTTCACACACTGGTTTGTAATTTCACTGCATGTGAATTCATTTTAAAATGCATATTTACATAATACTAATAATTCTTTGATTGTTTTCAATAATCCAGTTTGAATACATCTCAGTGCCATTATGATCCATTGGCACTATCTGTTTTGATTTATTTAATCTTATGGTGTTTTCAAGTCTACCAAAAATGTCTTTCATCCACCGCCGTAAAAATCCATTATGGCTTAATAATAGATATAATGGAGATGAAGGCAATTCAAAAATTCATAGACGCTTGGCACGTCTAATATACATACAATCCGTTTGTGTCCATTAATTTAGCTAATGATTTCTTCCGAAGAGAAAATGAACTTGGAATGCAAGAGTCAAACTCGAAACGCTTGAACTCCTGTAATTACTGACCGCGATTCTTTCATGAAAGTAGTTCAGGGACAGACTCTTTTCCCAGAGCCGGCCGCTTGCTTTGGGTTCGTAAGAGACAGTTTGGACCTCTTTTCACCCGAATGTCCTTTGCACTAGCAGTTAGAGGACACAGAATTGGGACCCTTCTTGAATTTAATGGTAGCACACAGCCAATCGATACACTTCAGCTACAAAGGAACAGTTGAGGGACCAAAGGCCCAAACACATTACACGCTGGTCAAGGCCAATAGCAATCTGATGTTGAGGTTAGAAAAACACGCTAGAACTGTTAGCCTCCAGTTGCTCAGGCGGGCCGCTTCGGTAGACCAATCTGTCTTTGATTTACCATCGTCACAGTTCAACTCCCAGGACGGGGCGGAACGCGAATAAGATGTAAAAACCTTCTTGAAAAGTCTTTGTGTTAAAGTATCAATTAGCCCTAGAGCTAACTGCTAAATTGTGGGCTATTTGCTGAACGGAAAACTGGGAAAGTAAGGTCGTGTATAATGTTCATTTAAGGTCAAGTCCAGTGCATTGCATTGCATTCTGGGATACAGTGTCCAGTGCAGAGTCATTTGCTTGTTAGGATTTGATTACTAGCTTTCTATTAACTAAATACTGTGCAGTATGCACTGCATACTGTGTACTATTTATTTTTTTACTTTGAAATGAATGGTGTGCAGTGATAAATATTTTCATGTAGTATTGTTGTCACATGACCAGTTTACATCTGTTTTGTATTTCTAATCTAAGTTTGTGTCAAACATTTGGGAGCCTAGAAAAGTCAAGAAAAGGATGTTAAAGTTGCAACTGATATCACTTGTGGTTTCCTTCATTAAACTGAAACTGTAAAATTAATTCAAGTGCATTACATTCTGCGATACAGTGTGAGTTGGTTATGTTCAGAATTGAATACTAGCTTATTGTTTGTTGAATACTGTGGAGTATGATCTGTATAATGCCTACTATCTTTAAAATACTATGAACCAGTACATAGTATGCAGTGATAAACATTTCAAAGAGCAGTATGCTATGTAGTTGTCACATGCTCCGTTATCATCTGTCATCTAATGTAGAATTATTATTTTTTTTGGCTATGTTGAATGCAAGCTCTCTGGTTATTGAATATTGTGCAGTATATGTATACTGTGTAGTATATTTAGATAAAACTACGTAACTGTGCGCAGTTTGCAGTGATTTAAGTATGCTATATTGTTGTCCCAGTTACATCTATTTTGCATTTCTAATCTAATTTTGTGTGAAAATATCATCCTGTCAACATCTGGCAGCCTAAATAAAGACAAAGTTTCTACTTTATTCTTAAATAAAGTAAAATCCCAGTTGATGGTGCTTTTAGCTAGTGTGGTTTCATTTTTGGAAACTGGAAATGTAAGGTCAGGTCCAGTGCATTGCATTCTGGGATGCATTGTGAATTTGTCGGCTATGTTTGCTATTGAACACTAACTTACTATTTGCTGCATACTGTGCAGTATGCACTGTATACTGTGTATTATTTGTAATGAATACTATGAAATGGTGTGCATGCAGTGAACATTTTAAATAATATTATGCTATATTGTTGTCACATGACCAGTTATCAAATATTTTTTATTTCCTCTAATTTTGTGTAAACATATCAAACATTTGACAGCCTAAATCAAGAAAAGTGTGTTAAAATACTTTTGTGAAATATGTTCAGAATTGAACACTAGCTTACTATTTACTGAATACTGTCCAGCATTCACTATTTATGATTGTTGTTTTTTTTTTAGGATAACAAAAAAACTATGAAACCGTGGCAGAATTGATAAACATTACAATATGCATTATGATATATTGTTGTCACACTCCCAGTTATCATTTAGTTTGCATTTCTAATCTAATTTTTTGTGCAAATATCATAGTTGATTTCACTTGTGGTTTTATTCTGGAAACTGAAAATGTAAGATCAGGTCCAGTGTATTCGGAATTGAACACCAGCATACTATTTATGGAATACTGTGCCGTATGCACTGTATACTCCATACTATGTTTAGAAAATATTATGAAATAGTGCGTAGTATGCAGCAATAAACATATAATTTAGTAGTCTACAGCATGCCGTGATAAACATTTCATTTATCAGTATGCTGTATTGTTGTCGCATGGCAGTTAACATCTATTTTGCATTTCTATTTGAATTTTGTGTAAAGATGTCAAATGTTTGGCAGCCGGGTCTTACAATCACAGTTAATGTCACTTGTGGTTTCATTCATAAAACTAGATATGTACTGTTACATCAGCGCATTGCATTCTGCAACAGTGTCCAGAGCAGTGTTAGTTTAGTTAGTTAAGCTCAGAATTGAACACTAGATTACTATTTACTGAATACTGTGCAGTATGCACTATTAATGATTGTTGGATGTACAATTTTTTGAAAATACTATTAAACAATGGCATTATGCAGTGATATACAATACATTACAATATGCATTATTCTATATTGTTGTCACACTCCCAGTTAGCATCTATTTTGCATTTCTAATCTAATTTTGTGTGTAAATATCAAATATTTGGCAGCCTAAATCCGAAAAAGATGTTAAGATCACAGCTGATGTCACATGCCGTTTCATTCTGGAAACTATAAATGTAAGATCAGGTCCAGTACATTGTCTTTTGGGTTTGGCTGTGATCAGAATTAAACACTATGAAACGCCGTGCAGTATGCAGTGAACATTGTAATTCATATTGTGCAATATTGTTGATACATAACCAGCTATTATCTATTTTGCATTTCGTCTAATTCTGTGTAAAAATATCAAATATTTGACAGCCTAAATCAAGAAAAGTATGTTATAATTCTGTGATATAGTGATCAATGCAGTGTGATTTGGTTGGTTACTCTCAGATTTGAATACCAGCTTACTATCTACTGAATGTTGTGCAGCATACACGGCATACTGTACTATTTTTAGAAAACACTGTGAAACTGCCCTCAGTGTGCAGTGATAAACATTTTGATTCACAGTCACATAACCAGTTATCATATATTTTACATTTCTAATCTAATTTTGTGTGCAAGTATAAAATATTTGGCAGCCAAAGTCAATAAAAAGATGTTAAAATACAGTTAATGTCACATGTGGTTTCATTTTGAAAACTATAAGATCAGGTCCAGTGCATTGCATTGTGGGATGCATTGTGAATCAGAATTAAACACAAGCATACTCTTGACTGAATACTCTGCAGTATGCACTGTATACTGGGTGCTATTTTCAGAAAATGCTATGAAATGGTATGCAGTGATAAACATTTAGATTAATATCATGCTATATTGTTGTCACATGACAAGTAGCTGTTTAGAGTAAAAAGTCAAACATTTGACAAGTCAAGAACAGTATAATTAAACCCCAGTTGATACCACTTGTGGTTTCATTTAGAGAACTGAATATTTAAGGCCAAGCCCAGTGCAAACTTCGATTAGTAGTCTACAGGATGCACTGATAAACATTTAAACAATTAGCAGTGTGCTATATTGTTGTCATAATGACAGTTAGCATTTATTTTGCATTTCTAACCTAATTAAAGATGTCAAATGTATGGTCAGGTTCAGCGCACTGCATTCTGGGATGCAGTGTTTTGTCTGTCGTTTGAGTAGTAGTTATACATACCCTGTATACTAGTATTTTATTATTATTTTTTTATACTATGAAGCAGTGGTAATAAACATTTTGATTAGCAGTATGCCATATTCTGTTTTTATATCATCTGTTTTGCATTTTAATTCATTTCTATACAGAATTGGTCAAAACACAAGTGAGGAAGAAGATAAACAATCACACTCGACATCACTTCCTGTTGATTTGTCACAGTAGAAACAGAAGGTCAGGTCATACAGTATTCCGATCACAGCCGTGGTCGGTGGCGGTGTGAACGGATGGGATGGATGTGTGAGAGCGACGCTCAGACAGGCAGTTCATCGCCTCGTTCCAGCAGATGAGCAGTCTCCTCTGGTAATGCTTACCCTTGCAAGTTCAACCCAAATTAAGTGCCTCATCTTCATTGCAGGCTGTAAGGCGATTGATTTGTCCCTTTTAATCAATTTATTTAATTAGTCATACATTCAGCTCTTAACATGCACTGCCTTTCTCCTCGTCTCGTCTTCGCTTCTGGGCCTCTGGAGATTATCGGGGAAATTATCCAGCAACCCCCACCGACAGAGAGCTGATAAACAAAAGTCTATTAAGGCCACGCCAGTGTTTAAAGATCATGCGCTAATCGATTATTAGGCTATTATTTTACTACCAATGTGAAATAAAAGACAGATTCTGCTTTAAATTAGACAAACGTCTGATGGAGCTGAAACGCAAACATTTGGTGCCATTAGACCGTTTGTAACATCATTTGCTAATGGTTTGTTGTGATGTGAGCGGGGATTGGTGTACAGCGCTGTCATTGCCGCACAGATGCTCAGTGAATTAAAGTTTGTGAATTAAATGCATCATACACATTACAGATGTGTCGTGGATTAAAATAGCTTCATATATGTACCTACACGATTTCAAACGGGTTTCTCAAAAAAAGCTGTAGGTTGCAAATGCACATGATTTGCACATTATAGAAAAAAGCACTTTTGGCTTGACTGAACGTTTGTCAAATTAATTTCTAATAAAATGTAAATAAAATAATAATAATAATCATCATCATTTTACATACATTTGAACATTTTGAAAATTGTACATTAATTTACAGTAAATTAAAAAATTCAATAAAATTATATATATTGAAAATTTTGGAAAATGTACACATGTAAAATGTATTTAATTTATATACAAAATAAGTAAATGTACATCTTGTTTGTCCATAATAAGATATATAAATGAGTAATATTATTAATAATTATATATTATTTTTTTTACACAAATTCTTTTATAATTAAATAATGAACATTCAACACACCCATACATACACACACACACACACACACACATATATAGTGTGTGTGTGTATTCAAAGCAATAAGTAAATACATTTATAGTAAAATATATATTTTTCTATTTTCTGAAGAAAGTGTCCATACAAGAGTAGCCATCTTTAGCATGTTATGTGGTTGCTAGGGTGTTCTGGTTGGTTGCTTTGTGATTGTTTACTGCTGCAGAATGCACATGCCAAAGTGTATTATTTAAGTTTAGTGCTTTGTTCAATTCTCTAACAGTATGAGTGATAGTAATAGTGATGCTTGAGTTGGCAATGAAATAAACCATGCCATTTTTATTGGCCTCAACAAAAGTCAGAAATCTAATATCAAAAAAGAAATTCATGTGTGTTAGGACTGTAGAGTGGTCATGAGAAAAAGCTCCTCTGTGCATTTGTGTGTGTGTGTGTGTGTGTGTGTGTGTGTGTGTGTGTGTGTGTGTGTGTGTGTGTGTGTGTGTGTGTGTGTGTGTGTGTGTGTGTGTGTGTGTGTGTGTGTGTGTGTGTGTGTGTGTGTGTGTGTGTGTGTGCGTGTGTGTGTGTGTGTGTGTGTGCGCGCTTGTGTGCGCATTTCACGGGCAAGACTGTGAGCGAGCGCTCAGGGAATTGCACATTTGTTATTCTGGAGGCATATTTGAAGCCCATTTAATCAAGCTGTGATGAGAAAAGATGCAGAAAGGATGAGATCGCCCCTCGCATTGATAGGGTCTGGCCGGGGCAACCGATGAACCACCTGAGGTCTTACCGGCAGACAGGCACGGCAAAATTATGGAAATAGATTCCAGTCGACTCATCTCCCCTCTTCTCTCTTCGGGTGCTTCTTTCTGGAATGTTAAACAATGGCGTGTTTTATTCTTGCAGGTAGAGCGCCTCCACGAGTTCATGAAAACCACGACGTCCCTCTGATCTCTGAACCCTGTTGGTCACGCTTCTACATTCACAACATTGAGATAAAGGTCTAAATCTAAGAGAGTATTTTCTTCACTTAAAGGTGAATTTATGTTAAAATGTTGTCAGGAAACCTCTGATTTCAATCATTATTGTTGCAATTCCATTTTGTGACACTAGGGTTGCCAAAATTGCACACTTTTTCAGCAGCCTTGATTCTTGAAGTATTTTTTCAATTTATTATTCTTATTAAAGCATTATAAAAATAAAAAAACAGACAAACAGACAAATACTGTGTAGTGTGAATTTGAGTAAAAAACTACAATAACATGAAGCATTGCTAATTATTCATTTTAATTGGAATAAAGTGCTTTAAGATTGCGCTGCTGAGGCGAGGCTCACCCGGCATCTCCAGGAGAAATCAAAACTCGCAACACAAAGAAACTCAGCATGTAAATTCAAAATGTAAAGTTTTGATATTTGAAATACAGTTAGTTAAAGGGGTAGTTCACCCAAAAATGAAAATTCTGTCATCATTTACTCACCCTCAAGTAGTTCCAAACCTGTATGAATTTCTTTGTTCTGCCGAACACAATGGAAGATATTTTGAAGAGAGTTTGTAACCAGGCTGTTTTGGGGCACCATTGACTTCCATAGTATGAAAAAACAAAAAATGGTGCCCCAGAACTGCTGTTTCCCACATTCTTCAGAATATATTCCTTTGTGTTCAGCAGAACAAAGACATTCATACAGGTTTGGAACTACTTGAGGGGGAGTAAATGATGACAGAATTTTCATTTTTGGGTGAACTGTCCCTTTAATTCCATTTTAATCTGTTCTACTTTTAGTAGTATTTAGTACTTAATATTTGGTATTTATATTCTCTTCAATGGTGATAGTATTCTTGTATTTGATACTGACACAAAGGAAATGGCACAGGCCTACAGAAAGATTTTATTGTCATCAGATGTAGTTTTGCACACTGCCAGCATCTAGAATGTTTTTGATCAACATTTTATTGTTAAAGGGGACCTATTATGCTCCTTTTTACAAGAGGGTTGATTCTCTTATATGATCCCCAGAGTGTGTATGTGAAGTTTTAGCTCAAAATACCCGACAGATCATTTTTTATTTTCACTTCCAGTCAAAATGCTCTGATTTGAGTATGTTGCTTTAAATAAAAATGAGCTGTTGCTCCCGGAGAAGAGGGCGGAGCTTCAAGAGCTCAAGCACAGCATTAGCAGTGCTAGCCTTTGCAAATAAACATTCCACGATTAGTAAAAACCTGTTATCTTTACAGAAAACATACTCCGTTTCAAAGTCAGTCATCTGGTTGTACTGTGCATAATACATTTGTGTTTATGAATTACACAGACAGGGAGCACAGCACGATAAAAATAACAACATAGCTTGTCTCATGGTGCATGGCATGCTATCACAAACTTTATAAGTCCCACTCGTGATTATGAGCTCAACAAACTCAAGCGATCGACTCACATTGCTTTCATATGCAACTTTTAACCACCACAGTCCTATTCACGATCATTCATGAAGACCGCATCAGTGAAAACTAGGGTGGCCATTTCCATAACACCAAAAAGGAGGACACTTTGCCGCATTTAGTGAGGCAAGAATACACTGATAAAAATGATTTTGTGGTGAAGTAAATACTACAGAAAAACAAATGTAATTTCTACATTAAATAATTTAGTTCAGGCAAGAATTTAAATAAAAGAGTAAATTCAATATCAGTACTCAATTTAAATTTATAGAATTTAAAGTTTGAACTTATAAGTATATTTTACTTGTAATTGTTTGTTATTTTTACAAATATTGTTTAAGTAAATATCAACGTCATGATCCCGTTGTTCCCATCATGCACCTGGGGATGAATGAATAATAAGTAGTTTTTTTTTTTTGCTGTTTTCGAGATGTATTTACACTGTTTTGTTTTTGCTTTTGTTGTTAGGTTAAGTAAATGGCTCTTTTGTGACATCTGGAGTTAATATTTTACTCAAAATGACCCATTCATACTCGAACACTATTCACTGATTGTCACCATCATTGTGTATCATGTGTCAAGTATTCAGGTCTCTGTGTTCATTCAGGTTATGATTATTTTGAGCCAACATATTACCTTAAAATCAATAACGATCAATCTACTTGCTTACATACGTACTTGTAACTTAATCACATGCTTTGTAGGCTTTTTTTTTCAATGTTATGTTGTTTGAGTATAGTTTACAAAATGTGACTGAGTGAAATGTACTTAAGTATTGCACGGTAAACTTAAAATAATTAAGTAGAAATTACTCATCAAACTCTACCTGGCCACGTTAAATTGATTCATTTCCTTTACTAATTTTAGATAACTTAGTTGAGTAGATTTACTTAATTCCATATTTAAATTAAAAATATGCGTGCAAAAACTTAAAATTAAATAAAAATTAAGTAAATTTAACTTCTTATTTTTAACTTTTTATTTTCTTATAACTTCTTCACAGCGACAGTGTACAAATCCATGTAAAGCATCTCTACTGGTTTTTGATATAAATTTGTTCTCTTTTGTCCATTCAGGATTAAATGAGGTCTGACGTTTCGGCATGTTAACGTTATGATATGACGTAGCCAGCACGTGGATGCTTGTTTACGTTTTTAACCAATGATATATCAGATATTAATTTGACACCGCTTTCAGCCAATCATTTGTTTGACCAGAGATCTTACGGCATTAGACGCTATGCTGCTGCGTCCCAATAAAGATTCTAGAGCAGGTTTTTTAGGCCGATTCAGCGCAACTCCAAAAAGGAGGACAAATGAGTGTCCGGTATTTCGAATTCATTCTCGTAGTATTTCGACTTTAATCTCGTAATCTTAGACTTTTTTTATTTTTTAACGAGGCACTAAAACGCCGTCGTAAAGTTTCGCGCTCAAGTTCACAGACTACAGAAGCCCATCCTGTTTACTTTAATTACTTTACAGAAGCGTTTCGTTGTTATTCTGAGTGCACACAAATAAATGTAGAGTCTTCATAGATTCGAAAGCTGTATTAGGCTACTTTTATCTGTATGACCAAAAATTTCGGAGATTTTAAGAGCAAGTGAGCGCACCGGCGCCTGTCCTGCAGCGAGCGCGCTATTCAGCTTCCACTCTCCACACACACACTTCAATAGCGCACATTTCTCTAGGTTAACATCATATTGAGCGGCCATGTAAAGTTGCTACTACATACATCTTTCAGATGAAAAGCCATAACATTTGAGGTCGATGAATGATAGGTGAGCGTTTGGATGTCCTGCCCGAGTGTTTTACTACATAACGTTAGACCAGCCGTCACGGACTGCGTCATTCACTTAACCCAGCCACACCAAAGCAAACAGGAGGAGAGCATACAGAGACAAGGCAACTAGAATTGAGTTCAGAATTAAAATATACAGCTTATAGCTTATTTATATAAAAGGTATGTTTGTGTATAAAGTTGGGTATCATTACTATTCCCGGTCCCACCCACTCCCGCTGACATTTTTTCCTGTCCAGTCCCAATCAAGTGATTCGTAGCGATTTTGTTTCCCATCCGTGGGATTACCGAAAAAATGTCAGCCTCTAATGTGCACATCTTAAAAGCCGACACCATAGAACACCCCCCCCCCCCCCCCACACACACACACACACACACATAACAAATGCCCTTGTGCATATATATATATATATATATATATATATATATGCATAAACAGAACAAATTCTCTAGAGCATTATGAACCAAACCAAACAGCTGAGATGAATCACATTCCGAACTTTGACTTGAAAAAATAAAAGTGGTGTGGTTTGCAAACACAAGCATCATTTGCTCATATTAGAATTTGATTTTCGTCTAAAAATGTTAAAATGGTTTTAACAAATACAGTTAGGCCAAAATAATTCCTGCTGATCTGAATTATAAATGATCTGGGTTCTGTGTCCCGTCTCCTGTTCTCCATACAGGGCATAAGTGCTGAATTAGTATTTATATGTAATGAGATAAAAAAAAAATGCCTTTATGTGTGTGTGTGTGTGTGTGTGTGTGTGTGTGTGTGTGTGTGTGTGTGTGTGTGTGTGTGTGTGTGTGTGTGTGTGTGTGTGTGTGTGTGTGTGTGTGTGTGTGTGTGTGTGTGTGTGTGTGTGTGTGTGTGTGTGCGTGTGTGTGTGTGATTCATTCTACTCTGGGTAATGGCGATGCTAATGTGATTGTTAAGAACTGCTGGGATCAGCATATTGCACTGGCTGTTACTTTTAATCAGTGGTAAGGAGAAAATCAGAGCCGCTCGTTATTGCACAAATGATCTGGCTGAAAAAAGTCAGCGTGGCGTAGCTACGCAAAACACGGTTAACGTGACAGTTAGGCTACTCTCCACTGGTGGTCGCTCGATCAACACACAAAAACAACGATCAGCGCGATCTTTTCTAACGATGAAGCAGCAATGAAACGGTACAAAAAGCTGCTGCAGTGCAAACAAACCCATTTCTCCTCCTTCACAAAGCAATCAGCCCAACTTTTAATATGCCCGTGGAATATTAGCGGGGTCATTGTGTGGACTGTGATTAAGCGACAGTTTAATCTTCAGCGCTTCTGGACGGGGGTCGAGGGGGTATATTTGCATTAGCAATCTCTATGAAACTTTGCTAAATTGGCTGTAGTAGAAATCTCAGCTAATGTGATCTAATTTAGTTTCGCCGCTCTGCTGTGAATGTCAAACATGTCTGACCTCGTCCGTTAGTTATCCAGACAGCAGCCGAGAATCGTACAGGACGACGGGGCTGAACCAGTCTGATGAGCCTTGAATATCAAATAACCAGTTTAGCATTTGATGAAGAAAACATGAGCCATGTCTGCTCATTCATAACTCGATGCTGGTGTGGTGGGTTATATTGGTTGGTAGTTGGCATGCAGTTTCTAGGGTGTTGCTAGGGTGATGCGTGGTTGCATAATGGCTATAGTTGAAAAAGCATCAAAATAGATTAGCCTACACTGTATAATTTTTGATGAAAATTACTTGAGACTTCGTTTTTTTCTGTTTTTCTTTGTTATTTATCTATATGGTGAAAAACTATAAATGGTTTAACATTGCATGAACTACCATATCATTTATGGTGAAAAACAGTAAAAGGACATTCCCAGAAGTCTCCTAGTAATCATAATTATTACTGTACATTAGGGTGATTTGTGCTACAGTTTCTCTGGTGAATGTTTATTGCAGTATTCTAGTGTCGTGTGAAACCCTGATATTGTTTTTTCTCTGTGTTTTAAAAAAATACTATGAATTTATGGGTTTTGCAAGTAAAAACTATGAATAATCATTTAATTTACTCTGAGTTACTTTGCATTATACAGTGAAAAATGTTGAATAGTTTAACATATGTAATTAAAAGAAAAGCACTGTCATTTTTTTATTATTTATTTCAAAAGTAAAAACTTGTGCCACCTGTATTATTATGGTGCTTATCAGTACATTTTACGGTACAAAAAAGTATTTATATTAACTGTATATCACCTAATAAAATGTACAGTTATAACAGGCCTCCTGTACAACCAAGAACACTGTCACAGTATTTTAACTGAATTTCTTTGTTTTTTGTACTATAATTTAATAGTTTATTTAGCTGTAATAGGAGTCCAGCTAACAACCCCAGGCTGGTAAAGTGAGAACCTCTAATGAAATAATGTAAATATGATAAGCATAATGTTTATTTAGCATGAATCCGATCTCTACGCTGTTTACACAAAGAAACCACTGAGTAACTAGATAGAGTTGAATTTTGCTCGTTTATGAAGTGGCTTTTATGGTTTTGCGCATGATCTTCATCACTCTACAGTTTTGTTAGACTTTGACTGCTGGTATTTTTGTATAATATATGAATGCAGCATGTTGGCAGAGAGAGAGCGCGTGAGAGAGAGAGAGAGAGATGGTGCTGGTGATCTCCTCCATTATTCATTAGGGCTCGTCTCAGACGGTAGAAGAATCCGTAGTGAGGTGGATTTGTGAATTATTATGATTCCGGTTAGCCAGCTCCAATAAGACCTTTAACTCCGGCGAGCTTAAGGCCTGTCATCCCCCGTTGACTTTAATTATAATTTCTATTCCCTCAGCTTTCTGCTGCTCTGTGGTTTTCAATCATCACACACACACACACACACACACACACACACACACACACACACACACACACACACACACACACACACACACACACACACACACACACCTGTTTGGCCTCTCCGACCCTCTCTAGAGGAGACGCACGGACTCTGACAGCCCTATAAAGTCATTAATAGCTCCTGTAGCTCATGTTTGAATATTACGCTGCATCGCAGTAGCACGAGGTCTGTGGAAACTAGCTGATTACAAATCTTCTGGCCTTTTCCGGACACAGCTCCACTGATAGGACTGGTGCGATTCAAAGGCACATTCTGTGCTATTCTTGCACAGTTCCTTTAAATGCGTGTCGCTCGCGGTAGGCAGGAAGTGTTCATGCTGACTAGTTTAACATCACCATCCGGTTTGTGTTTTTCTGTGTGCTGGTTATCCTGTCACTATTCTGGATAACAATGAGGAGTCATCATGTTTATAGATCCTGTTTATATTTCATTCATATTACGCTTACTTGATCAGAATCAGAAAGTATAGTATAATATAAATATATTAATATAATAGTATGTCAAGATTAGAAGTGTAATATAGTTAGATATTTTTAATATTTAATGTATATAGTTTAAAAAGCACTGTTGTTGATCTTTTTTGCTTTCATATTTGTATGCATACTTTTCTATTTTTCTAAATGATCTACATATTTTGAGTATTCATTGGTAGATGGATATATGTACACGTGTAATATGATTAGATATTGATGCTGAATTAAATGAAAGTGTAAAAGTGTTTGAGGGTTTGACTAGCATGTGTTCAGCAAGAGCGCCAGCTAGTGGAGATTATTCGCATTGCATTTGATTTTTTTGTATGACCCTTAAATTAGATTTTAATCATAAATAGATTTGATTTGTTAGGTTTTTGGCCAAAATTGAATGCTGCACAGCATTATCTTAATATTTATTTTGAGCAAAGGAACTTAAAACCAAAATGAGATGACAAATTAAATTTAAATATAGTTAAACATAAAAAATATCATTACAAATTAATTAAAGATAGAGACGGAGAGAGAAATTCTTAAATATGTATTAAAAATAAAAACAATTTCACTTAAAAATAATAAATTGTATATACATTATATAAAATAATAAATTGTAAGAAAGTAAGATTGCATGTTATTAGATATTATAATTAATGTTATTAAATATGAATTAATCAATAAATATGATTAATTATTAAATATAATGTCAGGTATTATTGAATAGTGTAATGATTTATAAACAAACAAACAAAGATTATTCATTTCTGCTTGTATTATTCTCATTTTAAGCATTGGATAAATAAATGTAGCTATATAATAATGAATGTGTGCTCTTACAGGGTTTTGCTTATTTATTTATTTAAAAGGAAAGATAAAACAGTTTGTTTTATATTTAAAAATGTTTCTATTTATAGTTTGAAATGGTTTTAAACATCTGGCAGTTCTTCATGTCACAGTTACATGAATCAAACATTTATGTTCTTTATTGCTGTTATATTTTCAGATGAACCTGCTTGTTTGAAATGAAAATGATGCATTGTGGGGAGGTTAAAGCGCTCTAGGTTACCTGCAGGTAACACTCGTTGACACATGCATACAGAGAAATGTCTCGTGGGAGCAGCTGCAGGTTCAACAGTCGCTCCTCTCTGTCAGTGATCTCCATGGTGTCAGCAGATGCTCTATACACGCCTTAACTCATTACACCGACCGGATCGAGACTTTCCATACCCACAATTAATGCAGCGAGGACCTCTGGGAGCAATCCCAGAATGCACTGCACATTTTATTCCTTGTCAAATCAAATGCACACACGCAACACAATTTTTTTTTAATTAGATTATATACTGTAGTTTCTGAAGAAAATTTGAGTTGGGTTGATTGCTTGGTTGTTTGATTATTAACCCAAGTCAAAGAAATTCACATCAAAGTCTATACATTAATACAGTTCTTAAGTTAAAGTGTAACACTTACTGTAATGTCTGGAGTAATAATCAACCTCCACTTACTAGCTAAATAAAAAGCTATTGTAGGAACATTGGTCTCTCATGGAAAATCTCAGCAAGGCCTGAAAATATTGTGTGCAAATGATCATTTTAGAGACTCGTACAGTATTACAGGAAACGCTCTGCACTTCACAGAATGAGAGATCTTCTAGAAAGCTCTCCAGATAATTCTCCATCCCCTCACAAGTGCTCAGCGGCTCTATTTATGCCTGGTAAGTACCCTAGAGAGAGTGTGCGAGGGTCTCTGCGGTGTATTGCTCTGTCAATATGCCCCAGTTATAGGTACACATGACTGGGATGAAGTCGCTGACAAACATGAAGAAGAGATGACGGCTTTGTCATCATTTATTGTCGCCTTTTTCCTTCCAGGATTCTCTTGTTCTTCACGGAGCGAGAGCTGTGTCGGTGAGTGTTGTGAGACGGGGCTCGTTTAGAGACAGGTAGTCAATATATCAGCTGTGTGTGTGTGTGTGTGTGTGTGTGTGTGTGTGTGTGTGTGTGTGCTGTGTGTGCGTGTGTGTGTGTGGTTGTGTCCTCAGCAGGTACCGTCAGTTTGTCAGTGTCTGTCAGCAATAACTCGAAGCTGCTGGTTGACTGGAACAGCGGGAGCAAACAGACGACCCAATGTGCTCTGCTCATCTCAACCGAAGGAAGACAGGAGATCCAGATGCACCTTTTACCAAGGTTAAATGTCTTTGTACAGCTCAGTCTTTGACAGAGGCTGTGGAAAATGTTTCAAGATCTTCAATAAGTGATGGGATATCGTGGCTTTTTGTGTTGTTTAGGTCTGGATCGCTCCTGCTGGAAAACATGACGGACAATGGCAAACACTCCTTCTTATGCACTTGTTTTGAACCATCTCAGGGACTCTTGTGCTCCAAGAACATAAGCTTTGCTATGGGTAATTTGTTTTTATGATAAGCAATGTAGTTATAGCCTTAATCTCATAAATGCTCTAAAGCATCCTAATATTAAAAAAGAAATTGGCATATCTAAAGGCATAAATACTTTTATGAAATTATAAAATAAATAGTTTTTTTGTAAATTATAATATGTAATATACCATTTATATAATAATTAAATATATAATTATATACAAGTATATGCACAAATATATTTGATGTATTTTTATATTTATTCCTATAATTTCTCAGTAATTGGGATTATGACTAGTTGACAGGTATTTATGTAAAGTAAGTGAAGATAATTAAAAGATTATAAACAATATATTTATATATTTTGTCCATAACTACGATTAGATTACTATATATTGTATAGTGAATATAGGTGAAGTTATATGTATAATTTTGTTAAAAGGTATTTATGAGATGATTTAATGGGTTATAATTGGATTAAGTATTTAAAAGCATTATAAGTACTTTTGTAATGCTTTATAAAATTATCAAATATAAATTTTATTACATGTATCTTTTTCTAAATGTGACCCTGGACCACAAAACCAATCATAAGGGTAATTTTTTGAAAATGAGATTTATACATCTTCTGAAGCTGAATAAATAAGCTTTGTTAGGATCGGATAATATTTGGCCGAGATACAATTATTTGTAAATCTGGAATCTGAGGGTGCAAAAAAATATCTGAATATTGAGAAAATCACCTTTAAAGTTGTCCAAATGAAGTTCTTAGCAATGCATATTACTAATCAAAAATTACGTTTTGATATATTTACAGTAGAAAATTGACAAAATATATTAATGGAACATGATCTTTACTTAACATCCTAATGATTTTTGGCATAAAAGAAAAATATTTTTTTTGTACCCCTACAATGTATTTTTATCTATTGCTACAAATATACCCCAGCGACTTAAGACTGCTTTTGTGCTCCAGGGTCACAAATTATAATATATAATAATATAAAATGTATTTAAATAATATAACTACAGAATAATTCAATATAATTATGTACACAAATATAATATGGCCTACCAGGTTGAATATGGCATAAACATTTATTTATATTTAGTCAATCACTACAATTATATGACTATATATAATACACATTTATATTTATAACTTTGGTAAAAGCTATTTATGAAACGATTTAATGTATTATGATGTATATCTAAAGGCATTATCTTGATTTATAAAATAGATAATGCTATATACTTGTTTCTCTTTGTTAAATCATAATATCTGATACATTAATCAATAAAACCTACATCACAAACCCGTTTTTGCTCTCAGGCCCGGTCTCTGCACCACCTCTGGTCCTGATGTCAAATACTCAAAGCTCGGCCAGTTACATCAGCATGTGAGTCTCCTTCCAGTCAGCTTCTTACCAAATCATACCTGCAGTCATTACAGAAAGAAGTCTTGTGAGTCTCCTTCCAGTCAGCTTCTTACCAAATCATACCTGCAGTCATTACAGAAAGAAGTCTTGTGAGTCTCCTTCCAGTCAGCTTCTTACCAAATCATACCTGCAGTCATTACAGAAAGAAGTTTGAGTCTCCTTCCAGTCAGCTTCTCACCAAATCATACCTGCAGTCATTACAGAAAGAAGTCTTGTGAATTGAGTCCTTCCAGTAGCTTCTAACCAAATCATACCTGCAGTCATTACAGAAAAGAGAAGTCTTGTGAGTCTCCTTCCAGTCAGCTTCTTACCAAATCATACCTGCAGTCATTACAGAAAGAAGTCTGTGAGTCTCCTTCCAGTCAGCTTCTAACCAAATCATACCTGCAGTCATTACAGAAAGAAGTCTTGTGAGTCCTCCTACCAGTCAGCTTCTTACCAATCATACCTGCATCATTACTGAGAAAGAAGTCTTGTGAGTCTCCTTCCAGTCAGCTTCTTACCAAATCATACCTGCAGTCATTACAGAAAGAAGTCTGTGAGTCTCCTCCAGTCACTTCTAACCAAATCATACCTGCATCATTACAGAAAGAAGTCTTGTGAGTCTCCTTCCAGTCAGCTTCTTACCAAATCATACCTGCTTGTCATTACAGAAGAAGTCTTGTGAATCTCCTTCCAGTCAGCTTCTTACCAAATCATACCTGCAGTCATTACAGAAAGAAGTCTTGTGAGTCTCCTTCCAGTCAGCTTCTTACCAAATCATACCTGCAGTCATTACAGAAAGAAGTCTTGTGAGTCTCCTTCCAGTCAGCTTCTAACCAAATCATACCTGCAGTCATTACAGAAAGAAGTCTTGTGAGTCTCCTTCCAGTCAGCTTCTCACCAAATCATACCTGCAGTCATTACAGAAAGAAGTCTTGTGAGTCTCCTTCCAGTCAGCTTCTTACCAAATCATACCTGCAGTCATTACAGAAAGAAGTCTTGTGAGTCTCCTTCCAGTCAGCTTCTTACCAAATCATACCTGCAGTCATTACAGAAGAAGTCTTGTGAGTCTCCTTCCAGTCAGCTTCTAACCAAAATCATACCTGCAGTCATTACAGAAAGAAGTCTTGTGAATCTCTTCCAGTGCTTCTACCAAATCATACCTGCAGTCATTACAGAAAGAAGTCTTGTGAATCTCCTTCCAGTCAGCTTCTAACCAAATCATACCTGCAGTCATTACAGAAAGAAGTCTTGTGAGTCTCCTTCCAGTCAGCTTCTAACCAAATCATACCTGCAGTCATTACAGAAAGAAGTCTTGTGAGTCTCCTTCCAGTCAGCTTCTTACCAAATCATACCTGCAGTCATTACAGAAAGAAGTCTTGTCTCCTTCCAGAGTCTCCAAATTCCAGTCATTCAGAAAGAAGCTTGTGAGTCTCTCCAGTCACTTCTAACCAAATCATACCTGCAGTCATTACAGAAAGAAGTCTTGTGAGTCTCCTTCCAGTCAGCTTCTTACCAAATCATACTGCAGTCATTACAGAAAGAAGTCTTGTGAGTCTCCTTCCAGTCAGCTTCTTACCAAATCATACCTGCAGTCATTACAGAAAGAAGTCTTGTGAGTCTCCTTCCAGTCAGCTTCTTACCAAATCATACCTGCAGTCATTACAGAAAGAAGTCTTGTGAGTCTCCTTCCAGTCAGCTTCTTACCAAATCATACCTGCAGTCATTACAGAAAGAAGTCTTGTGAGTCTCCTTCCAGTCAGCTTCTTACCAAATCATACCTGCAGTCATTACAGAAAGAAGTCTTGTGTCAGGAGGTTCCTAGAAAACCACTAGAGGGCATCAGGACACAAGACACCGAAACACATATGATCCTGTGATGCAGCTACATTTGGATTTAGCTAGATTGAGAGGGATGTTATGGCACATTTCTTTAGTTTTGTTTCCTTTAATTGTTATGATGATGCTTTTCTCAGAAAGCCACTAAGGTTAGTACTGCTACAGTGCATTTTATTTTGGAAACAGTACAGAAAATACTATCCAATACAATGGCCAAAAAATATAAAAATGGAATAAAAAATTAGCTCTTGTAAATATAACATATTATACAAATGTATTCTATTATCCAAATTTGTATTAAAAATAAATTATCGGCAGATCAAACGAATAAACAAACAAACAAACTAACAAATAAATAAATAACAGCCTACTCTGTTGATGGAAATGCAAGAAGGCGAGTGCAGTGCATTGTGGGATACAATATTCCACGCAGTATGCATACTCTGTACAGTATGTAAATAGTCTGTGTGCATGGAATACCCAGATGACCTTCTGGATTTGCCTAAATGTGTAAAACACAACACAGCAAACACTGTGGCAAATAACTCTTCGTTCCTGGTTCATGTACTATTTAAAAAACTAAATAGTAGACATATACAGTACTTTATACTATACTATAATAAAGCTGGTATTCTATTCCGAGCATATCAAATGAACCTGTTCATTGAGATGACTCATCTGAACTGATTCACTTGAATGAATCAGATCACTTGCTCATTTTATTTAAAACATTTTCTGAGGACATTTATTCTAAAACACGATGTCAACACGGTTCTGCTTTTCCTCTAAGCTTCTCTTATCATCCGTAAAGTAATCGGCTGTATTTTTCCTGAAGTGGATTTACTGGATTTCTCCTCTTTAAAGACAGAGAGGAAATAATCAAAGTGAATGCGTCACACAGTTTCCCCTGTTTCTACGTTTCACACCTGGAAAAGTGTCATCCTACGCGTCACAGTATTTGTGATTTCTCCTATTTATTTAAAGACTGTAGTTTGCATCAAAGCATGCTTAGAAAGAAGTCGTTCTGTGGGCTGTAAACAAAATATGGCTTAGTCATAGCCTTTTCTAAATGTTTAGGGAAGAGTTACGGGTTATTCCCGTTCATCTAAACAGGAAAGAGTCACTTGAGGGACCCAACTGGATCTTTTCATAGATAGTTCACGATTAATCGACAGAAATCTCCCTAAAGCGTTTTCATCTGCCTGCCTGGAAAGCAGCGTTGAATGTTATACTCTAATCACAAGGCCACATAATTACAGTCAGAGAGTGGGGCATCTGTGTTTAGACAGGTTGGTGTTGTTTATGCGAATACTGATGAGGTTTAAAACTCACAAGCACCCAAAAATAACCTCATGACCCGTGATGTCGGTCCATCTCAAAGCAGCCCTTCTGTGGACAACACCTGCCGCTGTCTAATGGTTTATACACAAGCCTCGTCCACCCACAGCCGGCTGTTTACCCTCGGAGAGAGAGATCAGAGATCAGAGCGATGCTTCACGGAGGTCGCCTTTGTTTATGAAGCTCGCATGTCATGTTCGGCTTTGTTTTGAGGCAGAAATGACAGATAGAAAGTCAAACAAGAAGAGTTTACAGATAACAAGCGGTTGCCCTCAATGGCACTAAAAGTGGCCTTATTGTTGAAGGAAAAGTTGACCCAAAACTCAAAATCAAAATGATTGTTTTGTGTTTTGCAGGAAGTGGTTGAGCAGCGGTGTGTTTGGAACGACTTTAGCGACATTCGTCATTATTCTAATCTACATAATATACAGAAGATGGATGGGGAACGGTGTCTTCCAACTGCGTCTGCGATAAAGAAAGACTCGCCTGGGAATTTAAAGGAGTAGTTCACCCAAAAATTTTAATTTGCTGAAAATGTATTTACCCTCAGGCCATCCAAGATGTAAATGAGTTTGTTTGTTCATGGAAACACATTTGGAGAAATGTAGCATTACATCACTTGCTCACCAATGGATGCTCTGCAGTGAATGGGTGCCGTCAGAATGAGAGTCCAAACAGCTGATAAAAACATCACAATAACCCACAAGAAATCCACACCACTCCAGTCCATCAGTTAACATTGTGTGAAGTGAAAAGCTGTGTTTATAAGAAAAAAATGATCGTTAAGACGTTTTAAAATCCACCCACATATTTGTTTAGAACTATTTTTACTGTTTTTGCTCAATCTGTGCATATTTCTCTCCTGTGTCAGATCAGATGAATTTATCACTGGAGAAGAAAGTCTTAATAATGGATGTGTTTCTTACAAACACGCAGCTGTTCATGTCACAAGATGTTATTTGATGGACTGGAGTGGTGTAGATTACTGTTTTTATCAGCTGTTTGAACTCTCATTCTGACGGCACCCATTCACTGCAGAGCATCCATTGGTGAGCAAGTGATGTAATGCTACATTTCTCCAAATTTGTTTTCTGAAGAAGAAACAAACTCGTCTATATCTTGGATGACCTGAAGGCTAGTACATTTTCAGCTAATATTTATTTTTGGACTAATCCTTTAGTAGTTTACAGAAGAGACATTTTTACTATCACTGACATTCATCTCAAGAAATTGTATTTTTTATATTAACTAAACCACAGTGGACCTTGGACTGGGTGGGCACCATATTTAATGAAAATAAGGACAAAAATACAGTTTTACATGTTGATCATTTATGTTTTGAAAAGTCTTTCAAAACATTTCCAGTTGACAAAAAACTATGCAAAACATGTGAGTTGTGAAATATGACTGCAACTTCAGATAATGTGAAAAACAGAACTGAACGGACATCTTTTTTTCATTCACATCAGATTAAAATCATTGGTAACATTTTACAATAAGGTCCCATTAAATAATGTTAGTAAATGCATTAAATAACTAACAAAAAATGTTGAAATTAACCAAGATTCATAAATGCATTAGTAGTATTTTCCTTGTCAGATCATGTTAACTAATGTATTTAACTAATGTTAATAAATGGAACCTTGTAGTGTTACCAAAAGATTTAGGCCTGGTTGCACAGACAGGGCTTAGACTAAGTCAGAATTAGGCCATAGTTCCATTAGGACATTTAAGTATTTTTTATAATCGTGACTTAGACAAAATCATTACTGGTGGATATTTTAAGATCAGTCAGTGCAAGTTTCTTTCAGTTGAAACAGCTCAGACTTACATTTTAGTCTGGGACTAGGCTTAAGCCTTGTCTGTGAAACCGGAGTTAGACACAAATTTTAAGTTCAGATTTTTTTTTTTACTCTTTTATGATTGTGATTTGTGGGACTCGTGTATGATTAGGCCTGTAGCTTTCGTGTGTTTTTTTTTGGCGATTTCAGAAGATTACATTTCTGATTAAACCTTTACTGCTTCCAAGAAACACAATAAAAAAATTCTATCATTTTGGGAAAGGTTATTGCACTAGGAATCGATTTCAGTAAACATCCATGCATCATTTAGAGAGATATAAAAAATATTTTGGGCATATTTTGTCTCATATGAAAACACGGCTGAATGTGAAACTATGTAGAGCCTTATTCTCAGAAACTAATATATCTTCTAAACAACTCAAGGCACCAAAACAACGAAGTGATGCACAAAGTCAATGGCCACACTAAAGTTGAACATTAGCTAGCACAGAAATCATGAGGCTGTTTACTGTCATAGATTTAGAAAGCACATTACTGTAATTGTTTATTTTAAAAAGCATCTGTTTTTGCAGCCGTGCATCTCTCACCTGGAAGATGAAAGGCTGCTAATGAAGGCCAAAATGCTCTCAGCTCAAAGAAGAGCTCTTAAAGCAAGTGCTCAGACAGGATGTGCTCAAGCACAATGCTTAAATTACTGTTCAGGCCACCATTAGCCTACTAACAGACATGAAACAACTAAGCTTTTATAAAGTTTTGAGTTAGAGACAATAGAAAGACTACAGACTAAAGGATTATGTTCAGTCAACCAGTCATTATAGCAAAATAAACCCTGACAGAAGGGTCTTGTATCACTGCAAAGGAGTTTATTATCAGATAACTGCATTCACATGGTAATGACTTGCACTTTACCACAGAATATATTAACTTAACACATATCTTCTGTCTCAGTTGCACCAAAATGGGTGCAGTAAACAACTTTGAGTTTTTTAGAGTGAAGGAAAATATAACTTAATTAGGCTAATTTGTGTTTCCTGCTAGCTAATGTTCACACACATTAGCAAAAATGTACTGCCTCTAAATGTCTCTTTTCTTTAAGTTGATCTCTAGACTATATGGAAGCTATCTAAAGTTTAAACTTAATGTTAAAGCAGCGAAAACGTTATCTCTATATTCATGTCATCTTAAGGTGTAAATTTATTAGGCTACTTATTTAAACCTTGTAATGGCTATACATTTGTAACTGTGTATGCGTTCTTTCTTTCTTTTTTCTGTTTATTTTTATAACTGTACCGCCTTGATGGTTTGTATTTTGTAGGCCCTGTGTTTAATTCAAATATATAAAATAAAAAACATCAGACAAAAAGCGCTCCAAAATTCTGATTTGAATCAAATGATGTGTTCTCTGAAGTCCCATTCTGAATTAGCTAATTAATTATCGAAACACTCCGAAGTAGTGATGTGACGTTCGACACCGAGGCTTCGAAGCTTGAATCAAAAAAACGAAACATCTCACATTGAAGCGCTGTATCGGATTCGGAGCTTGATTCGTTTTGCCAAAAGCACGTGATCTATGACGTCTGAAGCTTCATTCACCTGAAAACCACGTGACTGCTTCAGTATCTGCTTCAAACGAAGCGAACCTCAGCACCTTTCCTTTACATTATAATGCGTTAGCATCGTTTTCTTTTTACCCTAGTTTATATATCAAGGTCAAATGAACTTTGCCCATGAAATAACAGTCTGGACTGAGGCAGAGTTAACATTGACAGATCACAGATTTAATTCATGAGTTTGATTTATTTGAATTATTTTAGTGGCAGTACACTGACACAAATGAACGACTTTGATAATGGCCATTATTTTTATACAATAAATTAAAACAAGGAATCAGTAGTAGAACCAGATGTGAAACCAGCAGCTGTAATGAATCAGAGCACTTTGGAAGGTGTTATTAATTTTTATGACCACTAGATGGCCACAGCATGAATCGTTAAAAAAAGCTTCGAGGAATGAACCTTTTTTCCGATACAATTGTGTTTAAAGCTTCACTGGTTCAGAACGTTTCACTTCGCTATCACTACTCCGAAGATCTAAATCAAAAGATTCACGAACCGCTCGGAAATCCCGATCTGAATGATGATTCACAAACCCACTCCGAAATTCTGATCCAAGTCAAATGATTCGCGAACCGCGTTCCGAAGTCCCGACCTGTATCAAAAGATTTAAAAGATCTGTATCAAAAGAACCCGCTCCCAATTGATTCGCGAACCACACTCCGAATCCTAAATCAAATGACTAAATCACGATCTGAAATGACTAGAGATCGACCGATATATGAGTTTACCTATATTTTTTCCCGATATTTAAGCATTTTACCATAATCGGATATCGGTTTTGTAAAAAAAATAAGAAGATTTTTTTTTTTTTACTTTTTTTTGTCACATACATAATTATACAGAGTATAAAGCAGTGAAATTTAATTATCATTTGAATCCACTGCACGCATCGGAGATCGGACACACACAACACACACACATCACACACACACACACACTCACACACACACACAGTGACACACACACACACACACACACACACACACCACAGACACTGTCAGCAGTGGACACTGTTCTTCAGGAGAAGCTCCAGCAACGCATGTAACGTTATACAAGATTCACTTGTTTGAAACACGCTAAATTATATTAACATTTTTTGAAACCATTATTTCACCAATAAACATCTAAATAAATATCTCTATCGATAGGTTAACATTCTAAGATCGCATTATGATCGTAGTTTGAGTATAGTTCTATGTAAATATTAAACCGCGCTGCAATGAATAAGATCTAGAATGGCTTTATTTCTGATAAAGACATGCACAAGAAATGCAATAAATACGATGTTTGTTATAGCTTATTTCAATATTCCAGAGAATATTATTCAGTGATTATCTTCACTCTTTGTCTATTACAAAAGCGTTTTAAACCTAAAACTGTAGTTTAAAATGAAGTATGACTCACAGCCTTTATTTTCTCCATTTGAAACATTAGACATTTTGCTTATTGTTAATATGCAGTTCATTGCTTATTATGCTTTTTATAATAAAATGTTTTTATTCCTGTAATTTGAAGATTACATTTTACATGAAAGAATAGTTAAATTTCAAAGTTTTTTGGCTTGTTAAGATAACTGAAAGGACGAACAAAGGACAGATTGGACCCTCACTCTGTTATTTATTTACTTTTAACAGTCACTAAATGACCCCGCAAAGTGCCCCTCCTTTTTGGTATTATGGAAAAAACTGGCCACCCTAACCTCACACGATGTCAACCCCCACCATGACCCAATAAAAAAGCCCTAACACCTCCCGATGTACTGAATCAAATGACTCGTGAATCTTTTTTTTCTATCTTTTTTATTTCAATTTTTAAAGCAGCATCCACATTTCTATTCCGAAGATAACTGCTTTCCACGTCGAAGACATCCAACACAAATCTACCAACAAATTCAGGTGAGCTACAGAAACACTCAATTAATATGACGAGCTGCACCTCAACATGTTATATGGGGACAGTGTGCATTATGCTCGAGTTTGTAGCATAATTAATTATAGTTTATAATGTCTAGTGAAGCAGATGAACACAAACAGGTGAAATGTGTTGAAAGATTCATTAAGAATGATTCAGCCTGTAGTGTGTTTTGTTCTTACTCATGAATCAGTGATCCTGTGTTTGTCAGATGTACAGTGTGTCTGTTCATCCTCTTCTGCTCTGCAGGATCTGCTCATGGATCACTATGTCTTTGGAGATCTGCTGACTCTGCTGAGGGAGGACATGGCTCATCTGCTGAGATGGTGATGGCCATCAGTCCACAGACTCGATTATGTGCACAGGTATCTGCAGGCTACTAACACTGATCACCTGCTGTATTTGGGCAGTTCACCTGAACATGGAGATCATGACACATGCTCATCTTTGGGTGAATGATTCATATGTCATCAGACAATGGTTTTATTCAGAAAGTTCTCTAAAGGACATGTTTAGTAAAGTGTCAATGGGAAAACGTATACCCCCCCCCCCCACAGTTTAACTCTTAAACACTTAACTTTTAAAGTAATTTTTTTTGTTAGAGTATTTGTAATACAAATGAAAATCATATTTTCCTTCCTGTTGTAAGCATGTTTTCTTTACTGTAAAATCTAGATGATATTTAGAAAGTTACCAGCAAGTCTGCTTTGATATCACAGCATTTTCTGTGGTCTGTAATTTTTTATTTATTTTCTCATTTCCTCTTCTCTGTCCTTTAAAGCTGCTGCGAGCGATTGTTTTTGGAATACCAGTCATAAAACGTTCCTAATGCCTGGTATTTATCACTAAAATACGTGTCTTTAGACATTCAGACCTGCCTGTGGGACAGCGAATCAGAACCGCTCTCTGCCTGTCAATCATTTGCTGCGCGACATCCGGTTGGTTGAGACGTCTTTGGAGGGCGGGGTTTTGAGGGAGCGTGTTGTTGAACCTGCTGTTTCTCGTGTCACCGCTAGATGGCAAAAGGCACATTTCTGCTGCATCCAACCCTGACAGGAAACGTGAGTTATGCTGGCAATCTCTCATTATTATGTGCTGCTGTGCATCAGATGAAGCTTGACAATTCATTTACAGCAAGAATGAGTGTTTACTGAAGCCATACAATGTGTAAATTGACATGAAAACGCCATAGATGGAGTTATTTGTTTACTCTCTGGATGTGTTCGGTGTTCCAAGCAGTGCGAGTTGTTTATTTGGAAGAAACATGCAAAAATAATTAGAAAAGGAAAGATAGTGGAATAAAAGTTTGATTTTGGTTTGACAAAGCCTTCTCTGAGAGTTTACTACGTGAAAATATTTTAGGTTTGAAGATTTCTGGCCTTGTACTTGTGGCCTTGAATACTATAATAGATATATAACTTATATATGTAGATTAATTTATTGACTAATTGCAGTTTAATGCATCCTAGAGGGCTTGTGTATTTTATTTTGAACTGTTTGACATTTTAAGTGTGAAATTTAAGTGTGATATTAAATATTGTTATCTTTGATCATGTTAATAGAAGTCAGATTTTTCTTTATTATTTATTTTTGCCTCAGGTTAGAGGTTTTAGAAGGACATGCATTCTGAAGCTAATATGCACAGATATTTGTCTTTGTATTCACATGTTGTATTTGAGATCTAATATGAAGATATCTGTCACTGGTTTGTGTGAATGCATCAGGTTGAACTGTTACTGCAGTTATTCTGAGCTGTTGATGTTCTGATGAAGGATGAGCGATCGATACCCATCTGAAGTGATACCCGTCCTATCTCACTGCTGCCAGCATCACTCAATAGGTCACAAAGTCAGCAGGACAGACATTATAACACACAAAATCAGCCAGTGCCAACATTAGGAGACATGTAGAGCAGTGGACTGGGACTTGATGTGTATATTTGAGCTTTGTGACGGTGCATTATCCTGCTGGAAGTAGCATCAGAAGATGGGTACACTGTAGTCATAAAGGGATGGACATGGTCAGCAACAATACTCAGGTAGGCTGTGGCGTTTAAACAATACTCAATTGGTACTAAGAGGCCCAAAGTGTGCCAAGAAAATATCCCCCACACCATTACACCACCACCAGATTTCTCTTAAATGTCTTGGGGAGAAATGTAACTAAATGATGTAACAGAGTAAACATGCAGTAAGAGTATCAAGCTGTAACATGAATGTGAGATTACTGAAATATTTGATAAGCATGAGACAGCTAACATTAATCAGCATATTCATTAGGAAAAAACTAATGTGACTTGATACGAGATTCTGATGGGTTTGTTTGTTCGTTAGAACAGATTTGTAGAAATGCAGCATTACATCATTCTAGTCCAGTCCATCAATTAATGTCTTGTGAAGCGAACAGCTGCATGTTTATTAGAAACAAATTTATCATTAAGGCGTTTTAACTTAAAACCGTTGCTTCTGGTCTATAATTCATAATAACACTTCCTCCAGTGAAAAGGTCCATCCCGTGTTGTCCTCTCACATCAAAATCTACAGATATATGTGTTTGGATTGTTTTGTCTTGTAAACAGTGCTTGATCTGTGAATATTTCTCTCCTGATTCAAACAAGACTCTTTAACTGGAGAAAGCAATCTCATGGATAAAGGACTCGAATGAAAATAAACACCTCAACTATGGATGTTTATTCCAAACACGTAGCTATTCACTTCACAAACTGGAGTGGTGTGGATTACTTGTGGAGTATTGTGTTTTTATCAGCTGTTTGGACTCTCAATCTGACGGCACCCATTCACTGCAGAGGATCACTGGTGAGCAAGTGATGCAATGCTATATTTTTCCAAATCTGTTCCGATTAGCAAACAAACTCATCTACATCTTGGGGTGAGTAAATGTTCAGCAAATGTTGATTTTTGGTGAACTAGGCTATTCCTTTAAGAAAGTAAATCGTAAAAGTCAAGACAATTTCCTTTGTATAACCCATTTCAAAAGGTTGTTTCAAGCAGCTTTCTGCTTTAAGTAAAAGTCTCTATTTGTCTCACTGATGTTTTGGAGAAACATCTACAAAAAGATCTCCTTTGTGATTTTCCTTTCCTTGTGGTGCTTTTGGCTGGTCAGGTTTTTATGATGCAGAAGAGGGCCGTTTTGATGTTTTGCTTCTCATTTAATCCCAGGTGCAACCCTTCCCTGGAGTGATGCGTGACGCACTCAAAGATTTCTCTTCTCTCTCATCCATTGAGACGTTTCTTTTGCGGGGTTTTGCCTGTGTTTTGGGATAAAGCTGCTGATGATAGATAGGTGCTGAGGTGCTGAGCTGAGTTTTGTGCCATGCATTATTCGACCTGTTGTGGATTATTTGATTGCTTTGTTTGGGCTAGTTTGGAAGCATTCCTACTGCAGGAAATTGAATGTAGATACGCAATTAAAATATGAGCGCCTGTCCACAGGTTTAGCTACATTTCCTCAATACCATTACAAAATAATAGCATGGAAATATGGCATGGGTAAAACATTTACCATATAAAACATGACAATTTTTGTATTCCAGGTTGCATTATTGTAAAATCTTGGAGTTAAGTTTTTTTTCATTAGTTCACGCAGGCTTCATTTGTTTGAGCAAAAATACAGTAAAAACAGTAACATTATGAATTATTATTACAATTCAATAAATGTTTTCTATTTGAATAAAATGTAATTTTTTTAGTGATGCAAAGCTGAATTTTCAGCATCATTACTCCAGCCTTCAGTGTCACATGATCCTTCAGAAATTATTCTAATATGTTGTTTTGCTGCTCAAGAAAAAATTCTGATTATTCACCAATGTTGAAAATGCATTTCTTTTCCAGAATTATTTTATGAATGGAAAGTTCAAAAGAACAGCATTTATTTGAAATCGGAATCTATAACATTACTAATGACATTACTGTCATTGTTGATCAATTTAATGCATCCTTGCTAAATGAAAGTATTAATTTCTCATACATACAGTATCTATTAGTTAGATATAGTTGGACATTCAGCCCATTTGCAAACTGAAATCCCAATGATGTGTTGCTCTCCAGAGGTGGTCCACATAAAAGCTGCCCGTCCTAATGACTGTGATGAATCACAGTGGTTCAGTCTTGCTTGTTGAGGAGAATGACATTGAAGTCATTAGCAGCCGGGCTGAAGGTCAGTCTAGTTGGTTGGCAGAGAACCATAAAGATCTAAAGCCGCCCTCCTCCTCCCCGTCATGCCCCAGTTGTTCAGAGATGTCACGCTGAACGCTGGCAGCCACCAAAAACAGATCTATAGCTTTATCAAGAGTACAGCTGCACGCTTATCCCAAAGTGCAGTCCATGACAGAGATGTAGTTTATCCAGCCTTTTACAGGTGAAATGATTATATTTCTTACTCATGGCTGAGTTACTATAGAAACAGCACAAACCACGCTATATGCAAATTACAATGACACCCCCTCAACTTTGCCAACAAAACTTTTTAATCTCTCACTTACCTAGAGTAGAATCCATTTCATTGATTGTCCATATTACACGAAGTGCAGTACAAAACCATGATGACTTCACTAATAGAAAATACTAATGTGATGTTGTCAGATTAGGGTACAGATTGGTTCTAATTGTATTGTACTTCAATAAAGGTACTTCAAAGAACACCATGATATTATCACCAGCATAGTGTACAAAAATCGTGGTATACATTAAATATATCATTTTTTTTTATTTTAATAAAACATTTTCTGAAGAAAGATAAACATGTATAGTGATGAAAGCCAAAAATGTAAATGTCATGGATGAATATTTACTGATTCATCTGAGTAATTTTATAGATGGGCGTCAAAATGACCATTTTCACCCGAGATTCGGAACCAAGTTTGGGGGGGGGGGGGGTACAAATGACTTAAGAAAGATGGCAGCATCATTGTTATTTTTTACACAGAGATTGATAGGTGTATCAATACAATCTGTTGACTTTAGCAGTCTTTGTTGCATTATGTGCCTGTAACTCAAGAAGCATTAAAGATATATTTATAGCCTATTAGATATTGGATCTTAATAAACCTTACATTTGGCATCTTCATTTTTAAGGTCCTGTATGGTTCAGTTCCAGATATACTGGATTTTTAATAACGCTCCAGCAGTAAATTGTTAAATTGCACACATTTTCATTCATCAAAATCATTTTGTATACAGATGATACTTTATTTCTATTAAAAAGGAATGTCTGAAGTACAAATTATTACAAATTATGTTCCCCTCTATCAAAACAACTGTATAGGACATACTTGTGAGAATGCCATAAATATAATTTTTCCAAAAATCTGCATGCTTTTAACTTAAGAAGTATATAATTTCAATATGATTTTAGATTATGGTTTTATGCAACTTTTCTTTTGGAAAATGATTTTCAATGATATATGTGGTTCAGCCCCAGAGATATGGGGATCTCAATGTGGCTCCATATCCAGATTGTTGAATATGATTACCCATTTTCAGTGGTGTCTTTTTGACATTACTCTGCTTGTCTTGCTGTCTGCGTTCAGTACGTTTTTGTTACATTTCAGTTATTTAGTCGGTTGTTGTTTTGCAAAGGCAGCTGACAAGATGCCTGCTGGAAAACACCCTTCCAGGGCAGCGCGCCCTCATAATTGTCATGAAATCCCAAATGACCTTTTGAGAAATGTGGGATGCTGGAAATCCTCTCTTTCTCTCGCTGGTGTTGGCCAGGCAGCTGTCTCCGGGATCTGTTTACTACTTTCCATGTAATCGATACATCCACATGCCCGCATTGATCCAGCGCCTCAGATGTTTATCTTGTTTTGTGAGAGAGGAAGCTCTTGCGCTGTGCCAGCCAAGTGTCTGTGCATGGGCACGTTTTTGGTTATACATGTCCCGAATTTAGATATTGCATTGATCTTTTGTTAATTCAAACATTCCCTCATTTGCTTTTCTCGAACTGTGACGTCTTAATACTTGAAGAATTGATTGAGAAGCAAATTAGCAGAAAGCAAAACCCAATTAAATCGAGGTGTTGCCAGGTTATTAATCTCAGAATTATAGATTGCATAAGGTCAGACATTTTTAAAAGGCTTACATAAATGATTACGCGAGGGGAACGTCAATGGTATAGCCTCTGGGCTAAATCTTGATTACTTCACAGTCCTGATGTAATTTGTGGCTTGATTGTAAGAATGAACGCTAGACCGCTGCTGACAGAAACATGTTTATGAGTTTGATCTGTTAACAACAGAGATAAAAAAAATGCAAACCGTGTGTTTACTACCCTGCAGATGTTTTTCCTAACTTGGCTGAAGTGCTTTTTCAGCTCTCACTTTTCCCAGACATCCCCAGATGTATTCTTTAAGTGATTTATTGGCTTATGCAGTATGTCATGTGGGCGATTAAATGCATCAGATCATAATAGAGGTTTCTGCTGAAGGGTCAACAAGGGCACAAATAAGAGAACTATTCATATTAATGCCAAATTTGAAATTAAACTAATCTGAATGGACTCTTTAACTAGTATAATTTGTATTATTTAACTGTCATTGAGTCATTTGTACGTTTGTTACACTGGCATTTTAGCATATTTTATTTCAAGTGGCCGTGGGCCCTGAGAAATGTTTCTAAATTAAATTTGTCAAGGTTTTTGTGTTTAACGTTATTCTTATCATATATATCCACATTGAAAAAATTGAAACCGCACAACTGTTTTCAACATTAATAATAATCTGAAATGTTTCTTGAGCAGCAAATCAGCATATTAGAATGATTTCTGAAGGATCATGTGACACTGAAGACTGGAGTAATGGTGCTGAAAATTCAGCGCTGCGTCACAGGAATAAATTACACTTTAATGTGCACTCACTGGCCACTTTATTATGTACACCTTGCTAGTACCGGGTTGGACCCCCTTTTGCCTTCAGAACTGTCTTAATTCTTCGTGGCATAGATTTAACAAGGTGTTGGAAACATTCCTCAGAGATTTTGGTCCATATTGACATGATAGCATCACGCAGTTGCTGCAGATTTGTCGGCTGCACATCCATGATGTGAATCTCCCGTTCCACCACATCCCAAAGGTGCTCTATTGGATTGAGATCTGGTGACTGTGGAGGCCATTTGAGTAAAGTGAACTCATTGTCATGTTCAAGAAACCAGTCTGAGATGATTTGAGCTTTGTGACATGGTGCATTATCCTGCTGGAAGTAGCATCAGAAGATGGGTACACTGTAGTCATAAAGGGATGGACATGGTCAGCAACAATACTCAGGTAGGCTGTGGTGTTTAAACGATGCTCAATTGGTACTAAGTGTGCCAAGAAATATCCCCCACACCATTACACCACCACCAGCCTGAACCGTTGAGACAAGGCAGGATGGATCCATGCTTTCATGTTCTTTACGCCAAATTCTGACCCTACCATCTGAATGTCGCAGCAGAAATCAAGACTCATCAGACCAGGCAACGTTTTTCCAATCTTCTTTTGTCCAATTTTGGTGATCCGGTGTGAATTGTATCCTCCGTGTCCTGTTCTTATCTGACAGGAGCGGCACCGGTGTGGTCTTCTGCTGCTGGAGCCCATCTGCTTCAGGGTTCGACGTGTTGTGTGTTCAGAGATGGTATTCTGCATATCTTGGTTGTAACGAGTGGTTATTTGAGTTACTGTTGTCTTTCTATCATCTCTAACCAGTCTGCCCATTCTCCTCTGACATCAACAAGGCATTTTCGTCCACACAACTGGATATTTACTGATCATTCTCTGTAAACCCTAGAGATGGTTGTGTGTGAAAATCCCAGTAGATCAGCAGTTTCTGAAATACTCAGACCATTGGCACCAACAACCATTCGTTCAAAGTCACATCCACTTTCTTCCCCATTCTGATGCTCGGTTTGAACTTCAGCAAGTCGTCTTCACCACATCTAGATGCCTAAATGCATTGAGTTGCTGCCATGTGATTGGCTGATTAGCAATTTGTGTTACCAAGCAATTGAACAGGTGTACCTCATAAAGTGGCTGGTGATTGTATATTAAAATAGAAAACAATTATTTTAAAGGGTAATATTGTTTTTTCTACATTTTCAATCAAATAAATGCAGCCGTGGTGAGCAGAAGAGGCTTACCGTTCGAGTGTATATTATATTATTATTATGGTTTCTGAAAAGATCTGAGTTTGCATCTATCCATCCAGTCATGTCTGTTTTCATCGGTTACCTGTATAAACAGAACTGACATTTAGCTTCAAGCTTAAGCATTTAATAGCTGTTGACTTTAGCGTTTACTTGGCGTTGATGTTTTTCGCTAGGAGCTCTTCGGTGGAATTTTTTAATGGCAGTATCAAACTGTAAATTATATGTTTCATCCACAAAAGCCACAGCTAATTTCTGGTTTTCCCACTTTGTTCCTGTGTAATTTCTCTGCGATCTGCCGAGAGACATGAGCAGCGCTTTATAAACGAGAATGGGCTGGTTTATTGCAGACTGTTACAAGAAAATAACGTAAATCTGGGCAGAGATGGGTTTGGTAACTGTCTCATTTGCATGGCTCTGACAGTCACGGAAGCTGCACATTAATGAAACGCCTCGTTCGGAGCTGCTAATAAGATTTCGTCTCTCTTTTCAAACCCACTATGTGTTTAATTGTGCTCAACCACCGATCATTAAACCACACCAAACTGGTTGCTTACATGATGTATAGAAGAGTCCGGGGCTAGTTGTCACACGTTGCATTCAGGGTGTTTTTAGCCAGTTTCTGCATAGATGTATATAAATTGTGTTTGGGCTTCGAGAGTGAAAGAACAATGATACATTGCATTTTAGACACATTATACAGTAGTGGGGCATGCACACTGTATGGGGTAAGTTGTCACAGTTAAAACTTTTTAGTTTTAGTTCTTGCATGAAACAATTATAATTGTCTATATGAAAATATAATTGGCTACAATGGCTGTTTGATTGAAATTTAACAAAAAAATGAAATAAACCCTCAAAAACTGATTATGTGTATATATGTCGTACCGTATCCAATGTGAAAATATCCCCAGTCTTGCCTCTTTTCTGCTAAATGAATGTATTTTCATGAATGTTCATGTATTAATATCATGTTGAAATATGTTTGTAAATAAAGCTGCTAATTAGCATGTATTGTTGTATTGGTGCATATAAATAAATCCATATCATTCTTCCTTGTTAATGTAGTGGAATTGATATGCTTTGATTATTTTAACTCTAGATATGTACTGTTTTAGTTCCTGCATGAAATATCTTAAATATAATTGGCTACCATTGCTGTTTGATCAAAGTTATGGAAATAAGTTATGAAATATTCCCTCATTCATCTGTTTAACTAGACTTTTGATCAAAACTTTATAAACTGACTGCGATATAGCCAGCGTGACAAATAGTCCCGGCCTTGCTGATTTACTGCAACAATGAACTGGGGAAAATCATGAATTTCCATGTATTAATATCATGTTAAAATATGTTTGAAAATATATCTTTTAATTAGCTTGTATTGCTGTATTAGTGCATATAAATACTGTAGGCTTATACAAATAAATGAATACCATGTTTCCATGTTAATTTAGTGAAACCGGTATGCTTTGATTAATTTTTTTAACTCTAGATATTTACTGTGTGTTAGTTCTTGCATGAAATATTTTGAATATAATTGGCTACAGTTGGCTGTTTGCTAGACATTATGGGAAGAATTAAAAAAAATATATAAACTATCCAGTTCCTCTGTTTACTATAACTAGACTTTTGATTCAAAACTGTGTAAACTGGTTGATATACACTGGCTAATGTGACAACTAGCCAAAATGAATTATGGAAAATCACACTTAATAAGGTTCATTTGTATCCAGTCAGTTAAAAGTTTGTGCTAACATGCTAAACGAAAAGTTAGCATGTGTCTCAGCATTCACAGCTCGAAGTCACATTGCAACTATTTCCCAGGAAGACATTTAGTTTTATTGATGTGTGCCGTATACGGTATAATGGTGTGAAATAAATCTGTTAGGAGTGTTTTTGTCCTCGGGCCGGACTGGAGCTGTGGACTCATTAGCACGTGCTGCGGCGTTTCGCACACGTCCTCCGTCTCCTGCAGCGCTTGTCAGGGTTAGACACGGTCGCTAAGGTCATTAAGACTGCCAGAGCCTTTCAGAGCTACAGCGTTTAGCATTCAGTGGCGTTTTTACCAGAATATAAGAGTTAATGTGCAGAAATGTTTGCAGGGTGTAATAACAAACAAGCATGCTTTTGGGGAAGTGATTTGGAAAATCTCATTCACGCTATGAAATTTAGCATCATTAAGGCATTACCTGCAAAACGTTTGTTTATGTTTACTCCTAATGTTTATCAGCTCTTTGCTTATCTTGCACTAGCAGATTGTTGGAATATTAAAACACTGGCCTCGGGTTTGAAATCTTATTTTTGGCTGCACTGCATATTTTCATCAGTCGTGTCATTTGATGTTGAGCAGCATCATAAAATCATCCTATTTTCATCATTTATCTGCCTCTAATTGTTTGTTTTTCTTCTGAATGATATGAAATCATTTTCCAGAAACTCACTGAGGGAAGGGAGGAATCTTCATATCTGAGAAGTGAGATCATAAACAGAGATGTGACCTTGTAAACTCAGTCCTCGAGGCCTGGTTTTGTTTTGATGCTTTTTTCCTGATGCCTTTATTTTAGAACTGACAGATTGAATATTCACAATTCTATTATTTTGCCTGCATTTGTGAATAATGCAATGATTTTAATGCACTTTTTATTTGGCGGTAAACTTTCATAAAGACTAAAAAGAGTGATTAGTCTATAATAAATAATATTCAGGCAAAATAAATACAGAAATTATACTTTTTTGTCAGTACCTTGAATTATATGTAAAACAAATGTAAAAATATTTAGAAAAAAAGTTTGTAAATATAGTATTTTTCACAAATTTTTTTTATTAGCATGTGTATTGTTGTATACAAATAAATAAATGTATAGCTTTTCCTGTTAATTTAGAGAAAATGTTGAAAGAACATGACGTATAAATAAATCGTTCAATTATTATTATTATTTTTGTACTATTTTGGTTCTTGCATGAACATTGTGAATATAATTGGCTACAGTTTGATCATATTCATAAATATAAAATACTAAAAGTATTTTAATATTTCTTGTTATTTTTATTATTAAATTATTACTAAGCAAAATTATTAACTGGAATGGTATATATTGCATATAAATATAAATAAGTATTTATGAATAAAAAAATATATTCTTCTTTGTTGATTTATGTGTTAAAAACATTTTACTGTTTTAGATCTTGCTTGAATATTTTGAATATAATTGGTTGCAGTTTGATCAAAATTCAGTTGATTTTTTTCTGATTTAAAAAAAGTTGTTTCGAGATAAAGAATATCATTAAATGGCTGACAATATTGGTGTGTCATTTTTTTTGTTATATAACTGAGCTCACAGCCGTTATTCATTTGGTTTGTGTAGTAATTGCATTTGTTATAAGCCTATATAAGGCAGGTCTAATGCATTTTGTTTCCATTCAACACATGCTCTCCACCCTTGGAAAATCTCACACTTTGAACCCTCAAGCCCAAATTGTTGCACAGAAAAACTATCCAGGTTTTTGCTCTTGGATAACACATTAGACCCGATGCATTATCTTCACTTCAAAGCTTTTCACAGTGCGTGTGTGCTGGATTTTTTTCCATCAAGCTGATCAAACAAGATGAAGATCACAAAAGCTGTAAGAGGAACTGTGCATAAGTCACGCTGGGATCCTGGGGTTTGTTTTCACCGCTGTGTCACCTCTATTGTAGAGGAATTAATTTGATCTGGATGTGTCTCAGTGCTGTCTGATCTGAGAACAGAGCATTAGAGCTTTGATAAATTATCCTCATGCATCTACTTTAAGGAACATTGTGGGGGATTTTTACCCTGATGACTTCAGACAGCATCCGTGGCATGCTGATTATCACAGACAATAATTTCAAGTTCTAGAAGTTATTTCTGTAGTATGAAAAGACAAACGGCAACACAATTACTGTTGCATACTTATAATGGAAGATATGCAACATTTAATGTTTCAAAAAGTAAACTTAACATTAAACTGAGCAAATACACTGAAATTACTGGCTTTAATATAATGTGTTTTAATGCAATTTAAATGTTGCGTGAAAAACAAATGTATTTAATCCAAATATGCTGCTTTTGAATGCCCATAAGCAGAAAAATGCATATAAGTCTGATGAATTATAAAGCTCACATAGCAAAAATGTTTGCTGAAGAGTTTAACTGTAATGTATTGATGTCAGTCCATTTGCTATTTGTTTATCCAGCCTGAGGGAAGTGTTGAAATGCTTGTGTATGGTAATGGACAGTATGCCACACATGCTGTCATTTCAGTTTAGTTTATTTATATGCTGAATTTCATAATACATGTTGATATACAAAGCAGCTTTACAAAAATTACGTTGATAGATGTTGTCGTGTGGTTACTGAGGTGTTCTGAGCCAATTTTAGCATGTTGCCTTTCAAATGCTAGGGATTTGTAGCTGGTTTCCAAGGTGTTTCTAGGCTATTGGCTGGTTTCCTGGGTGTAGTTAGACTAGTGTGGCTGGTTGCTAGGGTGCTGCTATGAATTTCTTGGATCTTGTGACTGGTTACTAGGGTGTTGCTACTGCCAAGGTGCAGGAGCTGGTTTTCCTGGGTGTTGCTAGGCCAAGATGTTGTGGTTGGTTCAGTGGTGTTTATAAGCTATTGCCAGAATCTTGTGGCTGGTTCCAGTGTGTTGCTAGACTATTGCCTGATGTTGTGGCTGATGTCTTCTGAAATGAGCTTTGGTTAATGTTGATGTTTAATGCATGATGTAGGCACAGCATATAATTGTGTATACTGCATGAAATACCTTTTTCATTTTGTCCACCATACTGTAAAATGTGTCTGGTCTTGAGCAGAACTGTGAATCAGTTTCTCTAGCATGAGTAAACTGCACTATATGCCAAGACATGACTGTTTTTTAGTCTGTCAGTAGGTCTCATTTCACCCTGGTTTTCATGATTCAAGTCGAGCTCTTACCTTCAGTCTGACGTCATGACTGACTCCCTGTGTTGCTGCGCAGAATCGCAGACGTGAGACGATTGCCAATATCTTGTCAGAGACAATCGCTCTCTCAGGACGAGGGTTAAGCTCAAGTGGCGCGTGCACTGAATAGCAAACAGCTCTCCATTGACACCGAAGGCTTCACGCAGCGGCTGTCAATCACACATCAGGGTCTCTCCTCCGACTGCATTACATGCTGCGTTTAATGAAGTGCCCTTCATAGTGTTTGTCTCATCTGAAGTGCTCACAGTTAGACATGTGCACTGCTCCAATAGAGACGCAAACAGCTGCCTAAGACAGTCATTGTGAATTAAAGGAGACATGTCATGGAAAGCAGGATTTTTCTTGCTGTTTAGAAACAAGAGCTTGTTGTACTGTGTAGACATGCTACATGCTACAAAGCTTCCTTCCCAGCCCACTTCATTTATCAAAACTAAACTGCTAAAAATTGTTTGTTTACTAATCTTAGGCCTGAAACACTCTACGAAAGCTCAATCGCATTTTATTGGATTACGAAATACAAGCGGAAGTACATGTTTGCATTCTCAATATTGTTTATTTTATTAAACTATTCATTAATTTCTCTTTCAGATCCAACTACTGTCATGGCAGAGCAACATTTTTAAGTAAATGCTTGTGAGCAATGTTATAGTATAATGACTTTTATAATAGACAGAGGTGGGTAGTAACTGATTACATATAATCTGTATTATGCAATCAGATTCCATGTACTTGTAACTAGATGACATTTTTAAATACTTGTAATCAGACTAGTTACTTTTTATTGATTAGATTACTTGATAACATATTATTCACACAACAATTAATTATTCATAACTTATTGATTCTCCCTAATTTTTATTTTTTATACTTTCTCTTCTGAAATAGCCAACTGCTTATACATTCAGAAAGTCTTCCAGTTTTAGACATTCACACAAAGACCAGTCAAGTGGCTATAATTACACAGAAAATTGAGAAGCCACAAAGCATTTGGCCACTGGATTCACAAATATTTGAAAAATATTTCATAATTTTTTTTATGATTTAATTATTAGCTTTTCATTAAACTCGCGATTCCCCAGCAATTTCTTCACGAACTCCAGTTTGGGAAACATTGACAATGTTTAATGCACATCATGTTGTTAATAACAATGAATGGAATATATTTTGTTTCTCTTTGTATTTTTATATCAGGTACAAGATTATCTTATTTAAATCAATGTGATAAACGAGTTAGGTTAAAAGTAGTCTAAAAGTAATCAAAAAGCAGTCTGATTATATGACCTAAAATGTGTAATATAATGGATTATGTTACTGACTACAATTTGTGTCATGTAATTTGGAATCAGTAACGAACTACAATTTGTAAGTAATCTACCCAGCACATAAAATAGATATTTAAAGGAAACTCTATTGCCCCCTTGAGGTTTGGAGTAATGAAAGAACATATACTAAGTACAACACAAATCCCGGAAATGTTGGGACGTTTTTTAAATTGAATAAAATTAAAACTAAAAGACTTTCAAATCACATGAGCCAATATTTTATTCACTAAAGAACATAGAGAACATAACAAATGTTTAAACAGAGAAATTTTACACTTTTATCCACTAAATAAGCTCATAATGGACCAGGCCGAAGACCTTTGTTGGATGCCCGTGGTCTTCGGGCCCTCAGACGACACTGCATCACTCATCGGCATGATTCTGTCATTGACATTACTAAATGGGCCCAGGAATACTTCCAGAAACCACTGTCAGTAAACACAATCTGCCGTGCCATCTGCAGATGCCAACTAAAGCTCTATCATGCAAAAAAGGAAGTCATATGTGAACATGGTCCAGAAGCACTGTCCTGTCCTGTGGGCCAAGGCTCATTTAAAATGAACTGTTTCAAAGTGTAAAAGTGTTCTATGGTGAGATGAGTCCAAATTTGATATTCTTGTTGGAAATCATGGACGCCGTGTCCTCCAGGCTACAGAAGAGGGAGACCTTCCAGCATGTTATCAGCGTTCAGTTCAAAAGCCAGCATCTATGATGGTATGGGGGTGCATAAATCCATACAGTATGGGCAGCTTGCATGTTTTGGAAGGCACTATGAATGCTGAAAGCAAAACCACATACTGCAGCTATTATAACAGCATGGCTTCGTAGTAGAAGCGTACAGGTGCAGAATTGCCTGCCTGCTGTCAAGATCTTTCACCTATAGAGAACATTTGTCACATAATTAAACGAAAAATATGTGAAAGATGACCACAAACTCTTTAGCAGCTGGAAACCTATATCAGGCAAGAATGGGACCAAATTCCAACACTTAAACTCCAGAAACTCATAACCTCGATACCCAGACGTCTTCAAACTCCATGTTTTGAAAAGAAAAGGAGATGCTACACCATGCATACACACATGCCCCCATCCCAACTATTTTGAGACCTGTAGCAGGCATCATATTTGAAATTAGCTAATTTTGTGCCTAACATTTGAACATTTCTCAGTTTAAACATTTATGTTATCTATGTTCTATTGTGAAGAAAATATTGGATTTGAAATTATTTTATTTTTTATTTTATTCAAATAAAAAAAATGTCCCAAAATTTCCGGAATTCGGGTTGTATGTACATGGGATTAACTGCTTGTACAAAATATTGGCCAATGCATTGCCTTTAGCATGTAATTTTTGGTGTGTTTTTTCAATCTTTTTGGTTCAGTAAATCAGGACTGACATTATAAGTAGACTTGGTAATAATTAAAGTGTAGGATATAATTTTTTTTATATAAATCTTGCATACACAGCATAATTTTTAGGTGTTATATGGATATTTAAATGTGAATTCATAGACAAAATAGGTATGACTGATTAATTGCCGTCACAGCAAAGGTCTGACTGCTTAATCTTCTTACTGCGGACAACTGTGACACCTCCTAAAGTGGAGTATGGAAACAGCTCTTTAATTTAGCATTATGTGCTTGACCTTCCTTAACCCTCTCTGAGTTCAAGATGACTCGGCAATAAAACTTCAGATGAGAGGCATGTGAAATGAGCTGTAGAATAAAATAATTTACTCATAATCTCTGTGAGCGCAAACGAGGAGAGACTTTTCTAATATGAACTGCAGTTGAAATGTCATTGGTCTTTTAAATGTCGAGTGATTGGTTTTCAAATATGGATAACGCTGACTATGAAGAGCAAGAGGTGTCTGAAAGACTCAAAAGTCTCTGGGGATTAAGTGCTGATTGAGTTGTTGAATATTTTAGTTCTGACATATATATAAGTGCTGAGAATCATGGGAGATTAAAGGCTCATAAAAGACAACATTGTTATGCAGAATTGTCATCACTTGTGTTGTTTGTCTCTACCTGACCTTCACTGGTAATTTTTTTAAAGATTTGTTGTTGTAGTTGAGATTTGCAGACACATGGATCTACTTCCATGATATTTCTATCTAGATCTATCTATCTATAAAGACAAAAATTGTCATGGCAATGGCAATGATATCCATCCATCCATACTCTAAAAAAATTCTGGGTTAAAAGCAACCCAACTTGGGTTATTTGGCAACCCATCGCTGGGTAAATATTGAACAGAACACATGCTGGGTTATTTTGACCCAGCTCGTTGGGTTAAACGTTTTTACCCACCATGCTGGGTTGTATAATTAAATTTTCATGGTTTGTTTAAAAATTATTATATTGCTGGCATAAATGGGCTGGAAATAAAAAAAATCACACACATAATTACTATAGAGGCAACAGCAATAATCAAAATATGAACATTTATTATTAAGCAAGAACACCCATGGACAAAATACAAATATAATTTATTTGGGTGAATACAGCATAGTTTACAATATTGCATACAGAATCTCACAGAAGTCAGTACACCCCTCACATTTTTGTAAATATTTTATTATATCTTTTCATGTGACAACACTGAAGAAATGACACTTTGCTACAATGTAAAGTAGTGAGTGTACAGCTTGTATAACAGTGTAAACTTGCTGTCCCCTCAAAATAACTCAACACACAGCCATTAATGTCTAAACCGCTGGCCACAAAAGTGAGTACACCCCTAAGTGAAAATGTCCAAATTGGGCCCAATTAGCCATTTTCTCTATGAGAAATGTGACGCGTTAGTGTTACAAGGTCTCAGGTTTGAATGGGGAGCAGGTGTGTTTAGGGTTGGGAATCGAAAATCGATTCCGATTCCAGAATCGGATACTTAAGGTCAGGAATCGGATACTTGTTGTCAAATTAAAATTTCGATTCCTCCTATCGATTCCTATGCGCTTTTTTTTCTTCATCTGTGAGGACCGGTGTGATCTAGCGATCTGCCAGGACCTTGCTCGCTAATCTAAGCCTCCGAAGTTTGCCTTAATTTGCGTTCAGTAGCCAAAAAAGCTAAGTATAATATCTGTGATAGCTAAACATGTTGCAAGAGAGGTGTCACCACCAACATGACAATTTAATAGATCGTTAAAGATCGCAAACATGATTCAAACACCAACGTGATTCTATTCCTAAATTAAAATTATTTTAATTCCTCAACCTTTGAGGTGTGCGATCACAATGTTGTTGATCACTTGGATCATCCAGTGGCCACCACTGATCTAAGCTTGGCCACCCTGCTCAAAACTGCAGTTGTTGTCCCCTTTTTCTTGACAAGAAATGCCTTTATTAAGACGTGGAACCGGTGTATTTTTTGCATCCAAATCCAACGAGATTTTCAGATGCGCACTGCAGCTTTGCCTCAGCGCCAGGCGCGAGTCAAATGAGCGCGGAAAAGGTACACCAGCCAAATGAGCTTCGGTAGAACAATGAGATGCTGTATGTCAGTAAAACAATCTTTCCTGTCCTGTCAGCCGTCACTGTGCTCACTGTGCACGCCCTGATCGCATCATCATAAATAAGCGCACAAGAAACAGTATAGGAGTCTGTCGTCAGTTAAGTCATGAAATTACCAAAAAAGGTGATTAAAGCTGCAAACTGTGCATGCATGTATGAATGCATTACATTTCAGAACGTCTCTCAAATGCATACTAAAATATATATCGTGCAATGGTTTGCTAAAAAGAGACACGGGATAAATGCTTGATATCATTATCTAATCATATTGAATCGAAACTGGGAATCGATAAGAATCGGAATCGAAATCAATAAAATTCAAACGATACCCAACCCTAGGTGTGTTACATTTGGTGTTATCGCTCTCACTCTCTCATACTGGTCACTGGAAGTTCAACATGGCAAAGAACTCTCTGAGGATCTGAAAAAATAATTTATTGCTCTACATAAACATGGTGTAGGCTATAAGAAGACTGCCAAGACCCTGAAACTTATTATCTAATTATAGCTACCTCACTCTAAATAAAAATCAAATTAAGGACTTAAATTGAAAGTCAAAAGACATTCTAAATTCAATTTTCAATTCAGAAAGGAATTAGGTCATATTTGTAGGGCCCTATGAAATCTGAAAATTTTTTCCCAAATTCCATTTGATTTTTTTCTAAATTCATTTTTTTTTCCTCAGAAATTCTGTGTTGTGTATATACATTTTACTGGTTATCAGATGAAAGCATAACACATTGATTTAATTTATATTTTAATTAATGAAAATTAAACATTACAATTTTGGGCAAATAAAGGGGATTTACTATTAAAATCAAAATATTTTGTGAATAATTTTTAATAAATAAAGTTGTATTATTTTTCCACAGTAGTAGTTGTATTAGCACATACATTCTACTAAATAATAGTAATATAGTCCATTTCTGGCACAATGTTTTTAATAAGTTAAACCAAACTTTTATTTTGACGGGCTGCCGTGAATACCTTTAAAGTTCTGTGAATATGATATGACGCTAGGTTTACTCAAATTAATTGGTAAAATGCTCGTGAAGTGACTCTCAGAAAAGTTCTGGAGCTATTGTTCATATATTTATGTCCTCATTGAGACTGCAGACGAGCGCCACGCGCGCTGTGTATGTAACGTTAGTAAACAAAACCGTGCGTCTGCTCCATTCATACAGAGACGCGCAGAACAGGCAGGATTCATATTTAAATTTGCGGCGTAATATTTACAAATACTAGTCCATATCGTGATTTGATTTAAGTGTAATGACCTACTTTTGATTAATTATCCAAACTTTGACACATTCTGTTACATTCCGCGTTAAACTGTAAATTCCGTTTTTATGACTGGATTCCGCGATTCCGTACGTGTTTTTTCTGCATCGCGGAAATCATAGGGCCCTATATTTGTTGGGCTGAAAAAATAGATACGTCTGGGGCTGAATCAATATATAATTATAAAGCTCTTATAGTTTTAGATTCCAAATAACACACCAACTAGGAGTAATTGGTGCAGCAACACACTTCTTTAAATCTGTCTGATTTGACTCAGACTGACCCGGCTGTCTTGTAGAACGTGACTATAGACACACACAAGACAGTGATGTGACGTGTTGGAATGACAGAATAACCTCCAGGAAAACAGTGCAGTAGACAATACTGTGACTATGAGACCTGCTGGGTCTAAATTTAAACACCTGAATTTAACCAAGAGGAAGTATTTGGAGGAAGGAGCATTGTTTATATTCATGTTGTTTTGCAGCGTAAGAATTTCCAGTATGGACACACGGGTGAAATGGGACGTGTGGTTTCCAGGGCTCAGAATAGCTTGGAAGATTCCTCCATGAGAGTGATTTTATGTGCGGCACAGCAGCTTCAGGTTTCAACCGTAGTTACTTTCTCAACAAACAATGCAGGCAGACATGCTGGTATGTCACGCCTGTGTCTGTCTGATAAAAATAAACGGCTAGACCGCTATAGGCATGGAAAGTGTGTTGTGTCAAAGGACAACTTAGCCTAGAGAGATTCATACTTTCGGTGCACCTGAAGAGTAGTTTGCATGGAATTAGAGCTGTTTGGCAAATTGGCATGCACAACACGTAGATATCATTACATTTGCAGTTGCAGAAAATAGAACCGGAAACTTTTTTATAGCACGTGATTTGTCAATTCTTGCATTTGCATTGTAGCATATTTGAAATATTTAGCTTTGCATGGTTTAACAATAAGAACTGCTACTTTTATGCCTTGCAAACTTGCATGGGTTTCTTTTGTGAATTATACATTGGTGTTGGAGATTCTGTTCATTTGTCATTATGTTATCTATCGTATAGCATACTGTACATAGATGAGATTTTGTCAAAATGTACAAAATGGCTTGTGTTGAAAACTACAATCTAATCAGTACATGTCTGTCATTGTTTTCCAGAAGTATGCTTATGTTGCATTAAATCGGTTAAGTTAAGTCATTGTTTTCCAGAAGTATGCTTAAGTTGCATTAAATCGGTTAAGTTAAGTCATTGTTTTCCAGAAGTATGCTTATGTTGCATTAAATCGGTTAAGTTAAGTCATTGTTTTCCAGAAGTATGCTTAAGTTGCATTAAATCGGTTAAGTTAGTCATTGTTTTCCAGAAGTATGCTTATGTGCATTAAATCGGTTAAGTTAAGTCATTGTTTTCCAGAAGTATGCTTAAGTTGCATTTAAATCGGTTAAGTTAAGTCATTGTTTTCAGAAGTATGGCTTATGTTGCATTTAAATCGGTTAAGTTAAGTCATTGTTTTCCAGAAGTATGTTATGTTGCATTAAATCGGTTAAGTTAAGTCATTGTTTTCCAGAAGTATGCTTAAGTTGCATTAAATCGGTTAAGTTAAGTCATTGTTTTCCAGAAGTATGCTTAAATTGCATTAAATCGGTTTATTTTTTTTGCAAATAAAAAATTGTGAAGAGAATGTAATGCATTTTTTTATTTTTAAAACATTTAATGACAAATATGATTATTTCTAGCAAAAAAATAAATGCATTGCTAATTTTTAAAATATTTTTTGTACTTTTGATCCACATCTAGGATTTTTATTTTACAACCCAAATTCCGGAAATGTTGGGACGTTTTTTTTATTTTAATAAAATGAAAACTAAAAGACTTTCAAATCACATGAGCCAATATTTTATTAAAAATATAATATAGAGAACATAGCAAATGTTTAAACAGAGAAATTTGACACTTTTATCCACTAAATGAGCTCGTTTCAAATGTGATGCCTGCTACAGGTCCCAACGTCCCAACATTTCTGGAATTCAGGTTGTATTTTAATTTATTAGATATTCTAGTTTTTAATAGCATGGAAGTGTAAACAACCGTAACATTGATGCTCATCTAGTAAGCAACACTAACTAGTGCAAAATAGTAATTAAAACAGCTTCTCCAACCTACAAGAACTCTCTCGAATCTCCCCTATTACACCAGGCATTTCCTTATGCTTACAAAATGTGTTTAATTAGAGCCTATGCAGTTTCGTTCACACTTTCAGTGTGAGACTTAACAGGTCAGCTGTGAAGCGCTGGCTGTCACAGACCCTTCAGCCATTACAGAGGTGTGGAGAAAGTGTCATCGCCCTAGACTGATCTCAGACCTACTAGAAGCTTCTTAGATCAGTACTGTTGAGTTTATGTAAGAACAGACTTGCTGTTTGTAGTGAGAAGTATTTATATTTATATTCAAGGTTTACCCATTTGGTCCACAAGTGCAGGATGAATCATACATGTTTTTTTTATCTGTTTCTGTACATTTGAAATGTGCCTTTGTGAAAAACAAGTATATTTTAGCATATTTTTATAAACACTTATTACATAAATACAGTTTAAAAGAATATACTTAAGTGTCCTATACTCAAGTAGGACCTGAGCACATCTTTATACACTGAAAAAAATGGTGTATAAATAATTTCATTACAAAGGAATGGCAAGTAACATATTGGAAAAAAGTGAAATTTTGAAGTAAAACTAAAATAGTACTACTAATAATAATACAATTGTATTTTCTTGTAAAACATACTGCAGTAATATTTTTTTGCAACTTTTCAGCGCATGTCATTTCATAAGTACTTCTACTGTCTTTGAAATATGATTAAAGTATCCTGCAGAATGTACTGATGAGCATTACGGTAAACTAATCATTTCTAGTGCAGCTTGTATGTATTTGTAATTTCATTTGTAACGATAAAGCTGTAATTTAGTACATTTTAATATATAATATCGAATAACAGTTAAAATTCTAATCAATAAAAAAAACATATACTTTTTGAAGCACACTACAAGTGCACATTCATTACAATTAAGCACACCTCTTTTTCACAAGGGTGTATGTATCTGCAAGTAAGATAATTAATCAACTTTTAGTACAACAGCATATAGATGACCTCAGTGGTCTCATTTAGATATTGTGGGGTCTCTCTGGAGGATTACGGCCCTATTTGGAAGGTTTGGACGTGCCGATCAGAACAGTTCAGTGTTGATGGATGTGACCGCGGCAGAGGGGACGCTGGGTGTTGGCTGCGTTTCACAGCATTGTTCTCCAGTTTTGCTCTCTCCGGTAGGAAGCCCCCACCACACACTTTTTCCCAGAGTTCTCCTTGGCTTGCTCGTAACACACTGTGGGTCTTTCAGGATGCCCCCTCCATCCTCATATTTAACCCCACCGCTTCTTCCTCCTCACCTCCTCCCCTTCTCCATCGCTCCAGTAAAAAGCACTTCCTATTTACATTTTAGTCATTTAGCAGATGCTTTTATCCAATATTTCCCAGCCAAGTTACACAGGGAAGCCGTGCCAAGTCCACAGCCGGTACTACCATCCTCTTTCTTCTGCCAAGAAAGAGATATTTTTCCTGAGCGACTGTCCCTAATACACTTGCAAGTTGTGTTAAAGAGTTTGTCGTAACTTTATGGCTTTATAAAAGCAGTAAGCCATGTATTAAAGATATTTTATTACGTTTAAGCAGTGTAGTTGAAATGGAAGTGAATTTGAATGCCAAAAATGGCCTTAATTATTGTAAAATTGCTGTAATGCACAGTAATCTAGTAGCTTATTGCATATTTAGATTTTTTTAAACATATAAAACTATTAAAATTTAATATGTAAAATAAAATATTAGAAAAAAGGACACTTAAAAACTTAACGAATATTAGAAATGCACCCCCCCCCCGACTAATTTAAATGCTCTTCCATTGAAGGGCTGCAATTATTAAAACCATAAAAATAAATTAAAGCTGCATAAAATATTTTAAATAATAATGATAACAATAAATACAATTACTAAAACTGAAACTAAATGTAAAATGAAAATATAAAAATAAAAGCTACTTTAAATTATTAATAAATACTATACAAATATAAATAATAAATAATTACTGACTCATAAATACTGGAATAGTTTTAGACACACAGTCTTATTTTTGTCCGCAAATGGCCAATTATTTTACTACTAATGAAATAGTATTATGAATAATAATAATAACTAAAATATTATTAATAATAATAATAAACAATTATTCTGCAAAGTAAAATAGTTCACTATACTAACTGTTATTATATAGTTATGGAGTGGCTGGAGTTATATAGAGCTCATTTATTGCCTTGAGCATATTTATTTCTTTTTAGCAATTGTAGTTCAGTCGGCTGCCTCCCCCTAATAACTGTATCTCCCCGTCCCTGTTATTATATAGTTATGGAGTGGTGGAGTTATATAGAGCTATCGCCGCCCTTCACCAGGCTCCCGACGGGAGTGGGTGTTGAGAGAGGAGGGGCGCATATTTATTTATTTGAAACAGCATTAGGTCTGGCGGCGTGTGACGAGTCGGCTGCCTCCCCCTAAAGTGAATCTCCCCGTCCCTTGGATCGCCGCCCTTCACCAGGCTCACCGCCGCGGGAGTGGGTGTGTGAGAGAGGAGGGGCGCTGAAACAGCCAGTGCGCCTCTCCTCGTGTGATGGAGGCACCGGTCTCTTCCCCTGAAGTGAATGGAGCCTTGCACCGCCGCTGTTATATGTCCGAGTGCGCCTCTCCTGGGTCCAGGAAGGGACGGTCTCTTTCCTGTGTCCTCGTGGGTCCAGGAAGGGAGCGTGGGAGGACCGCACCCACGAGACGGCTGGAGGACCGCACCGCGAGACGGCTGAGGCCAGGATGCCGGGCCGTACCCCTGGAAGCGCCGCGGCCCAAAGGAGGACGAAGCCGCTGATGGATGCCGCCGCCCTCGCGCCCCCGGACCCGAGAGGGGAGCGGTGCGGCCACCGGCCACCAGCCCTTACCTGGACCCTTCCTACCTCCAGAACACTGCCCCTCCTTCCAGAACACTGCCCCTCCTTCACAACCCACGCAGCACGACGAGGACACCAGATCCTGCGGTTTATTTTGGACACTTCATCCCCTTTGGACACTATTTTATTATTTCTGTTGAATAAAAGCCTAAAAGCTCCCGAGGCCTGACGCCCACCCACTGTGTCTGTCGTTTGCTCCTCCCCTCCCGCACAATATAAAGAGCCCTAACTACTGCATGCTCTTTTCAATCTCATTTTCCCTCTTTGTTTGTTTTTTTGTGCTTTTTTTTATTTTTTGCAGCTCTGGAGGTGTTCCACTTGTCCTCTGAGTGTGAACGAGTTAACACATCTGCTTAGCTGCCATCAGTGCGAGTGCATGACTCACGTCCTCAGAGAACATCAGCAGCAGTGTCTTTAAAGTGCAGAATCTCATTTATGCTGCAGCACTAAAGGAAGACATTACCTGTTTTCTACATCATTTTCTGCACAGCTCCGTGATGGTCTCAGCGAGCTAATGATTAAACAGTGAAATGGGCTGTCACATCCTGAGCCCAGGAAACAGCACAGGGAAAAACACATGTTTAGGATGGAGACGCATTACAATGCTGTAGAAGAGGCACAAGTGGATGGTGCATGAATTATAGATTTATTTATAGAACAGGGTTATTGGCTAAGAATTAGTTGAGCTTGCGTTGTTTATGCACCTGATTTGCTGAAGGAATTATATGCATAACACAACTTTTTTTATACTGTTTTCATAAATAAACTCTCTCTCAGAATTCTGACTTTACATCTCACAATTTACATGCATGTATTTATTTATTTATTTTCTCCCCATGGAATTAAAAAACGAATTTAAAATTTATTTCACAATTCTGACTTTTTTCCTCACAATTGCGAGTTTATATCCCATAATTCAGACCTTTCGTCTCATAGTTCTCTCACAAGTTTATTTCTTGCTATTCTTGAGTTCAAGAGTTTATATCTCAGGATCCTTGCAATTCTGAGTATATATATCTTGCAGTTCTCGCATTTCTGATTTTATATCTATATTTTAGTTTATATCTCGTAATTGAGTTTATATCTCGCAATTCTTACAATTCTGAGTTTACATCTTTCTGAGTTTACATCTTGCAATTCTTGCTATACTGAGTTTATATCTCATAATTATTGCAAATCTGTTTTGACTCGCCTTTAATTCCTGCTGAAAATACAATGACTTCATTTTAATGTGCATACCAGCACTGATAGCATCTGGTTAAACTTGACTGCAGTTGTTTGATGAAATACCTCACGTTAAAGTGATGCAACTGTTCAGTAAAGCATTATTTTGACATGTCTAATTAAATGATGATGACTTGCGTGGGAACGAGTATTTTGCAACTTGCCTTCTTATCTGAGCGTTTGATCGTGCTGACGAGAAGGAAACGCATGCAGGGGGAAAATGATTTAGAGGAATGATAGAGAATTGATCAATCTAGGAAGGCTTAGCCCACAGGAAGCCATTAACCACAAAGCAGCAAGTGTCCTGTATCTCACACACTCAGATAACTACATGTTGTGCTCTCTGGCTCTCGGTTGAACTCTCAATGTCCTCGTTTCAACAGGCCTGTGATTGTGTTTTCCTGTTGCTAGCGTTCTCTGAGAGCGCAGGGCAGCCGCTGACGTCTTCAGAGACGGGCAGGGAACAGCTTACCTATAGATAAGACAGGAAGAAAATCAGGCAGAAAATGGCAGCGTGTCACGAGAGTTAGAGCTGTCTACGTAGGGCACTAATGTTTGGAGACCCCTCATTTCCTCATTGTGTTTGGGCCACACAGTCTCACATATAAACACCATGTTCGACATATAAATACAACTAAATGTGCAACTTGCGTGCTCAAATGATAGAAAATTATGCTTTTATTCAAAATTGACGGTAAAAGATTCATAGTGCCACAAAAGATTTCTATTTTAAATAAAAGTTGCTCTTATGAATTTTCTATTCATCAAAGAAACCAAAAAAAATATGTATCACCGTTTCCACAAAAATATGAAGCGGATCAACTGTTTTGAATATTGCTAATAATCAGAAATGTTTCTTGAGCAGCAAATCAGCATAATTCAAATGATTTCTGAAGGATCGTGTGACACTGAAGACTGGAGTAATGATGCTGAAAATTCAGCTTTATGTCACAGGAATAAATTATATTTAAAATTATTAAAATTGAAAAAAAAAAACTATAAAAAAAAAAAAAAGTATAATAAAAAAAGTAAAAAAAAATAAAAAAAACAGTTATTTAAATTTAAAACTATAAATTAAAAATAAATGTAAAATGACTTTTTCACAAAAATGACATTTATATTACTGTTTGTCTTATTTTTACTGTATTTTTGATAAAGTAATAGTAAAAAGTCATTTTTGATAGACAAATAAATGCAGTCAGGGTGAGCTTAATATAGCCTTAATATAGCCCAAAAACACTTGTTGTTTTTTTTAAACCAGCTAATAAAAGTATTTAATTTTTATTTTGTGTTGGTGGCTTTGGCAGACATTTTGCATTAAATTTCCTTGCAATACCATGAGCTTCTGCTGGTGATACGTTTTCTGCAGGAAAACTCTTATTTTTGCAAATAATCTCATTTTATTTAGATTTCTTTGAGTTTTGATTGATTTTTGAGGGGTGTGATATAGTTTTTTCCTATGCTTTCGGGAATGTCTGAACGGATTATTGTAGGAATCTAATTTGCTGTGGAGGAAGATCCGTGACTCAAACACATTCCCTGATGGGTTCAGCATCTGCCTGCACACGTGTGGAGGTGCTAGAGAATTCCCTGGAATATGCATTCCTCTTTCTAATCTCTTCTTTCATTTTCCCATCATAAGGTGTGGAACAGATTGCTTTATTTGTTTTGTTGGAAGGTGGATCAGAGTTATTACAGTAAACTAAAACCAAAACCATAAAAGACACATTGTTACTTTAAACAAACATAAAAAATATCTATTTTGTATAATTTGAAATATTAAAATAAAATTGAAAATTATTATTATTACAAGTAAGTGAAAATTAATTTTAATTTAATTTTTGGTATCTTGAATAAATATGAATAATTTAGTTGAACTTGATGTACTAAAATAACAAACTGAAACTGAATAAAAACTACAATGACAAAACACAACAAAAATACTAAAACTATTTAAAATTAACATAAAAAAACTAAACAAAATATATTTATAAAAACTATAAAGTATAATGATACTAAAAAGCATTACTAATTGTAATTTAGTTTAACGTGCATTAAAATAACACAAATATAAAAAATGTATGTCTGTATAGTTTTAATAGAAAATATTAAAACTACAAAAAATAACGAGCACGAAAAAAGTGCTCGTTATTTTTATTAAAAAGAGAAATACAAAGTATAATAGTTATAATAAAATAACATTTGTAAAATTTAGTTAACTTGATGTACTAAAATAACTAACACTAAAACGGAAATGTCAAAAAATAGTAATTAGTAAACTGTGTATACATGTTTTGGAAAACTGACACAATTATTACAAATTCAAATTAAAACATGAAAAAAATTATTACAAATATGAAATATAATACATACTAGAATAGTATCCAAATGATACTAAAATAGCATTTCTTATTTTAATGTAGTTTTGTAGTTGATGTACTAAAATAACTAAACTAAAACTACATTAAAACTTTTTTAACTATACCAATATTTAAAAAACAGCTAAAAATGACAAAAACAACAAAATTACTAAACCGTAAAAAAAAATGAAAACAGAATCTCAATAGTACTACAAATAACATGTCTAATGCTTTTAGTTTACTTGATGTAAACGTAATATCTAATATCTAAAATAACTAATACATAAATATACATAAAAAATACCAAAACAGCTAAATTACAACAACTTTAGCAAAAACGATAACAAAACTATAAGTGATGTGACATACAGCCAAGTATGGTGACCCATACTAGAATTTGTGCTCTGCATTTAACCCATCTAAGGTGCACACACACAGCAGTGAACACACACACAGCAGTGAACACACACACAGCAGTGAACACACACACAGCAGTGAACACACACACAGCAGTGAACACACACACAGCAGTGAACACACACACTCACACCGTGAACACACACCCGGAGCAGTTGGGGGTTCGGTGCCTTGCTCAAGGGCACCTCAGTCGTGGTATTGACGGTTGAGAGAGTGCTGGACATTCACTCCCCCCACCTACAATCCCTGCCGGCCTGAGACTCGAACTCGTAACCTTTGGATTACGAGTCCGACTCTCTAACCATTAGGCCACGACTTCCCCTAGTGTTAGTGAAATAACAATCAGGTGGAGGCTTTCATAGAAACTTGGAGGGGAATCTCCAGCTGGCTCAGACTGAAGCTCCAGATCCTTGCCTGACCTGTAATTATAACAGGGCACAGTTTGTTGAAAGAGATTGAATAGGAACCTGGATGCATTGTCCATGTGACACGGTCATTTAGCTCCTGCTCGGGTTTCCTCCTCAAGAAGAGTCTTATCTACAGAAAAACACATCTTGAGGAAAGACCGTGTGACCTATAAAGTTGCCGCAGGAGTGAGTTTGTGGATTCAGCCCGTGGTTTGTTTGGGCTCTGGTTTCCTTCTCCTCGCCGTGCACACACACGGACACACATTTTCACTCGTCTTTCTTTCATCTGCGCGCTGGAGGCTGAGCGGCACACCCTGCCCTTGCATTCCATTCAGGCAAGTCAAACCAAAGTAAGGTGAGAAAATTAGCTGGCACTTGATAGGACAGACTCCCCACAGGAAGCAGAAGCACAGCCAAAGTGTGTCCACCCAGACGACCAAACCCACTGACATCCACCTGCATCCTTGTGAGGACACACACACACACACACACACACACACACACACACACACACACACACACACTATTAAAAGATCGGCATTCATCAAGAGATGCCTCGCTGTGTCGGGTCTTTCTATGGTAACAGTTCTTGATTGGCTAAACCCATTCACCTCTCATAACACAAAATGCACATCTTACAGTTAATGTTTAGGATATATACAATTTAGATTTAACACACACACACACACACACATGTGACCCTGGAGCTCAAAAGCAGTCTTAAGTCGCTGGGGTATATTTGTAGCATTAGCCAAAGATACATTGAATGGGTCAAAATTGTCGATTTTTCTTTTATGCCAAAAATCATTAGGATATTAAGTAAATATCATGTTCCATGAAAATATTTAATAAATGTATTACCATAAATGTATCACAACCTAATTTTTGATTAGTAATATGCATTGCTAAGAACTTCATTTGGACAACTTTAAAGGTGATTTTTTTTGCACCCTCAGATTTCAGATTTTCAAATATATCTCCAAATATTGTCCTATCATAACAAACCATACATCAATGGAAAGTTTATGTATTCAGCTTTGAGATGATGTATGAATCTCAATTAAAAAAAATTACCATTATGACTGGTTTTGTGGTCCAGGGTCACATATATAATACAAGTTAAATGTCAATACTAAAATACCATGTCTCATTATAATTTAACTTTGTACTAAAATACCTAAAAATAAAAATAAATAATAGATAGATTTTAAAAAAAAATAATTTAATGATAAAAAACAACAAAATTGCTAAAACTTTAACTGAATTTAAAAAGAAAAGAAAAATATAAAACTAAAAACTGATTCATAAGATTAGTAGCTTATTAATATTATTCATAGTCTATATATTATTATCATAGTACTAAAAAACATTTCTAATTTAATTTAACTTAATTTAGTCTTACTAAAATATCTAAAACTCAACATTACTAATACTTTGAATATCTTATGTATATCTTAATATAAAAAAAAAAAACATTTAAATTATTATTAAATGAAAAAATAATCTTTCTTACCATGATTTTGTATCACCATGACACTGATATATATATATATATATTGTTGTATTGTATTTGTTTACATAATATGTGTGTGTACTGTGTATATTTATTATGTATATATAAATACACACACATACAGTATATTTTTTGAAAATATATATAAATATATTTAATATGTAAACATAACATATATTTCTTAAATATATATATGCATGTGTGTGTATTTATATATACATAATAAATATACACAGTACACACACATATATTACGTAAACAAAACTTATTTTGTATGTGATTAATCATTTGACAGTACTAATATATATACAGTATATATAACACTCACTGGCCACTTTATTAGGTACACCTTGCTAGTACCGGGTTGGACCCCTTTTCCTTCAGAACTGCCTTAATTCTTCGTGGCATAGATTCAACAAGGTGTTGGAAACATTCCTCAGAGATTTTGGTCCATATTGACATGATAGCATCACGCAGTTGCTGCAGATTTGTCGGCTGCACATCCATGATGTGAATCTCCCGTTCCACCACATCCCAAAGATGCTCTATTGGATTGAGATCTGGTGACTGTGGAGGTCATTTGAGTAAAGTGAACTCATTGTCATGTTCAAGAAACCAGTCTGAGATGATTTGAGCTTTGTGACATGCTGCATTATCCTGCTGGAAGTACATCAGAAGATGGTACACTGTAGTCATAAAGGGATGGACATGGTCAGCAACAATACTCAGGTAGGCTGTGGCGTTTAAACGATGCTCAATTGGTACTAAGTGTGCCAAGACAGTGTGCCAAGAAAATACCCCCCACACCATTACACCACCACCACCAGCCTGAACCGTTGAGACAAGGCAGGATGGATCCATGCTTTCATGTTCTTTACGCCAAATTCTGACCCTACCATCTGAATGTCGCAGCAGAAATAATAAACTCATCGAGACTCATCAGACCAGCAACATGTTTTTTTCCAATCTTCTATTGTCCCAATTTTGGTGAGCCTGTGTGAATTGTATCCTCCGTGTCCTGTTCTTATCTGACAGGAGCGGCACCCGGTGTGGTCTTCTGCTGCTGGAGCCCATCTGCTTCAGGGTTTGACGTGTTGTGTGTTCAGAGATGGTATTCTGCATATCTTGGTTGTAACGAGTGGTTATTTGAGTTACTGTTGCCTTTCTATCATCTCTAACCAGTCTGCCCATTCTCCTCTGACCTCTGACATCAACAAGGCATTTTTTGTCCACACAACTGCCGCTCACTGGATATTTTCTCTTTTTCGGACCATTCTCTGTAAACCCTAGAGATGGTTGTGTGTGAAAATCCCAGTAGATCAGCAGTTTCTGAAATACTCAGACCAGCCCGTCTGGCACCAACAACCATTCCACGTTCAGTCACTTAAATCCCCTTTCTTCCCCGTTCTGATGCTCGGTTTGAACTTCAGCAAGTCGTCTTCACCACATCTAGATGCCTAAATGCATTGAGTTGCTGCCATGTGATTGGCTGATTAGCAATTTGTGTTACCAAGCAATTGAACAGGTGTACCTAATAAAGTGAATTAAAAAGGTGATTGTATATTAGTGTAGCATAATCTGAATGTGAGCTCTGACTTTTCTCTTCAAATTATTCCAAGAGCAAGTCCGTTTTAGTTGCTATTTATATCAAGGTTCAAGGTTCTTTTATTCGTCACATACTCAATTATACAGAATATAATCAGTAGTGAAATGTAAATCAGGTCAGGTCCGCTCAATGGACAGTGCAAAATACGTAACACAACACAAGAGAATATATATAAATATAGGTAAAAAAAATAAAGAGTAAATGACTTTTGCCATTTATGACAAAATTACGTTTTATATGACTTTCATACTCTTACTGTACGACAACTACTGGCTTATTTATTTGTGTGCAGCAGTTTTTCATCTTGGTAGAACCGAGAACGTGTCCATCCAGACAGACGGTTCCCAGCACTGAGATAACACCGAAACATTTAATGAACTGATTACAATCTTTTATACTCATTTAGAATAAAACAATACTGCGTGTCTCCTCCTGTGGCCCTGCACTGAGGGCATTTATTCAGTGCCTGTGCTTTCTTTCTCCTCTGAATGCTCCTGTTATCTGGAAGCAATCATTATGTGTTGAGCTCTAGCGCTCACGTGCCTCCTGTGTCCCGGCAGACTAGTGCTGAAATCCACAGCCTCCAGGGATCCTTCTGCCCCGCTCAGGCACAGCTGCTGCTCCGTTCACCGCGGTAAATCACTTCGCCAATGCACCGCAGGTTTGGGTGGAGGATGCAAGTCAATTCATAAATGCTTTGTTTGCTGCATACTGTAGTTGTAATCTCAAAAACGTGACTTTAGAGTAGAAGGACATGTTGTTACCAGAACACATCCTGAGTACCTTTTCATTGCTCGGATTGCTTCCACGAGAGACATTAAGTTCTCAATGTATTTGAAAAAAGTATCACTTGAATATATTTGAGATGTTTTGTCTCATTTAAATCTGAAGTGTTTTATATAGTTTTTTTGTTAATTGTATGATTATTCACTTATTTTTAATTATTCACTCGCATTGAAGAATGAATGAATGAATGGACATAAAATAAAATTAATTGATACATTTATTTTTTTATAAATGAATAAACAAATAAATAAATTGATAAATAAAATTAAATGAATGCATGAATTAAAAATAAAACGAATTAATGAATTAAATAATAAATAAATGGATTAATAGAAAATAAACAAAAGTAAAATGAATGAATAAATAAACAAATAAATGGTCAATACAAAATAAACAAATCAAATGATTAACTTAAAATGAATGAATTAAAAAATAAATGAATGATTAAATAGAAAATAAAATTAATGAATGATTGATTGATTGAATGAATGGATGACTAAAAATGGCTGAAAACTGCCGCCAACATTTCAGCCTTGATAAACATGAGAAAAAGCATGTTGTTTATGACGCTTGTTAATGCTCCGGTTGCTAATTGGAGGCTGTTTATAGTGTCTGCCTGCTTTAAAAGCCTTCACTCTAAATTACACCCTGGCATGAAACACACTCGTTCAGCGTTCCCATCAAGCCCAACAGCAAACGCTAATGTGCAGGATTCTTGGTAAGAGCTCCTGCCTCACAGTCTCTGAGGAACAGAAATGCTTCATTTGGCATTTCTACACTCTTTTTAATGCTTTCTGTGACTAGCTCATTACAGGCCTCATTTTCAGGAGAGCTTTACTTTTTTATGGTAGCTGACCAACTTCGGCAGCACATCCAAATATTTACTTGGCTCAAACTTGTTAAAATACACGAGAGAGAACGCCATTGTGCCATTGCACATTTCACCAAAGCTTGTTCTTCTTTATCTGTGTTGCATTCCCAGCTACATTGATTGATTAGAACAGATTGATGTTTTGATGCTTTATGATTAACGATGATGTGTAAAGAAGCAAAATAACAGTGCTAGTATTTGTTTTGTACAATAATTCTAAAATCACTAACATTTACTGTCATATAATATTCAAACGTTCATCACTGAGCATTTTATTGCATAAAAGGGACTTTAATAATAATGCTACTCGCTCTATGTGCGAGTACATACTGTATATTGTGCATACTGTATATTTTAACTTTTATATTTTCTGTTTTCAGTTTATTTTAGTTATTTTTAATATTTGTATTGTGTTTTATGATCATTTTAATTTTTTTAAAATAAATCTATCTAGTTTTTATTAATTTGCATTTATTTATTTCAGTTTGAGGTATTTTAGTACTTCAGGTTAAACTACAAGAGAAATGTTAAAATATTTGTAAAAAAATATATTTTTCAATAAACAAATAATTTTATCAAATTTAATTTATTTATTGTTTATTTTATTTCAAGTAACAATTTTTTTTTAAAGGTTTTAGTTTTATTTAACTACAATAGTCCTGACTTGAGGATTAGATTATGTTTATATTATTTTATTAAATTCTTCTGAAGTCACACAGTTTGCTTTGTGTGAAATTGAAGACATTATTTTCTGAAAATCATCCTATTAGTTGCATCTCTTGGGTAAGGCATCATATTCAATTATAAACAGGACACAGATGAGTAAATAATAGGAAGAATAAGTAAATAATGACAAGAAGTTAATTTTGTGGGGTGAATGATGCAAGTGTTTGCAGTCCTAGCAATGACATTTACTAAATCTTTCCAAAGCACTTTAACTATTGCAACCAAGCTTATACACTGTCGTGATATTATTAGCTCTGCAGATTTCTATTTTACACGTTCCCATCCATCACTCACAGTTAGGTTTGCATTGAGTAAAGTGTGCGTGGTGATGGTCAGAAGGTCTCAGGAGGATGTGACAAGAGCATGTATTTGTGTCCGTTCTCAGCTTCACTCTCTTTACTCACTGTCTGTGTCCATCGCACTCGACGGATCTGCTAGCATTTACCCCGTTACCATCAGCGGCTCATGATACATCACTTGATATGTGAGCGCCCACAGACGCAAACTGTTCAGCGTTTGAATGTTCTTTCACAAGTGGAGGTTTGTGTTACTCGAAAGGACAGTTGGTGAGACGCTCTGCTCAAGGTTTAACCCTATAACGCATCAAAATGATTTGATTTCTAAGACCTCTAAATTATCAACGGCAAAAACCTGCTGTACACAATCATCTGATGGATAGTTTATACTTTTTAGCAAATAATAGGCCTTTTAGAATGTAAAAACATCAGGATGTGGTTCATATGTCTTTTTGCTGTGAAATCTTTACTGATGTTAAAAATAACAACTTTTTTATTGTTAGTAATATTTCAAGCAATTTATCTATTTTTGGTCAGATGTGAGTATCAAATATGATCATCAGGCTTTTGCTGCATATTTATTTGTTCATCTCTTAATCATTGCTGTATTGCATTTCATTACATGTGTACGCTTTTAAATATCATCTTACTAAGACATTTTTGGAGTTATAGAATGACAATCGATATTTATATGCATTTTATGTAAGCAGTCTGTTATAAATATCTCATAATTTACATTACAAGCTATCAGATTTTAATCTTTTTGTCCACATACAGTAAAGATGTCAGAATATGCACCAAATCTGCATATTCTTTGCTCAGTTTGGCTCTGTTTTTCCCTTCATATTCTCAAGATATCATACCATATCAGACATGTATCAAATGTGATACTCAGCAACAAAAAAAAACACATGCAAACTTTTAAAAGAATATTTCATTTAAGGGTTCAATAAAGAAAATAGATTTTTCTGACTAGTATTTCATATATCAGGGTTAAATGTCATTTTTGACATTTTTTAATAATTTTCCTCCTTTAACTCCATCTCTTTGCCACTGCTTATCTTCCTCTTCCTGTCGAACCTCAAGCGAGATGCAATTTTCTGATTGCGTTTCTAGCGTGCATCAGAAGTGCTGGAACGAGATCACTGTCACTAATGGATCCTCCATGAAGTCCGGAAGATCAAACTGCACCCCAGCCCAAATCAGCTGGATGTACAGTGAAAAAGTTATTTTTAAGACATCAAAAACAGCTCACATGTCCTTTTTCATATGCTCCAAAAACAAGCTGTTCGCTTCACCCGGCTTCCTAAAGATAGATCCCAACATTGAAGTCAACAGTGCTTTTATCCAGCGATGGGGAACTGGGATTCATCTTGATCAAACCGTCTCATTGTTCAAATAAGGTGCGCAGTTTTTTTTTGGGTTTGCTTATGATAACAAGTAGTGTTGAAAGAGATGAGTTTTCAGTGTTTGCAAAGACTACTTCAAAGGGCAAGATGCTGTGATGTACGATTGTCAGCTTCGATTCGAATTTTACTCGTATCATTAGTCAAATCATCACAGCCCAGTAATCAACATCATTCAGTAGGGCTTCTCGTGTCACTGGGCTTCCGGTGATGGAAGTGAGTTCATTCATGCTCCAGGGGCTGGGGGACTGAGCTTCTGGAGGATGTAGATTCGTAAAGTGTGGAAGTTTCAACCCTCTGTAGATTCGTAATAGTGAGTGGAAGTACTGAGGGAGGTTCAGGTGCTTCAGATGAAGTGAGTGGAAGTAGTGGGCTTCTGGAGGATGTAGATTCGTAATATGAGTGAGGCGGGCTTCTGGAGGATGGATTCGTAATAGTGAGTGAAGTACCCATTCACTGCAGAGGATCCATTAGTGAACAAGTGATGTAATTCTATATTTCTCCAAATCTGTTTCAATGAAGAAACAAACTCATCTTCATCTTGGATGGTCTGAGGGTTAGTAAATTATCAGCAATTTGTCATTTTTGAGTGAACTGTTCCTTTAAGAGTTTTACATAATATAAGACGGATGCAGATGCGCTGATTGTGATTGTATTTGCTTTCTAATGTCCTCTTAAAGTCAACATGAATTTAAATTTTACTATATTTATTTTCTCATGACACATAAATCTTTTGTTACATTATAAAAGTTTTATAATCACTTTTTATCAATTGAATGTGTCCTTGCTGAAAATTGCTAAAACTAAATATCACTGTAGTGTATAATCATAAAACCTTATGGAACAGTTCACCTAAAAACTTAAAGGGACAGTTCACCTAAAAATGTCTTCATTTACTCACCATCATGTTTGAAACTTGTGTGACTTTCATTCTTCCCTGAAACACAAAAGGAGATATTAAACAGCCTCAGTCATCAGTCACCTTCCCTGCATGGAAAAAAGACGCAATGAAGGTGAATGTCGACTGATGCTGTCATTCTGCCTAACATGTACTTTTGTTCAATGGAATCACCAAAAGATTCAAACTACATAACAGTGAGTAAATGATGACGACAGAGTAAATGATGACAGAGCGAATCATTGTTACAACCCTCCCCCCTCTCCAAGAACTGTACTCATCCAGAGTGAGCAAAAGGGCTTGTAAAATCACTCTGGACCCGTCACATCCAGCACACTCACTCTTTGAACTGTTACCGTCTGGTCGACGCTACAGAGCTCTGAGCACCAGAACGACCAGACACAGGAACAGTTTCTTCCCTCAGGCAATCCATCTCATGAACACTTGACAATAATTATGGTACACACACTATTTATACACTTATTAACACACATACTTAGTCTACACTTCAATTGCACATAATATACCTGTACATACAAATGTCAATTTGTATATTGTTATTCCTTATTTACTTGTTCTTTTTAATACTTATTTTATTATGTAATTCTGTTGTACTGCGGTAGCTTCTGTCACGAAAACATATTCCTCGTATGTGTAAACATACCTGGCAATAAAGCTCATTCTGATTCTGATTCGGAGAATGGTCAGTTTTAGGTGAACTATCCCTTTAATGACCTTGTCTGTGCAAAATTATATCCAGTCTTTCAGCTTAGCTTATATTTGGCAGCAAAGTTTGCTTTATGTTAAAATGTACCATTCATAACTTCAAAATGTTAAATACAGACACACATTGAATATTATTCATGTAGTGCACTTTCTTACATGCATTAGTGTCATTCCCACTCCAGGAGTTCCTGGAATGGAGCGTACTAACGCAGATGGCCACGAGTTTCCCTGTCACTCCCACATCCCGTTTCCTTGTGTTTGTCATCAGACGTTTGAGGGAAGGATGCTTCTATATATCCGTATCCTCTTCAGCTGCACCGTAAAACCTCGCTCTACAGCTTTCTGAAATGGATCAAGGCCGCGTGTTACACCCAACAGAAGTGTCAGGAACTTCTGTGCTAGAGGAAACTGGATGTGAGGGCGATCACACTCCTTCCAGGATTTATGACAAAGTCATGGCCGTGTTCCTGTAGCGCAGAGACCCCGCCAAAATCAACACGTAATCAATTAACACAACATCTCTTGAGTTCATGTTCGTCACCAATGGTATACTTGAGTAAAAGTACAAATTCCCTAATAAAATATTGTTCCTGAAAAAATATTGCTTTACAATTTTACTTCAGTAAAAGTATTAGATTTTTAATGTATGCAAGTATTAAAAGTAAAAAGTACTGATCGAAGAATGTTTATTTAGTCATTTTAACTTATATACTTTTATAATTAATCATTTTATATTATATCATTTATATAATCCTACTGTTCAAAAAAATGTGGAGGAGGCTTATATTGATATTAAAATATCAATTTAGGTTATACTTCATGTGTGCAAACTAGTGAAAAAAATATAGTATATAAAAATGAGGAAAAACTAAATGCATGTTGACAAACTATAAACCGTAAAAACAGACGTCGTATAGGGCAAATGTGTAAAACAAAAAAATATTTAAAGGCTTTGCATACATACTAGGAACTCATTTGAAACTACTCTGGCATCGAGGAAGGTGCATTCATTTGCGTTATTATGCATTTCATTTGTACCTTAAAACTACACCGGTAAGACGGTGGTACACACATGTGGATTTAAGCATTTCATACAGTGGGCTTTAGTTCACAAAAAACTGACAATCGTAACTAAATATGATTTTCATTTACAATAATAAATCGTAAAGTTCAGCATTAGTAACTTGCATCTCACATCATCAGTTGCGTGGACATTCAAGTTCTGAGGCTCTCTTCCAGACTTGTGAATTGAATTGTTAACTGGAGTAGAGGGCTGCATTGGGATTGAGACACTGTCTTCCATCTACTGGCAACCCGGGGTGCCGAAATACAATTGGGCAAACTGGCAGTGGACGGGTTACACAGACTAAAACAGAGACAGACGTTCTGTCCCGGAATGCACATTTTCAAAGGTGAATAACTGACTGTAGCATTGTTTTTAAGATAAACAAGTATGTTAACTTAGCATGTTTCTTACATATCTGCAAACATATTATGGTATTTGTATGCTTTAGTAGAGTCAAAAACTTACATACAGCACCTTTAAAGGGGTCATAGGATGCTATTTTAAAGATAATTATTTGGTGTAACAGAATAGGTTGAAAATGTAATGTTCAAAAACACATTATTTTTCAAATACTGTACATTATTGCAGTTCCTCTATGCCCCGCCTCTCTCAAACACTTCATATTCTACAAAGTCCCTCCTTCTGACAAGCACAGTCTGCTCTGATTGGCCAGCTGACACAGTGCATTGTGATTGGCCGAACACCACAAGCACACGCCGGAAATGTAACGTCCCTTTCCATAATCGCGAGCTTCAGCTTTTAAAATAAATATAAAGACTGTTAATAATGTCCTTAGTTTTACCATCAGTTCAAGCCCGAAAGGGGAACAGAGTCACATGACAGACACAGTGATGATGCTCGTATGTGTTTACAGTACACAAGCCACGATTAAGAAAGCTGACTCCACTGTGATATGACCCTGTCTCTCTCTCTCTCTCTCTCACACACACACACACACACACGACGCACAAAACTCCGCATTTGAACAGTCAATAGCAAATACTTCAACTAATAACAAAACATACTTACAGTCGCTGATTCAGAATAGTCAGATTGTCATAGCAAAGTCCGAATTACCTCCTCTCTTAGGTTCACGAAACTGTCCTCTATAAAATGCCTTGCACAAATTCGAACATTTGGGTTGTGCTGTTCTGTTGTAAGTATTCTTGATGATTCCTAAATGCATCTATGTTCAGAAGACCAAATAAAGTGCTTTTGCTTTCACTTAGAAACACACAGCGTCTCCCTGACATCGCGGCATCAACACTACTGTGGTTACTGAAACCACGCCTTCTTTCTTTGCATGGACATTTGGGCAGCATTAAGCAAATATTTCCACATCGTGACGTAGACATGTGGGGACGTGTTTAAATGAGCCGTTTTAGGGGGCATGGCAGAGTCTTAAATTTATAAAGAATATCTCTTTGGGTTTGAGACTTTAGTCTTTGCAACTTTAGGGATCTCATCTATGCACAATCAGCTTGTAACACTCCAAAGAGAAAGCAAAGCTTGAAATCGCATCATATGACCCATTTAAGTACAGTGACAACGTTCTGGGTGCTTGCTGTGTGGTTGCTAAGGTGTTCTGGTGATTCGTCTGATCACTTAGTAAAGTAACAGCACACTTTCCTCAACAGCACGCATGATTTGAGGAATCATTCATGTCTACATGATGAGAAATGCATGACCAATTTGAAAACTTGGCACCTAGTCAACTAGTCACTTAGACAGGAGCAGAATCCGTATGGAAACGCTCATATGTGAAAACCGTCCTCGTTGTGAATGAGAGGAATTCAGCTCAGTCATTCATGCTCTGGAGTTTTTCAGAAACAGGTTGAAACTTAAACAGGCATTGCTCATTTAGTTCTTTGTGTTGCCTTTGGCACAGGCAGTGCCTCTGCAGGCCACTGAGGTGAGTTTCAGTAGGTGGCGCTGTTCATTCAGCCAAACATGCTGACTCACAGATGGAAACGAATGGAGCAAAGTAGCAATCACTGCAGCCTTAAACCCTCAGATACTACTGCTGAAGGTGAAATTAATTGAATTTACTCCTCAGAGGAGAAACATTGTTATGTGCTCATATATGCCAATATTTTACGAAACCCACAGCTCCCAGACCAATACTTACTCTAGTACAATTGATCCTTTTGGGAAAATTGCAGTCTATTTCTCTGATTGGATAGCTTAATAGAGTAGAATAGACTGTGAATTAGGGCATGACAACGTTTTGTTCATTTTCCCCCTCCAAATTTAATAAGCACATTTCTCCTGGAAGAGTGAGCTTAATTCAGAGGACAGAATTGGATGAATTTGATAGAGAAGCACGGGTTATATCTGACCACTTTCACTCCTTTTCAACTTTAAACTGTTTGAAATTGAATACTAGATTACTACTTACTCAATACTATATGCAGTATATACAGCTTACGCATACAGTATATGTATGTACAGTATATATAACCTTGGTTACATTTTTGGTAGATTTTGCAAGGTGTACATTTATGTAAGTTAAAGATACCTGAAGCAGGAAATCAGGTTAATTTACATACCGTAAAATAAAATAATAAGATGAAAAATTAAATAAAAGGTAAAGAAAGGTCCATTTTCATGGCATGAACAGAGTGAAATCAATATACATGCATATAAACAAAAAAAACATTATGATCCAAATAGTATAATTCCATCTAACATGCATTCTGAGGTGCATCTAACATTATCTTGAGTCGTCTTATTAACTGAGTGCTAGATTTGGTATGGCCTTGTTGGATGGAATGTGAATTATATTTGTATTTGTAAACATCATATTTTTTTCACTTATTTCTTTTAATCTCATAAAACAAGCAAGCTAAGCCAGTAGTAGTACTGACAATGTCGTGTAAACATGGCTGAAGGCATGAAAAGCGGGGGAACAGACAAACTGAGTCCTTTGAGTGAGTCATTTACGCTGGAACCACTCTGATTGATCCTAACTCAAACTCGTGACTTCAATCATTGTTCACACTACTCACAAGCCGAAACCAGTTCAAAAGAGCCATTCATATTCGAATTTTGACATTGCTTGTAATTATTTAAAAAAGCATTTAATGATGGTAAACAGAGCTTTTTGAAACTCCGAATCAGCTAAACCATGCATCGCTAAATGATTCACTGTTTCGAACTGCTCAAATCGGATCGCGGATTATTTGATTCAGATCAGGACTTTGGAGCGTGTATCGATTCACGAATAATTTGATTCAGATCGAAGTGGGTTTGTTAATCTTTTAATTAAGATCGGTACTTCGGAGAGGGTTTGCGAATCATTTTCGATCTGGACTTCAGAGCACACATCACGTATCCTTTGATTCAGATTGAGACTTCTGAGCGTGTATCGTGAATCATTTGATTTAGATTGGAACTACGGAGCGGGTCGGAGTGTGTATAGAGAATCATTTGATTTAGATCTGAACTTCGAAGCGAGTTCGCAAATCATTTGATTTAACTCGGAACGTCGGAGTGGGTTCATGATTTCTTAAATATTTTATTTGTTGATGTTGTGTGTGTGTGTGTGTGTGTGTGTGTGTGTGTGTGTGTGTGGGTGTGTGTGTGTGTGTGTGTGTGTGTTGTGTGTGTGTGCAATCTGTGTAAATGTAAGTGGTGTGTTGTGTGTGTGTGTGTGTGTGTGTGTGTGTGTGTGTGTGTGTGTGTGTGTGTGTGTGTGTGTGTGTGTGTGTGTGTGCCCACATTTGATAATTGAACCGGCCTGAATTGGATGATATTTAATTTGAATGTTTGTTAATGTTTGGATATGTTGTGGAATTTTTCCATCCAGAATCAGATTACTGACTGCTTTCCTAGCCTGTTGTAGGTAATGAATATCACATAACATTTTGGAGTAACATGTAGTCATTTACCACAATGTTTGTTGATTACAAATGCATAAAACCTTATTTCACAAGCAATGAATTTCCCATGACGATCACATAATACATGTATAGTTTGTGTGCAGCAATACATCTTCCGTGACGCTAGTGTTTATTCATTTGAAGTGGTGTGTTTATCCATCACTACACGATTACGGGAACTCCTCGTTGTGAGATGCACTTCAGTCAGTGGTGAATTGGTAAACACTATTGTTTCACTAAAACAGTCTCGGATGAGCAACCTAATTAGCTCAAATAATGTTATGTGGTCTGTCGCTTTAACTTTTCTGTGAATTTTTTCAAACTAACCTTTGTTAATTACATTGCAGTGCTTGATGGAAGCCAATAAGGTGCTAATTGCTGTAGGTTCTATTAGCACAAATAGAGCATCTAATGGGCTTCGGCGAAAGTCGCACATCAGGTGCCCTGCGCTGATCAAAATAACAATCAGAGCCATTTGCCAGAGACATTCAAGAGCTGTTATTTTAACCTATACTGTAGAAGTGTTGCTCGGTCTAAAGGTGGATTTTATAAGCCTTTTTCTTTCCAGATGGCAAACAAGGACGCTCAATCTGACTGGATCTGCTCTCTCTCTCTCTCTCTCTCTCTCTCTCTCTCTCTCTCTCTCTCTCTCTCTCTCTCTCTCTCTCTCTCTCTCTCTCTCTCTCTCTCTCTCTCTCTCTCTCTCTCTCTCTCTCTCTCTCTCTCTCTCTCTCTCTCTCTCTCTCTCTCCCCCTCTCTCTCTCTCTCCATGTTTCTCTGTGGCCTGTCACCTCAGACGCCTCCTGAGACCTTCAAGGTCGAATTAATAGTCAAATTTGTAGCTCTCTGTCCAGCACAGGGAGTTTCTTCTTAGCACTATGTAAATTTCACTGAATATATTTGAAATTTAGAGTGCTATCTCTCTAGACGTTTGCATCGAGTGACTGGTAGCTTTTTGGTCTTTTTGTTGTGCTACGAAATATTAGACCAGGAACTCACTTTATGACCCTCCTTGTCAGGTTTTGGCTGGGAACAAGAAAACAATAGTGTGAACCATGGACAACTCCCAGTCAGCGATATGACAAAATGCACCAGGAAACACCTCGTTACGTCTTCAGGAAAACCGCTTTTCTCCTTCTACACCTTCTTTTGAAACTGCTGGAGAAAATGTGTTTTGTGCATTACAAGGGAATGTTGTTCATATACAAACATGGCAGTTGGGCTCGCATTTTGATTACATTTTATATTGCAAATATATATCAGATGCACCAACTCTCATACTCTAATATAGTGCATTCATAGTATATACTATATTATTTATATAGTGCTAATCAGGGGCGGATCTAGAAAATATTTTTTAGGGTGGAAAAGGGGTGGCACTGGGTCTATGAGGGGTGGCAACACCAAAGCAAGCCCCCATGCATAGTTTTTGGGGATTTATTTTCTGACATGCACAGTTGTGTTCACAAATATTGCATTACCATCAAGTAAACATCTATTCCAGTGGTCGGCAACAGGCGGCCCGCGGGCCAAAACTGGCCAGCAATAATATCTGGCTCGCGCCCGCACTTGATATTTGGTGATGAATTTTTGGCTCAAGGTCTGCATTTAAAGTCACACCAGAGGTGTTCAGCTGCTTTCTGCAGACCAGTCAAGTTCTTCCACACTGACTGAATCATCATTTCTCTTTGATTCTTGTCTTATACACAGAGACACTGTCATGTTAGAATAGAAAAGGGTTCTGTCCAAACTGTTGCTATAAAATTAGAAGCACACAATTCCCTAGAATATCATTATATGATTTAAACATTAAGATTTGTACTCATGGAAATTACTAAAGTAGTCAAACCTTTCGTTAGAAGGGGTGACCCAATACTTTTGGCAATATAGTGTATATATATATGCAGTTATTTCTCAGTTCTGTACATGCAGTACACATAAAAAATGGTTACAAATAAAATTTGACAGTCACACATTAAAGGTGTATAACATGTGCTACAGTTTACTGTACATATAGAATAGTGAAATTTCCATCATCTAATGTACTGGTACTGTACTGTAATTATACTGAATATGTAAGTATAAAACCCATGTATATTGTCGGAGAATCGGATCACCAAACAATTACGGGATGAATCTCAGACATATCCGGACGGGATTAGATTTCTCAGAGGACTTCTGAATAAACCGAGAAGCAGTATCTGATTCACGAACAAATGTAAAAAACAAATCATTAGTGTATGGGCTGCGCTTTGTGTTTTTGACTCAAAAAGAACCGGTTCATAAGAGTTTTTTGTTAATGAAGTTAACTACACCACTGGGCGTGCTGCGTGCACCGTACCATCGTGCACAGTTTAGTGAAAGATGTGGTTTTTTTTTTGTTGTTTATTTGCCATTATTTTCCGTTAAGCTTTCCTCACCGCAGCTGAAATATAGCACATGAAACACTGCTTACATTGATATTTTATTCTGTGATAATTCTGGGGTGGCAGGGGTAGATACACCCCTGGTGCTAATTGATAGCAATTGATAATCAAATATAAATTTGAATACTAAAACACTTTCTTCTTTGCATATTAAGGATAGATGATAGAAGTTGAACGTATATGTAAACACTGACTACATGCACTGGAATTGCACTGCGCCATGCATATTCAAATTAAATCAATGTCAGAAAGAAACATGTAAATGAGGCTCATTATACAATGTGCCTGATCCATGGATGCCAGCATTATTTGCCTGACACTATTAATGCTGCATTAGTTCTTTGTGCTATTACCTGATTTGCATCATTCTTTAGTGAATAATTGTCAGCATTAATACTCCAGTCTTCAGTGTCACATGATCATTTAGAAATAATCATAATATGGTGATTTGCTGCTCAATCGTTTGTTATAATTATTCAATATTGAAAACAGTTGTGCTGGAGTTGAGCTGCATTAAATTGCTGCAGGGACAGAAATGTTGATCTGTTTTGGGTTTTTGGCCTGGATGCAGGAGAAAGATCATGGGATTCAGGATTTATCAACTCGTCAGAGGCCATTAAGCAGTTTTCCTCTGAAATACTCATCTGACGAAGACCATTTTGAATAAGAGCTTGATGATTATGTTCCCTGGGTTGGTTGGGTACTTGGGTTATTTTTGTAATTGCAGAACCTCTTTTGGAAATTATCCAAGTGCACAAGTAATCACAGTGCTTTATTCGTCAATAGGACAGCTCATGTCATTCATATAAAGAAAGACTTTTGCTTCGTTTAGATTTAGGATTTTTTATATAGATATATACAGTGTATATATATATACACTCACTGACCACTTTATTAGGTACACCTTGCTAGTACCGGGTTGGACCCCTTTTGCCTTCAGAACTGCTTTAATTCTTCGTGGCATAGATTCAACAAGGTGTTGGAAACATTCCTCAGAGATTTTGGTCCATATTGACATGATAGCATCACGCAGTTGCTGCAGATTTGTCGGCTGCACATCCATGATGTGAATCTCCCGTTCCACCACATCCCAAAGGTGCTCTATTGGATTGAGATCTGGTGACTGTGGAGGCCATTTGAGTAAAGTGAACTCATTGTCATGTTCAAGAAACCAGTCTGAGATGATTTGAGCTTTGTGACATGGTGCATTATCCTGCTGGAAGTAGCATCAGAAGATGGGTACACTGTAGTCATAAAGGGATGGACATGGTCAGCAACAATACTCAGGTAGGCTGTGGCGTTTAAACGATGCTCGTAAGGGGCCCAAAGTGTGCCAAGAAAATATCCCCCACACCATTACACCACCGCCATCTGGCACCAACAACCATTCCACGTTCAAAGTCACTTAAATCCCCTTTCTTCCCCATTCTGATGCTCGGTTTGAACTTCAGCAAGTCGTCTTCACCACATCTAGATGCCTAAATGCATTGAGTTGCTGCCACGTGATTGGCTGATTAGCAATTTGTGTTACCAAGCAATTGAACAGGTGTTACATAAAATGCTACATTAAGTGGCCGGTGAGTGTATGTGTGTGTGTATATATATATATATTGTATGTATGTAGACTGAACAAAATTATAAACACAACAGTTTTGTTTTTGCCCCCATTTTTCATGAGCTGAACTCAAAGATCTAAGACTTTTTCTATGTACACAAAAGGCTTATTTCTCTCAAATATTGTTCACAAATCTGTCTAAATCTGTGTTAGTGAACGAGATAATCTATCCGCCTCACAGGTGTGGCATATCAAGATGCTGATTAGACCGCATGATTATTGAACAGGTGTGCCTTAGGCTGGCCACAATAAAAGGCCACTCTAAAAAGTGCTATAGCCGGAAGCAACATTTTAAAGTTAAAAACACATTAATGATGGATTTGTTTCTTACAAACAAACAGCCTTTGGCTTCACAAGCTGTTGTTGGATGGACTGGAGTGGAGTGGATTACTTGTGGATTATTGTAATGTTTTTATCAGCTGTTTGGACTCTCATTCTGATGGCACCCATTCACTGCAGAGGATCCATTAGTGAGCTAGTGTTTTAATATCTCCAAATATTTTATACAAATTTTTATTTTTAGGTGAAATATTCCTTTAAAACAACACTGGAGCCCATTGACTTTCATTGTATGGACAACAAAAGCTTCTTCAGAATATGATATTCTGTGTTCCACAGAACAAAACAAAGTCATACAACACAAGGGAGAGTAAACTATGATAAAATATATAAATATATTTGGGTGAACAATCTCTTTAAGAAAGTAGTTGCAGTACAGTAGGTTTTGTAACAGAGCTAATGTGTTCCGACTAACATGTGACATTCTTTTTGCTTTATTTTTATAATATGCATAAATTGAGTAGATTTCATGGCAGTTTTTCTTTTTTTTGACTCACATAAAGACACTTCTGAATGTGGCAATTGTAACTAAACAGTTTATCAAACTCATGGGTCACTTTACAAAAGAGTATTATTATCAAGCGTCTGTGTCCTGTTTGCTGATGTCATTAGTGGCGTTTGGTAAAGAAAGCAACTATTGCTCATATAAAGCCTAAACATGATCTGCACAAGTATGCATTTGCATTCACAGCCTAGCATTTTGGCAATGCATTTTGGGGCGAGCACTATTACAATTTAGTTTATATATTGAAGTGTGTGGATTAAAATGTGCAACTGCACTGGAAGGCTGAAAACTGAAAACATGCCATCAGTATCATGCATAAAAAAAGAAGAAAAGAAAAGGATTGCGTTGAACCATGACAGCTAGTGTAATTCACATGAACGGCCCTTTTAAGGAGGTACTTAACGAGCAAAGCTTCCGTTTCTTTGGATGAGAGAATCTTTGAAGCGGCAAGCAGCCTCTCATCTTTGTGAGACTGTGGAGTTTGTTGCTATGGCGATGGAAGAAGAGACAGAGAGAGGAAGAAGGGCATTGAAGTGTGAAGTGCACCACAGCTGCCACATGACCATAGTTGTTACCACGGCAACATACTTTTACATAGTATTATACATAATAAATACATAGTATTTTCATATGAATGAAATCCAATGGACATTAACCTCGACGTGCATTTTCTGTATATTGATCACATTGACGGTCTAACTGTGCATTTAACTGTAAAATGTTATCAAAACGATCAGATTATGTCATTAATTTTTCATTTTTAAATCAGCTGTCATATAGAGACAGTTTTCCATCCAATCAGATCCTGATGCGTAAAATCAAGTCCTGCATCATCTCATTGAATGTCAATCAATTGGAAACACAAGTGAAATGGTTTAATATTTCATGTTCATATCAAGTTCTCAGATGTGTTTAATGCTAATGTAAAGTTTGGGGACAGTAAAAAAAAAATTCAGAGGAAAGTATTACATTTATTCAGAAAGTATTCTTTAAATTGATAGAAAAAAGTGACAGTAAAGACATTTAATCTTACAAAAGATTTTTTTCAAATAAATGCTGTTCTTTTGAACTTTCTATTCATCAAAGAATCCTGAAAAATAAAAATGTATCATCATTGCCACTAAATATGAAGCAGTACAATTGTTTTCAACATTGATAATAATCAGAAATATATCTTGAGCAGTAAATCAGTATATTAGAATGATTTCTGAAGATCATGTGACACTGAAGACTGGAGTAATGATGCTGAAAATTACAGCTTTACATCACAGAAATAAATGACATTTTAACATATAATGCAATAGAAAAATGGTTATTTTAAATTATATACATGCGGCCTTGGTGAGCAAAATAAATTATTTCAAGAACATAAAAAAAATAACCAACCCACTTTTTTATGGAAAAGGTTCAAGTTAATGTTGATATTTATATATTTAGTTTTTCTTGGCAAATCTGAACAAAGTTTGAGACATTGTTACCGGGGTCAGTAAAGTCTTGATTTGCTCTCTATTTAGTCTCAGAGAAGTAATTGGGATATTAAAGCCCTCAGTTGTGACTTTTCTGTCCTACAGTCTGTGACTGTTAAGATGAATCTCATGATCATTAATTCTCAGACTGACGAAGATGTTGGCATTCCTACTATGATATATCTCAATAGTACATTGTTCCTCATGAATAGCTTTTCTGTCCATCCCGATTCGTTCCCCCCGCTTGATAATAAACACAGTTATATGTGTGACGAGCGTCTCAAGTCAGCAGATGGTCACGAAACAGACCCTATCTTGAACCTCTTGAAAACAGCGCTATTGTGAATAAATGTAAAAATGCAGAGAGTAAATGTTGTGGCGTAAGAGAAATCTCCTGAGGTCACACTAAGTTAATGTGTGTGAAGTCTTGGGAATTTCTCAAACGCAAAAGCCTTTGAAATCCGAGACTTTTAACATGACTGCACAGCCCCAGATTGCCTTAAAGCTGGCAATAACACAGAAATGACTAAACTGGCACCCTGATGTGACAGAAATATTGATGTCAGAGAGGAGGAGGGTAACAGGAGATCTGTGACAGCAGCTGAGAGAGTTCACAGCCTCCTCAAACCCATCTGAACTGAAGATCTGTGACTGCTCATCTGTCTGCTGAGGCTCTGCTAAACCCTGCTTTCAAAAACAAATGTGCTTTAAGAATTATTTTATAACGTTGAATCTGAAACTTAACTTACAAATATTTTGTGCTAATGTTTTGAGAATGTTATCAAAGCACAGTTACAGTGCCTATAAAAAGTCTTCGTACCCTTCATTTTTTTTCACATTTTGTAATATTGCTGCCTTTTGTTAAACTGCTTTAAATAAAAAAAAATCCACATCAATCTACACTCCATACACCATAATGGCAAAGCAAAAAACAGGGTTTTAACATCTTTGCAAATTTATAAAAACAAAAAACTTAAATGATTCCATTGCATAAGTAATCATATCCTTATCTAGGACAGTTTGCTTGTAGTTGCTTATTGCTTGTAGATGTTACTACACTTTGAGTGACGTTAACCTGTGGCAAATTCAATTGAATGGGTATGATTTGGAAAGGCACACACGTCTTAATAAACGGTCTAACAGCAGAAAATGCATATCAGAGCAAAAACCAAGCCCTGAGGTCAAACAAACTGCCTGCATTGCTCAGAGACAGGATTGCATCGAACCACACATCTGGGGAAGAGTTCTGAAAACAATTCTGCTTCATTGAAGTTTCACAGAAGCATGTAGTCTCCATTATCCTTAATGGAAGAAGTTTGAAACAACCAGGATTCTTCTTAGAGCTGGACTCCTGGCCAAACTGATGGAGAAGGGCTTTGGTTAGAGTGGTGACGAAGAACCTGATGGTCACTCAGTTGAGCTCCATGATCATATGTGGAGATAGGAGAAACCTACAGAAGGACAAACATCACTGCAACACTCCCAACGATCTGGGCTTTATGCTGGTGTGGCCAAACTCAATCATCTCCTCAGTGACGACACGAAAACACTTGGAATTAGCAAAAAAGCACCTAAAGGACCCTCAGACTCCGAGAAACAAGATTCTCTGGTCTGATGAACCTCAATTCTAAGCATCATGTTTGAAGGAAACCAGCTCTGCTCATCACCTGCGGAGTATCATCCCAAAAGTAAAGTGTGCTGGTATCAGCCTCATGCTGTGGGCTGTTTTTCAGCGGCAGGGACTGAGGAACTCATCAGAGTTGAAGAAAAGCTCAATGCACCAAAATATTGAGATAGCCTTAATGAAAACCCAGTCCAGAGCATTCAGAACCTCTGAAGGGCAGAAAGTTCTCCTTCCAACAGGACAGTGAACCTAAGCACACAGCAAGAGTGGCTTATACACAACGCTGTGAATGTCCTTGAGTGGCCCAGCCAGAGACTGAGCTTGAACCCAATCAAATATTTCAGGAGAAACCTAAAAATGTGCGTCTGCCCCATCCAACTTGACAGAGCTTGAGAGGTGAAGAGATGAGGAGAAGAATGGTTGATAATTTCCAAATACTGATGAGCAAAGCTTGTCGTATCAAAAAAGAAAAAAAAGACTCGAGGCTGTAAAGGTACTTTAGCTAAGTACTGAGTTAAGGGTATGAAGACTTATGCAATGTACTTATTTCAGTTTTTGTATTTTTTATTAATTTACGAAGTTGTGACAGATTTTTTATATCCTATTTGTTACACCGGGTTTTATGGATCATTTATGATATAGCGATAATACGTAGCTCAAATTTGAGGAGGAAAAGCAAATTAATTTTATTCAGAAGCCCAAACTGAGCAAAAATATTCAATTAAGTGCAGAAGTTAATATTTATATGGCCAAAAAGTATCAAATTCTTGTAATATAAATCAGTAAGATCTTTATAACAGTATAGCAGATATGCATAAAATGCATAAATATCTGTCGTCCCTCTATATTTTCCAATAATGTCCTAGTAAGGTGATTTTTAGATGCTTAGTTTTATGATCAAAACATATGTATAATGCTGTGTGATACAATGATTGAGAGATGAACAAATAAATGATGATCATATTTGATATTAACATTTGAACATGATTTGTCCTGACTCTCTGTGGTCATTAAAAATCCCATGGCACTTCTCGTAAAGAGTAGGGGTGTAACCCCGGTGTCCTGGTCAAATTCCCTCCACTGGCCCTTGTCAATTATGGCCTCCTAATAATCCCCATCCACTTGATTGGCTCTATGACTCTCTCTCCTCTCCACCTGTAGCTGGTGTGTGGTGAGTGCATACACTTGATTGGCTCTATGACTCTCTCTCCTCTCCACCTGTAGCTGGTGTGTGGTGAGCGCATACACTTATTGGCTGACTCTTCTCCTCTCCACCTGTGTGTGGTGAGCGCATACACTTGATTGGCTCTATGACTCTCTCTCCTCTCCACCTGTAGCTGGTGTGTGGTGAGCGCATACACTTGATTGTCTCTATGACTCTCTCTCCTCTCCACCTGTAGCTGGTGTGTGGTGAGCGCATACACTTGATTGGCTCTATGACTCTCTCTCCTCTCCACCTGTAGCTGGTGTGTGGTGAGCGCATACTTGATTGGCTCTTGACTCTCTCTCCTCTCCACCTGGCTGGTGTGTGGTGAGCGCTATGATTGCTCTATGACTCTCTCCTCTCCACCTGTAGCTGGTGTGTGGTGAGCGCATACATATTGTCTCTATGACTCTCTCTCCTCTCCACCTGAGCTGTGTGTTGAGCGCTACACTATGGCTCTACTCTCTCTCCTCTCCACCTGTAGCTGGTGTGTGGTGAGCGCATACACTTGATTGGCTCTATGACTCTCTCTCTCTCTCACCTGTAGCTGGTGTGTGGTGAGCGCATACACTTGATTGGCTATGACTCTCTCTCTCCTCTACTGTACTGGTGTGTTGAGAGCATACATTGATTGGCTCTATGACTCTCTCTCCTCTCCACCTGTAGCTGGTGTGGGTGAGCGCATACACTTGATTGGCTCTATGACTCTCTCTCCTCTCCACCTGTAGCTGGTGTGTGGTGAGAGCATACACTCGATTGGCTCTATCTCTCTCTCTCTCTCTCTCCTCTCCACCTGTAGCTGGGTGTGGTGAGAGCATACACTTGATTGCTCTATGACTCTCTCTCTCTCTCTCCACCTGTAGCTGGTGTGTGGTGAGCGCATACACTTGATTGGCTCTTGACTCTCTCTCTACCTGCTGGTGTGTGGTGAGCACTATGATTTTCTCTCTCTCTCCTCTCCACCTGTAGCTGGTGTGTGGTGAGCCATACACTTGATTGGCTATGACTCTCTCCCTCTACTGTACGGTGTGTTGAGCGCATCATTGATTAGCTCTATGACTCTCTCTCTCTCCACCTGTAGCTGGTGTGTGGAGCGCTCCTTGATTGGCCTGACTCTCTCTCCTCTCCACCTTTAGCTGGTGTGTGGTGAGAGCATACACTTGATTGCTCTATGACTCTCTCTCCTCTCCACTGTAGCTGGTGTGTGGTGAGCGCATACACTTATTGGCTGACTCTCTCTCCTCTCCACCTGTGTGTGTGAGCGCATACACTTGATTGCCATGACTATCACTTCTCCACCTGTATGGTGTGTGGTGAGTCTATGATTGTCTCTCTCTCTCTCCTCTCCACCTGTAGCTGGTGTGTGGTGAGCGCATACACTTGATTGGCTCTATGACTCTCTCTCTCCTCTCCACCTGTAGCTGGTGTGTGGTGAGCGCATACACTTGATTGCTCTATGACTCTCTCTCCTCTCCACCTGTAGCTGGTGTGTGGTGAGCGCATACACTTGATTGGCTCTATGACTCTCTCTCCTCTCCACCTGTAGCTGGTGTGTGGTGAGCGCATGAGCCGTTGCGTACTGGTGTGGTGGGGACTTGATTGCTCTATGACTTACTCTCTGATCTCATGAATCTCTCCACCTGTAGCTGGTGTGTGGTGAGAGCATACACTTGATTGGCTCTATGACTCTCTCTCTCTCTCCTCTCCACCTGTAGCTGGTGTGTGGTGAGCGCATACACTTGATTGGCTCTATGACTCTCTCTCCTCTCCACCTGTAGCTGGTGTGTGGTGAGCGCATACACTTGATTGGCTCTATGACTCTCTCCCCTCTCCACCTGTATCTGGTGTGTGGTGAGAGCAACACTTGATTGGCTCATGACTCTCTCCTCTCCACCTGTAGCTGGTTGTGGTGAGCGCATACACTTGATTGGCTCTATGCTCTCTCTCTCCTCTCCACCTGTAGCTGGTGTGTGGTGAGAGCATACACTTGATTGGCTCTCTGACTCTCTCTCCTCTCCACCTGTAGCTGGTGTGTGGTGAGCGCATACACTTGATTGCTCTATGACTCTCTCTCCTCTCCATCTTGCTGGTGAGTGGTGAGCGCATACACTTGATTGGCTCTATGACTCTCTCTCCTCTCCACCTGTAGCTGGTGTGTGGTGAGCGCATACACTTGATTGTCTCTATGACTCTCTCTTCTCTCCACCTGTAGCTGGTGTGTGGTGAGCGCATACACTTGATTGGCTCTATGACTCTCTCTCCTCTCCACCTGTAGCTGGTGTGTGGTGAGCGCATACACTTGATTGGCTCTATGACTCTCTCTCCTCTCCACCTGTAGCTGGTGTGTGGTGAGCGCACTGGTGCCGTTGTCCTGTGGCAGCCGTCGCATCATCCAAGTGGATGCTGCACACTGGTGGTGGTTGAGGAGAGGACCCCCCCACATGATTGTAAAGCGCTTTGGGTGTACAGCAATACACAATAAAGCGCTATATAAATGCATCATTCATTCATTCATGATTTGTCTAAAAATGATGTGTGGATAATCAATTAAACCTAAGCTGCTTGAGTCCAGTACGTGTTCATCTTGAAATATTACTAACAATATAAAAGTTATTCTTATGTTTACGTTTGCTAGCGTCTGCTATAGCGCTCCTTGTGGCAGCTCTGAGAATACAACATGAATTGTGCCTGCATGGCTGGTGTTTACATTCACATAATTGGATCAAGTATGCATCAAGACATGAGGCATGACTATCATAACTACAGAGGACATACAGGGTTCATTTTAACAATGCACTCTCAGCAGTCAGTTGTTTATCTCTGTCTGACATTAGTATTCAAATGCATTCAGAGCTGTTGGGGGACACTACGAGATCATTCTTTATGCTTTATTCATATTTCCACCAATAATTATTCTTAATCAGCTTTCCATATCTGTTCAATGTAATGATGTGTAAAAGCTTTAAGCTGGATATGAAATGGCTCTGCGTCATGCACAGCTCAGTTCATGAGTTCAGGCCGCAGTGGTTTAATGTGCATTTGTTTCTGTAGAAGTGCGTTATCATAAAATGTGATGCTCTAAAATATTTGGGAAGGAATAATAAATAGAATAGACCATTGTTTTGTTGTTTTTTTCATTAGGAATGAGGATGATGTTAATGTAATGATATCTGAACTCAAATAGACTGAATTTCTGCTAGTGTTTTTGGCATGTAGATAAAGAGAGATTGTGATCAAATTATCAGCAGTCATGTGACTCATTTGTGTCATGAATGATAAGATATGGACAGGATGTTTATTTCACATTTATTTCATCTTTTGAGCGGTTTCATGTTTGTTGTTGGAGTATATTTTACACACAAGATTAATAATATTAGTGGATTTATGTGCTTAATATTCATTCATTCATTTAAAACATGCTGAATTCACATTTGGATTTCCCTTGTTTTTTTTTGTTTTTTTTAGTTTCATATAAAATACTACTGTCAATTTATAGATACTTTATATAATTTTTTTTACATTGTCACAAATCCACTAAAATAAAATCAATGATGCAAAAAAACAAAAATCATATTTTGTCAATTTGTAGATATTTATTATGCTGTTTTCAAAATTCAAAACAATAATACTCACAAATCGACTGTAAAAATGAAATATTTTTATAAAGTCAAAATACTGTACACACTACTGTCAATTTATTGATATTTATTTTATATATATGGTGTATTTAAAATTCTGATTTCCTATAATTTTATTTTTAACATTATTCACATCACATCCACTGCAAAAATAAAATAAAATAATAAAAAAATAAATTCATACTGCTATCTTTTTTATTTGGTACACTCTGTATTTAAAATTGGTATTTTCTTGTATTTTCTAAAATATTTCATATTTACAGATCCACTGTAAGAATAAATAAAACAAAAAATGAAATCCATACTGCTGTCATTTTATTGATGTTTTATGTGTGCTGTATTCAGATTTTAATATTCACAAATCTTTAGAATCAGTTTAATATTCACAAATCTGTACAAAATCAAATCAAATAATAATAGTAAAATCAAATAAAGTCCCAAGCCCAAATGACCTGAACGACTCTACAGTGACCTGACCTCAGTGAAAGTGACCTCAGGGCTGTTCCCACAATGTCAGGATTGTCCCACAAATATGTAATGCATCTCTTGTAAAAACAACAGAAACAGGAGAAGCTGGGCTGTCCTGCCTGTGTTTCAGACTCGACCCGTCGATGTGCGGCTGGTGTTTTAATGCCATCTTATCTGCAGTGACCGAGAGCGAGATACGACCTCTCTTTGTTGTGCTCTGAGAGCAGAGCCGTAATGGCAGATGTTTGCAGATATCACAGCGATATTGTGAGAACAGCCTTGAGGTTGACATGGTGTTCTTTTCAGCAGTGAATTTAAATGAAAATGCTTGGAATGTGGCGACGCGTCCCTCACCTGCCTCACACTCTCTCTTTCTGCTCATGCTGTTTTTGCAATATTTAGTGTACAGTCCACAATATTTGCATTTTCTCTATGCATAAAGTATCTGCTATATGACATGCTTTGTTTGAAAATAATTTGCAGCACACATGCAATGCAATGCACTTATCTCAGTTTTGCATTTGCAGTGTGATGAGTTGGAAGTGATAGCAACTCTTTCTTGAACTGTTATTGAGGGCTAGATATATTGCAACACAAAATTGGATTAATGCAAAATGATTTATTGCATTTAATTTTGAAATACTAAATATATTGTACTTATTTATTTTAGTGTGGCAATCACTGAATCAATCATGCAACATGATGTTCCTGTCACAATGTAACACACTACTGTTTGACACATACTGCTGATTGTAATGACTTCCCAGCCATATTCTGCTATAGTATTATTTATTAATATTTTTCACTATTATTATATTTTTTTTAGAGACAGATTCATTAATATATATATATATATTATTTTTATTTTTGTATTTAAAACCAATTTTTATATAAAATCTATTTTATCAAAATTATTATTTGAGTTTTTGTTTAGTATACTTTGTTGGTAGTTGCCAGGGAAATGCTATTGGTTTCTATTATTTGAGTATTATTTCTATAAGTTTTACTCTTTTTTATGCAATTTAAGTTTTAGAAATGTACATTGCGGTAGTAATTATCATATAATTTTTTTCAAGTTTTAGTAATTTTAATATGCTTTTGTCATTTTTAATTTTAATCATTTATATTAAGCTTTATTTTATTTCAGTTTTAGTCATTTTAGACTTCGGTATAAAATATTTTATGTCACTTAATTGCCAAAGCAGCATTTCAACTTTTCGTTACATTTTTTAATTTTCCTTTTTATTTAACAAATCATTTTAGTTCAAATTCAAATGAATCGTCTTTGTTTTCGTTAACAATAACAAGACTGTTTGGTGATGTGTCTGAGACTGAACTATGAAGAACTCCTCATCACATGACTGCTGTCAGTCTGTGAGAACCGGCACATCTGCGTTTCTTGCACTTCGCTGAATAACTTAAAACACAATTACCTGGAACATCTGTCTGGTGATTTAATCTACGGAAATTGTATATTCTTACATAAAGCAAATGTGTGCCTTTTTATTATCACCTAAAGTAAATGTGAAGTTCGAGACGCTGCATGCAAACTTTTGAATATGAGCGATCTTAACATGTGCTTTAAGTCACATGTTGAATTACTAACCTGTCTCTTTATTCAGCCGCAGGCAATTATGAGCAAATGACCATTAGTAGGTGACAACCTCTTCAGTGTCTTTAAATAAAGATGCTCTGATGTTTACATGACCTTCTTGATCTAGCGGGGGTGTCATCGTTTAAAGTTCGAGCAAAATGTCTTTCATTCAGCTTCTGGAAAGCTTTTTAGTTCTTGAGTTATGTAACGAGAGAAACATTCATCTGTAGTTTGTGTTCTTCTCGTGCAGGTTTAGAGAAGCCTGGTGTTATTTGACAGTGGCTGCCGTCCTTTGAGGTTATGAAATAAATGTCCTGTTTTTGCTTCCCTGGATAATTGGATCAAATGTACTGAACCCCTCGTCTCAGCTCATTGCGCAGGTCCAAACATGATGTTATCTGTGGAGTAATGAAGGGATCCACATGAGGATCTTCAGGCCTAATGTTTAAAAACAAAGTAAATAGTGCCATTTAAAACCATAAAGGAATAGTTCACCCAAAAATGAAAATCAGCTGAAAATGTGCTCACTCTCAGGCCATCCATGAGTTTGTTTTATCATTGCATCAACTTTAAAGCGTTATAGCAATCCATAATGGTTTAAAGTTGAAACATCTTAAGGATTGATTTGTTTCTGACAAATACGCAACTTTTCACATGATGTTAATTGATGGACTGGACTGAGTGGAGTGGTGTGGATTATTGTGATGTTTTTATCAGCTTTTTGGACTCTTATTCTGACGGCACCCATTCACTGGTGAGCATCTTGGATGTCCTGAGGGTGAGTACATTTTCAGCAAAACTTACATTTTTGGGTGAACTATTCCTTTAAAGAACTAGAAATGATATATATTGATTAAAATAACATCAAGAACGTTTTTCAAGAACTTTAGGTCTTTTGTAATAAGAAAAAGTTTCTTTGCTCAACGTATTGTGCTACAAATAACTTTTCAGACTGAAGTTTCGTAAGTTCTCTATCTGCTGCTCTCTTTCTGTGGTCTTATCTACTCTGGTGTTTGTTGCTGCTGAAAATGTTCAAGGCCTCTCTTGATGTCCGATGGAAACGGCCTTGCGATTAGATTCTGCTGCGCTCAGCGTTTGGAAATCACAGGCGCAGTCAGAGAGTTTGAGACTCTGATGCTTTAATCAAACTCTTTACTGAGTTGAATTTCAGATAAGATACCATGTGCTCAAGTGTGCTTTATCATGAACAGAAGAAATCAGGGTCATTTGGGGGTTATTGTATTCATTTGTCTGCATGGAGGACCACGTTCACATGCATATTGCTGGAAATACTGGACATGCTTTACACATTACGCTGCTTTTTATTTTATTATTCAGCATGGTCATTTAATTAACTCATTAATTCTTATGCATGGTCTTGGTGCACGCAATGCAAAATACAGGTCGTGTTGATTTATGTTGATTCATATTATTGTTTGCACAAAACTAGTTCATTGAAATTAATCGCCTGCATCTCATACTGCTTGTGTTTGGAGATTTCAATGAATATAATTTATCCCAATAAGCTATTAATATGACCTAGAATTCTGTGATAGAATAATATTGGTATATTAGTGTGCATGCAAGCATGTCACTGTGCACATTTCGTTATGTTAGCATAATCATAATTCTGCTCTGTATTATTTCCTGCTGAATAGTCTGTTTCACTTAGAAATACTGTATATATATATATGTTATGGCAGTGAAATGTATTATGCATGCTGCTTCATTATGTTTTTTAATAATTGAAAGTTGGTAGTGAATATAGTTGATGGAAGAAAAAAATTATGTGACATCTGTTTTGTTTTTCAAGCTGTTTCCACTCTCATCTGCAATTGAAATGAGGAGGATTTAATTGCATTTGCATCCCAACAAATGATTTTATTCTATTTTCTTGCATGGCAGTAGGAGGAAGACATATGTAAAAGAAGCGTCGTGCAGCGTGAGCGCTGAGCATGTCAGAGATGCACCTGCAGCGGGCTGCAGGAAGAATACACAATAGAGTTTGTGTCAGCTTTGAGCATCCTGCGTGCTTCCTGTTCGGGAGGAAGTCAAGATTCCTTTGGATTCGTGCGCATGCACATTACCATCCCTTTCACGTCTTACACTTTTACACAAGCGTACGCTTAACATCAACAAGAGATTTCTTTATTAATGCACATTCCTGGTCATTTTGTGCATGAATCCTCAGCGCATGTTCGTCTTTGTAACCTTTCATCAAAATGACTTTCCCTTTCAGCTGATATCATCAGCACCTCTTACTTTGCATTACTTTTCACTATCCAATCAATTCCCATGGATACAATCAAGCTCTGTCCTACATGTTTGTTCTTGAATAACCTTTAAAGGAATAGTTCACCCAAAAAACAATATTTGTTCAATTGAATTTTATTTTGATTTGGAGACATTTTGCATTGGATCCTCTGCAGTGAATGGGTGCCGTCAGAATGAGAGTCCAAACAGCTGATAAAAACATCACAATAATCCACACCACTCCAGTCCATCAATTAACATCTTGAGAAGTGAAAAGCTGTGTTTTTGTAAATCCATCAAGGCATTTTAACTTTAAACCGTAGTTTCTGGACAAAATGTCCATAATCCATAATAACACTGACTCCAGTGAAAAAGTACATCTCCTGTTGTCCACTCAAATCAAAATCCACTGACATGTGTTAGATCGGTTTTGGACTGTTTTTGCTTATAAACATTGCTTGATCTGTTCATATATTTTTTCTTGAGTCATGCAACTTTTTCACTGGAGAAAGCAGTGTTATGGATAGACGAATTGGTTTAAAGTTAAAAACGCCTTAATGATACATTTGTTTCTTACAAACACAGCTTTTCGCTTCACAAGATATTAACTGATGGACTGGAGTGATGTGGATTATTGTGATGTTTTTATCAGCTGTTTGGACTCTCATTCTGACGGCACCCATTCACTGCAGAGGATCATTGGTGAGCAAGTGATGTAATGCTACATTTCTCCAAGTATTTTCACTTTATTAAAAAACAAAAACTCTAAATCTTGGATGGTCTGAGGGTGGAGGTTTTCATTTATGGTGGACTATTAATTGAATGCATCACATTTAATTTTTATTTAATTTAATGCACACAACAACAGGTTGTGATGCTGTTTCATGTTGACTTGAAAGGAACTTACAAAATAAGAACGTCATAAGCACTGGATGTGCATCACTGATTTTAAATGCTCTTCATATTTAAGTGTATTATGAAACAAATCAATTTCAGTTCCAGTGGGGCAGGGAGCTTTCAGTCAATGAGCTGTTATTGATTTTGGCCTTTAAACTCCATGGCATAGTTCAATAACAAAGAGGTTACAGGCCGGATGTGTGGGTGACGCGATGGTTTTCTGTTGATGGCATTTGTATTTTGTCATTTTCTATTCGTAGTACACAGATGGGACCTTCCAGTGCCGGAAGGGACAACAACAACACTCAAGGAAACATGAAGTCATGATCGTCACTCTCTCCTGCTGTGCAACAGAGGCTCTGTGTCAGTATTTTTAGTGCTTTAGTAATTATAATTCCCTGTTGATTTAATGCAGAGCCAATGCTGTGAATGAGATGCACAATATGCAATTTCATAATCTGATTGAGGGCATGAACCGCTAATAGCTCAGTGTCATCAGTGAAACAGAGTTTTAAAAGGTTCTGGAGCAGGATCGGTCAAGCTAACCGAGCGAGACGGATGTTCTTGTGATGTAACAGGCTTTGGTTTGTCACCTTCAGAAATCACCTGGACTAAAAGCCTCTAAATACGTGTTAATTTGATGTTTCACACAGGTGATGTAACTCTGTTGAGCTTATGTGGACACTCATGTGACATGAGCATAATTTATAATATCTTATATCTAATTTAAAAGATCTAGCAGATGTTTAAATGCAAGCAAGACCTGTTACTGTGTGATTCAATGTGCAAATAAATGTGAGAACGAAGACCGATATGAAAGATTATAAAATTTAAGTGTGTGTGTGTGTGTTGTGTGTGTGTGTGGTGTGTTGTGTGTGTGTTGTGTGTGTGTGTGTGTGTGTGTGTGGTGTGGTGTGTGTGTGTGTGGTGTGTGTGTGTGTGTGTGTGTGAGTGTGTGTGTGTGTGTGTGTGTGTGGTGTGTGTGTGTGTGTGTGTGTGTGTGTGTCAGTGTTATTTTAGTATAATTGAGATCCTATTATATATATATATAGTTTATATTTTCTGTTTTCATTTTAAATTCAATTAAAGTTTCAGTCATTTTGTTATACATCTTGTCATTTTAATTAGTTTTGCTTTTCATAAA